>VWZF01007178.1:161515-307324 GCA_013396755.1 Sclerurus mexicanus | reverse complement strand
TGCACTCGGCGGCGAAGACCTGCTCTCCCACGCTGCTCAGCTCCTCCATGGCCCCGGCCCCGCGCACACCCCCGCGCACACGCACACACACGCACACACAAGGGGAGCCCCCGGGCGCGCCCCCGACGGCGGCCGCGCGCGCTCTCACCCCCCCACATCCACGCGCGCNGGCGTGGAGGGTGGGGGGAGGCATTGTCTGCGGGCGACCCCTCCTCTTCCTCCCGCGCGGGGCGGCCGGTGCCCGGCCGGAGCGGGGACAATGGGGCGGCCCGGCCCGGGGCTTTTGTTCCCCCGGGCAGCGTGGGGGAGGTCCCCCGGCCCGGCCCCGCGAGAGCATCCCACCGGTCCGACCCCACGAGGGGTCCCCTCCTGCGCGGACTCGGCCTCCGAGCCCCCCGCCCGGGCAGCGGGGTCCCTCCTGGGGACAAAGCAGCCCGGGGCCGGGGGAGCCCCCACGGGTCCCCGCCGGTCCGGAGCAGGCGGCAGCAGCACCGGCACGTTCTGGTTCTAAAATAGTCGATTATAATAGAATAAAGGCTTTCCCGGGGGAGGCCCGGTTGCATTAATGACCCTGGCGCGGTGCCGGCTCGCAGCCCGGTACCGGGCGGCCCAAGAACCCTGCCGAGCCGCGCTGCCGGGGGTGCGGCAGCACCGACCGCGCCGGCACCGCGCGCACCGGGGCGTGCAGAGCGGCGTGAGGAGCTGCTGCACGGCGGTTGTGCGCTGTGGGCGTGGAAGGATGAAATATGGTGCTTTACAGGCATGGAAGAAGATGAGTCAGCACCTCAGGGAGTTCTCCTCCGCGGGCCCGGAGCCTGCCGTTAACCGTGCGGGAGCCGCAGGGATATGAATTGCCCTTGCCCCGGCGCCTGGGTGCCCGCGGCGTGCAGGGACTGAGCGGGAGCCAGACGGGCCATGGGGTGTCCTGCGCGGGGCCTCATCCGCACCCTGGGCACTGCCTTCTCCGGTAAGCGATGCCGGGTTTAGCAATGCTGGGTTTAGCGATGTCGGGTTTAGCGATGCTGGGTTTAGAAAAGCGTTTGGAGCTGCAGCGGGTGTGCTGGGCTGCCCCTGCCGCGGGGGGAAAGTCACCACAGTGGACCCCCCGCATGAGGGAAGGGGAAACCGGCTGCTTCATTAGGGAGTGGGGGTGAGCCGGGGGCTGCAGGACATGGACGTGCCTGGGGTGCTGCATTGATGCCGGGAATTGTCCTGGGTCGAGCACTGTCACCTTTTGTTTTCTTTGACAATTACCATGGCCATTTGCTGACCAGGAGAGCTGTAGGAGCGTTTTTTTAGCTGAAGGTGACATAGAATTGTAAGCCAGCAATGCACTTTTTCTTCCTTTTGAGTTCATTTACTTTCTGCCAGCTTGGCTCTTTGTGTGCAGCACCTCTTAGATTTTAGTAAAAAGCCCTGTGTGACCTCCCATCCTTGTGTGCCTGAGCTCTGCACGGACATTTGGGCATCATGGCAACGTGGGCACTGCTCAAGGGATGAGGAGCATGTGGGGCCCTCCTGGCTGCAGAGATTTGGCTCTAAAAGATGAAACCTGTCAGGAATGAGCCCAGTTCAGGTGATGCTGGGTGGGCTCCCCTCCCACAAAGATGCAAGGGTAGGGTTGCTGTTCCCTCCCTTCCCAGGGTGAAGAAGGGAAGGCTGGTGTGAGTGGAGGTGCTCCGTCTGTGGCTCGCTGAGCTGGCGAGGGGCTGCAAGTCCGAAGTGGGAGCAGTCCTTGGCATTTGTGAGTCTTTGTGGATCACATGTTCAGTATTTGGGGGGTTGTGCTCGCAGCTTTGTCCCTGCTGCCTCGTGGCCAACCCCACACAATGTCTAATGCTGCGTAGCCCCCACACCACACGTGTGTAGTTCCCACCTCTGCACAGATGGGGAGCTGAGAGTGAAAAGGGCTGTGCTGTTCCCTGGGCTGGAAATCCCTGGCGGTTTACTGGGAACTGGCCCTGTGCATCCCCTGGGCTGCTGTGGACCCCTTGCTTTATGCCCCTGGCAGAATGGGATGTCGCTTGGGATCCTGTGATGTCCCCTTTTCCCTTTGGTGAGCCAGAGGGCATGATCCCAATGATGAAACTTCTCTGGGCGTTGCTGGCTGGAGCCGCCACAGCGGCTGCACTGGTTGGGGCTACTGACTGGGCCGTGAAGAGATGCCCCCCCGCTGCTGCCGAAGCTGCAGCTCCAGATGCAAGTGCCTTTGGGCTGAGTTCAGTGTTTCCCATCCCTTGACAGAGGCTTCACCTTCCTGTAGAAACCCAGGAACATGCACTGAATAGCTTGGCCCCATATTTGTACCAAGCAAGGTGGCAGTGGGGCCAATAAACTCACCAATTGCTATGAAACCTTTGGCATCTTAAAAATGAGTCAGACCTCTGAACTAATCTGGTGGAACATGATTTTGTAGCTTTTCCCAAGTACGCCAGCCATCCCAGGAATGCTGCGCATCCTGTGTTATGTCGGTAGCAAGGGCTGGGCTTTGCTGTCAGAGGAAGGGACAGGGAACCAAATCCTCTTTGCTTGTTGAGGGGACAAGGGCTGTGCTGCTCCCTGGAGTGGGTCACAGTGGCCATGTTTGTTGTGGGCAAATGGTGGCTGTTTTCCCAAGGCATCAGCCAATCAAAGCACGGAGATCTGCATATGATTTGGGTACCACAGCTGGGTATGGGGTTGTGCAGCTTCCAGGATGGAGTGGCCAGGGACCACGTTGTGTCCAGGCCCTGTGGCCACGCGTGGGAATAGTAGGGCACATGCCACTCCCAGACTAGGCATTTTGGGAGGCAGCAGTATCCCTGCACACTGTGTTCCATAAATAAATACGTGTCCATATATGTTTGTTGTTATGTTCCCATCCTGAAGCAATTGGGACCCCTGGGCAGTGAGCAGCTTCCCAGTGCAGGAAAAAGAAAGGGAAGTAAATGGTGTGGAAATGCATGGCAAATTGGGATGCAATACACAGCGGGGTTCTCCCTGCTGCGTGACCCCCAGCCCAGAGAAGGGGGTGGTGGAGAATGAATTACATGGGGATGAGAAGGCGGGGGGAGATGTGGGGATCAGGCAGTGGCTGTTTCTGGCCAAGGCCAGGCTGGATTTTGGGCTTTTTCTTCAGGAAATGTTTGGTGGAAATGTCCCGTGGTGCCAGCGCACAAGGTGTAAGGAGCAATGGGGAAGTCTGGGAAAGACTCAAAGGCTGTGCAAAATTTGACAGTTTTGGGTTTTCCTGGAAAAGGACTGGGCTAGGCATGACTTCTGGGCTGGGGATCAGAGGGACAGCAGCTGGTTTAGGCCGTCACAGCTCTGTGCGTCTGTAGGGTTAAGCCTCCTTGCATCCACTGGGAAAAGATCCGTATCACTGGTCAGGCCTGGGACACTGGAGCATTTGTCATCTCAGGGCGTTTTGCCAGGGGAAGGAGGGCACCGTGAGATTGCAGCGTGTGACATGGGTCTCCAGGGCATTGCCTGGAGCATCCCTGTGAGTTGTGGTGCAGCCAGAGCTCCAGTGGGTGCTGGGAAGTGCCCCAGGCTCATCAGCTGCCGGAGGTGGTTCCCAGGCTTTGTCCCACAGGACCGAGGAGCAGGTCCTTCCCCGGGGGAGCCACGGGGGACTGATGGCCCTGGGGCAGCAGGCAGCCCTGGGTGAGTGGCTGGTGACTGCAGGTACCGTGGGTCTGGGGAGACGCTCCGGGCTGGGCTCCTACCGTGACCTGCTCCCACTGCCCGTACCAGGATACTGGGAGCTCCAGGTGGTGAGTGTGGCTCAGGAGTCCCCGGCTGCCGGCTGGTGGTACTGCACCGGGACACCGGAGACCAGGACACACAGAGACCAGGGCAGCACGGGGAGAGAGGCAGGGGGAATGGAGGAGCAGGGCCGGGTCTCAGAGGCACAGAGCTTGAGAGATGCTCTGTGCTGGAAATGCATCAAGGCCAAGTATTGTGTCCAATATTTTATGTCCCGCCACTCTGCGTGAAAACAGCCACACCGAGGTGTGTCTTTTGGCAAACCCTGTGATTTCAGGAGCAATGGAAACCTTTCAGCAGGTTCAGCCTTCCCCCAGGACAGTCCCTTCCTCACCATGGTTAGAAGGAAATTCTCTCCTCAGAGGGTGGGCAGGCCCTGGCACAGGTTGCCCAGCGAAGCTCTGGCTGCCCGATCCCTGTAAGTGTTCAAGGCCAGGTTGGACAGGGCTTGGAGCAGGCTGGTGTAGTGGAAGTGGGGGCTGGAATGAGATGAGCTTTAATGTCCCTTCCAACCCAGACCATTCCATGAGTCTGTGATCCTGCTGCATACCCACTGAGCACCCTGAGGACCCCCGGGCATAGGGGCATGTAGAGCCTGGTACCACTGGGTTCTGAGCTCTGCAGACTCTGCCGGGGTCTCCAGGATACCAACTTCCCAATGGAGCTGGCTGCCTCTGCCTGTAAAATGGGCACAGATGTGCTGACCTGCACAGAAAGTCCCAAGGTCACCAGTGGGATAACTGAGATTTTTTGTGCAGTGTTATCATTAATATCAATTTCAATGGTGTGCACAGAGCCTCCCCACTGCTGCTGCTGCCCTGACCCCCACCCCAGCATGGTTTCAAGCCAAACATTTTCTTCCTGTTTTTCCGAGGGTGCGGCTCTTGTTTCATCTCCCTGGGTGAAGCTGATACAGCAGTGAGTCTCTATGGCAACAGATGTTTATCGAGCCCCTGAGACGAGGCACAGGGTTGAGGAAAGGCACCGCAGCATCTGGGAAGGGTCTAGGGGTGCTGGAATGCCACTCTGGAGGGGCTGGAACTGGGCCTGTGGGATAGTGGGTGTCCTGCTCCCTGTCCCCTAAGCCCCAGTCTGGCTGAGGGATCCTGGGCTGCTTCCTGAAGAGGGAAGTTTGAATTTGTATGAAGGCCTTTTGCCTCAGCCCTGCTGCAGAGCGGGTCTGGTGAGTCTGGCACAACGTGGCCTCCGGGGTTTGGCCATTGCAGGGCTGGGGTTTTGCTGTGAGCCTCCGAGGCTCCCAGGCCGGGTGGCTGCCTTTACCGGAGCCAGGCTGGTGCCATAGCCAGCCCAGCACTGTGGTCAGCAGTTCTATAGACACACAAAACCCGGGGAGACCACGGACAAAGAGGGCACGTTTCTGCCCGGGTAGGAGCCCGTCCAGACGTCCTTGGGGGCAGTTACCTGGTGGGAGTTAGAAAACTCCGCCCCAGCATCCCAGAACGAGAGCAAGTCCCAGCATCAGCGGCAGGTTCTTGGCGGGAGGGAGAGGAGCAGCCGAACCTGCAGTGTCGAGAAAGGGGTCAGTGCCAGCCCTGCCCCGGGGGGCAGCACCCCCGCCCCGGTGCCGCGGACACGGTGACCCCTGCCCGGTTCCCGAGCCCGGGCGGCCCCAGCGGGAGCGGCGGCGGCCGCCAGGTGTCGCTGTTCCCGCGGGAATCCCGGCGGAGCCGAGCGCTCCCGGGGCCCCTCCCGGGGCCGCTCCCGGTCCCGGGGCCGTTCCTGCTCCCGGTGCCTCTCCCCCTCGCCCTGTGAGCTTCCAGTGCCTGCCACTGCTCCCAGTACCCACTCCCAGTGCCTGCCACCACTCCCGCTGCCCACTGCCACTCCCGGTGTCTGTTGCTGTTCCTGGTGCCCATTGACACTCCCAGTGTCCACACACAGTGCCTGTCGCTGTTGCTGGTGGCCACTGTCACCCCCAGTGCCTGCTGCTACTCCCGGTCCCACCACTTCTCCCAGTGTTCGCCTCCACTGCTGCCAGTGTCCGAGGACTCACGCAGCATGGGCTTAGTGACCTCCAGGGAGCCGTCGTGGGGCTCAGGGGTGATGCCCAGCAGCTCACAGAGAAGGGCATAGACGTTGACACTTTCAAAGGGCTCCACCACCAGCCCCTGCTTGAAGGCTGGTCCCACGGCGCGGAAGATGGTTTTCATGTTCCTGGCCTCGTTGTCGAAACCGTGTTCCCCTTTATTGAACTGGACCTTGATCCTCTGGAGGGGAGAGTGAGGATGTGAGCGCCCCAATCCCTCCACCCCCAGCACAGCCCCAGGGGCAGCAGCACTGCTGACTGCCTCCACGTCTCCCACCTCTGATGCCATGTTCTGCTCCTGCAGGGTTTGATGGTTCGGTTGATTCCTTTTAGTTTTGTTAAACTAAACTCTGCAGAAGCTGAAGTTGCTCCCAGACACCCTTCTCAAGCACTTACATCCTGCAAGTTCCCTTCCTAAATGTCAACACATCCAAATTTTGTTGTACTGTGGAGCTTCCAATGGGAAGCTGCCTACTGGACTTGACATTGGGCCTTCCCTTCATGTCAGGAGAGGATCCTGCCACAGATATTTGTGTTTGTGCAAGTCCTACTCCAAGGCTTCTGGACATTTTATCTTCTCAACAGCAGAGAAGGTCTTTACACAAAGAGCTTGCATTTCCATCTGTTTGTAGGGAGACCAGTCGGCACTAAGGCCTAAAGCTGGGTGAGTGTTGGGGTGCTGTGAGAGAGAGGAGGAAAGAGGCTTATCCCAAAGAAAGTAGGATATGCCTGTGCATACACCTTACCCCATGGATCACATATCCTGGATCGCTGTACAACACAAGTGGGGTGATCCGAGGATGGTTGGCATAGCGGAATCTCTTTGGAAACTCTTCTTTCTTGTGCACATGCAGTTTTGGGTGGGCATTTTTCAGGACTGAGTACACATGCTCTAATTTCCCTTCTTTTGGCACCAGGAGTCCATTTGGTCCATAATCTAAGAGTTCAAAGTCGATGTCTTTGAATGTGAAGTTGTTTACCTTCCCGATGTGAATCTCATTGGTGTTTATGACGGTCTCCATGCCGTGGTCAGACGTGATGATGAGGTTGAGGTTTGATTCCAGGCCACTTTCCCGGATACGCTGCCTCAAGTAACCAATGGTTCTGTCCACCTGCTTGATCATGTTTTTCCTTTGTGTGGATTCAGGGCCAAACTTGTGTCCTGAGGAGTCTGGCTCTCCAAAGTAGAGTGCGATGAAGTCAAGGTTGTCCACTGTGAACCATTCCATGACCGTGTCAATGTTCTGCCTCCAGTTGTTTTCGTTGCTGTAGTTGAACACAGCAGGCTCCACCAACTTCTTGTTCACTTCTTCCCCTTGGTATTTTGCTCTTCCTCCAGGGAAGTAAACAGAGCCTGTCTTCAAACCCTGTGAGTGGAGACACTCCATAAACTACCCTGAATTTGCTTGGTAGTGTCCCTTCATCTGTCAGTGCAGCCGCCTCCTAACACAGTTAGTCATTCAGCCTGCAATGTCTATCACTGCCTCTAGGGAGTTTTTTTGCTCATTGCCAATTAAAAGTGATTAATTGAAAGCACTGTCTTTGCATGCTGGTTTTCTCACCATGTTAGCAACACCAGTTAGAACTTTGGAACCAGTGACCCATTTGCAGCTTGCATAGACCCTCCAGTTCTTGATCATCAAGATGTGTTTTATTCAAGTCAGAGCAGCCAATTTGGCAGGTAAATACAGGCAAAAGGTGTGTGTCTTGGGCCAGGTCTCAAGTCCTGTCTTAAAGCCAGATTCAAAGCCTGCTGGGCTTGCTGCAGTCCCCAGGGAAGAGGGAACTGGCCCCCAGGACGGCCACCCACCTGCCCTGGGTGTGCCTTGGGGTGTGTGGAACCCCTGGCCTCAGGATGTTCCCTAAGGAACTGACTGAGGCTTTTTTCAACAGGAACAGTGTAACAGTATAACCTGTTTTATTAATGTCTTAATAAAGCTGAAATACATCTATTATTTTTTTGCTATTTTTAATGGAATGATCGTAATTATTCCTGCCAGTGTCTGGGGATTTCCGTTTTTTGGTGGTCTAATTAGCCTGACATTCTCACAAAGGCTGGGAGCTCACAGCCACTAGGGATCATGGCTTGCCCATAGCTTTTCCTGCAGAATGCCAGGTGGGATGGGTCCGTGTGGGGTCTGTGCATGTGAGGAGGTGCCACACTTGCCTGTCTCTGGGCAGTGATCCAGATGGGCAGGCTGCCATTGTCCCACCAGCTGTTTATGCCCTGCGTGGTGTAGTAGGGCAGCTTCACACCTGTGCTGGTGTTGAACCACATGTTGTGGATCACCCCGTGGTTCTCCACGTATCGCCCTGTGGGGGAGACAAGGGGAAGGGAGTGAGCCAGGCTGTGCTTGGAGTGTCTCACCCCTGCACTGGGTGATAGGTTTGCTTGGGTCAGCAGGGACCTTTGGCCTCCCCCTCCCAGCTCTCCCTTTGCCCCTTCCTCCCACTGCCTCATACAAAGTGGGGTCCCAGGATAGGGAAGGAGATGCTGGGGGAATGCTGCTTCCCATACAGGTGGGTTGACATCTAGTGGGTCTCACTTAGACCAAGCTAGTCACCGGTGCCACCTGCAATTTCTCCTGCTCTCTGTTATCCCATGTTTACCTAAACCTGCGAGATCAGTGAGCAGGAGAAGTTCCCATTGGAAGGGAGAGATTTGCACTTTGACTCTTATATTTTGTGCTATTTTTATTATATCGGTCCCGAGGACTGCACAGTCCCTTCTGTGTGATATCCCCATCCTCCCTCATATTGATGCTGCCTTCCCTGCCTTTGCCCATCAGCAGGTTTCATTAGCATGCTCTACTCTTTTATGCCAGGGTTATTAATTAAAATCTTAAATAAGATTGGCTCCAAAATCGATTCTTCAGGAATTCCCTTGGTGCCCTTCCTCCAGCTTGACAATCTCCTCTCAGCATCCCCTCCATCCTCTTCCCGTGGCCCCTCAGTTTCTCACGTTACAGATTTTGTACTAATCTTAATCTTCTCAATCTTAACTAATGATTTCCCATGTGGCACTGTATCAAATGCATTAGTGAAGTCCAGAAAGATTAAATTTAGAGCATCTCTCTTGTTTAAAAAATAATTTATCTTGTCAAAGGAGGCTGTTGGGTTGGTCTGGCACTATTTACCTTTGATAAATACAGGTTCATGTCACAAAATCCCAGAATGGTTTGAGTTGAGAGTGACCTTAAAAACCAGCTCGTTCCACCTCCCGGCCATGGACTGGGACACCTTCCTGTAGACCAAGTTGCTCCAAGCCGCATCCAACACCACCTTGAACCCTTCCAGGGATGGGGCAGCTACAGCTGCCACAGGGCTTCACCACCCTCACAGGGAAGAATTTCTTCCTCATATCTGATTGAAATCTACCATTTCTCCAACCCTTGCCATTTCTCTGCTCTAAAGCTCTGTGTACTGCTGGGGTTGGAGCTCCTCATGCTGTGTTCTTCACTGATGCAAAGATGCCAATGTACTCACCGGTCAGCAGTGTGAAGTGGCACGGGCTGGTGAGGGTGATGAAGGGAGGAGTCATGTACTTGGCCTTCACCCCCTCTGCAGCCATAGCATCAAGGTTGGGGGTGTCCACATCCTGGTCGTAATTCCACCGAAAACCATCAAAGGACACCAGGAGGAGTTTGTTGCGGTTGGGTGCCTGCTGCAGCGGGATGCATCTTGCTAAGGAGAAGGCAGCAAATAGGAGCCCCAGTGACAGGAGCATCTTCATGCCCTTGAACTGGAATAGCCCAGATATCTAGAGAGCTCGCATTAATATGTGCGGGTTGGGACTAAGTTCAGTCCTTATCTAATCTTGCAGTTGCTGATTGGGTGTGTGGCTTCAGCCAGCACTTTGTATCGGAGCCTCTCTGGTTGTGTCTCATTGCAGTAGATTAGCTTAAATTTTCTGGTGGGTCAAACACCAAATCTGCCTCTTCCATCAGCAGCACTGGGTGTTGTTTTGGTGTGTGTGAATGGGAAGGATTGCTGCTGTGGTGGGAACTGGCCTCCACATTCCTCCATGCACCCACATCCATCCCTCTCAGCTCACTGTGGTGCCCTTTCCCCACTCCTGGCCCTTGGCGTCCTGCTCTGTGGTCAGCAGTTCAGCCTCAGAAGGTGACTCACCACCCCAGGGCTAATCGTTAACCTTGAGATGGGGGCTCAGAGGCTCAGGGAGAAGCTTGGATTTGTCCAAGGTTCTCCAGTGTGGTTTTGGGGAAGGAGGATCTTCCCTGCATTCTGGTCATACATAAATCCTCAGAGATGCTTCAGAGGGTGAACCCAGCTCTGAAGCCCCTGTATCGCATCAACTCGGTTCCCTGTGCCTGGGCTCTATTGCTCACCATGGGTGACCCTCATCTGCTCACACACTGCTGAGTTTTGTCCTATCAGCATCCCATTTTATCAATATCTGCTGGTTATGGCTTCTCTATCACTGCTGATGACTCATTTCTCAGCAAAATTGAGTTTAAGACTTTTGTAGACTTATGTAACAGAGGTTGCCTTGGTTCCCTGGGCTCTGAACTCACAACTTTTATGTCTTTGCTGATCTCTCTCTGCTCAGGTTCCAGATTTATTCCTCGGTGCTTTGCACCCCTCCTCACTAAGCGGATCAGTCTCCACCAATTTCCCCAGCACTGTCTGGGATCTTTCCTCGGTGTTTTTCCCCAAGGCTGAGTTGGACAGTTGAGTCTCAAGGACATGAGTTCATCCTTCCTGGACAAATTACAGTCTCTTTGTAGCCCTGAGCATCCCAAGTACTCCCATCTCTACCAATTCCTTGGGGTGCGTTGGTGTCTCTTCCCCTGTGTGTGTGTTTCCCTTGTGTGAGACAGGATAATCCTGCAAAGACACTGCGAGTGGTCCAAGCATTCCCACTAAGGGCCTCCCGGCCGACACCAGCTGGGAGTGCAGCCTTGCACATTCTGTTTGCAGACAGTGGAAATGCTGGGATGGATCCTGCCCTGGCGTCCGAGCCCTGAGTCAACCCCTCCTGATAATGGAGGGCATGGAGTGGGTGTTGGACTGACGGCAGCCCAGCACCCTTCTTTCCCAGCCTGATGCTGCTGTTTACTCAAGGAACTATTTTTTATCAGTATTTGCTGCCCTGAGTCCGATATTGTCCTTCATCGAGGACAGAGGCTCCTGGCAACACTGAGGGTTTAAAGGGCTCACATGATAAAGATGTTATCATTTACTAAGCTCAGGGAAATTCCTAATTATTCAGTGTGTTGTTCCAAGGTGGGTCATCAAGTCCCTGTGCCACTGCTAACAGCACAGGGAAGGTCCTGATAACATATCATCAGTTCTGCTGGGAGGGAAGAGATGATCAAGAAGGAAGCACTGCACTAATCTCTGAGGAATATTTGATATCAGGAGTATTTCAAAGCACATTTTGATATTTGGTATCTGAGGAGCACAAGGCACTGATAAAGAACATCACCTTTGGCCACGCTGCCTGGAGATACTGCAGGTTCAGCCTAAAAGCCTGATCTTGCACTAACAATGCCCCAGGCGCTCGTTCCATGTGTGGAGGTACCCAGGGGGCTGTGGCTGCTCTGGGCCCACCGTGTCCCTGCTCAGCCTCTTCTGGAGCACGGGCTCCATGCTAGCAGCACCAATCCTGCATCCTTGAAAACAGTCCTGAGAGCAGGAATGAGCTCTAAGGGCACCACGAGCTGTCAGCCCTGGCAGCTCATGGGGGACCATGGTCCCTCTTAAGGTGCCTTGGGGCTGACACTGTCCATCCTGCACTTGTGCACCAATTAACTCCATGAAGACTGATGAAGGGGCTAAAAAATAGAGACCATGAGCCCAGAGAAGTTACTCACCAGTGGAAGTGCCCCACTCGGGGGCCCAACCTGTTTCCAGCCTTTGGAAAAAGTGATGTGCTCAGCACCCCATGGACAAATTTGCATGTCCCTGTGGCACGTGGACACGTGGGCAGTGCTGGGCCACGCTGGGGAGCAGTTTGGGCAGGCAGGGGCTGGGTGGGTTTCCTTCTTTATTTTTTCATTTTCAAAGAGGTAATCAGATTGCAAATTTCTCAGAGTCCCCACTTGAATTTCAGTCAGGAATGTCACGCTTTGTCCCACATGAGTGGTCACTCAGTTCCACGGGGATCTGTTACCGCTATGGCCTGGGCTGCTCCCTGGTGATGGGACTGAGGAGCTGGGCAACGCCTGGACTGGCTCTACTGGTGAGCCTGTCCAGCTGGAGAGAGGGGGCTGAAGGACTGTTATAAAAGCCCCCACCCTCTCAGAGCCCTTTTGGTGCTGCTGTGCCTGAGCACAGAGGAAGGAAATGCTGGGAAGTGGAAGGATGGCAGAACCTTGGGTCTGAGCCACTGCAGGAGAGGTGGGAGACTGTGGCAACTCTGGGTGGGTGGCTTCATCCCCCCAGAACAGGCTGAGCTGCAGCTGGCTCTGGTACACTTGGATATAATGTGGAGAATGAGTTGATGGAAAGCCAGTGAGTGTTTTGCTTTGTTCACCCCACTGTCCTGCCTGGAGTAGCTCTGCCCTGCCCCACACCAACAGCTCTGGTGTTGCACATGCCATGGAAAGAGGGTGATGGAAGGGAAAAGAGAGAGAGAAGGTGGCAGGAGAGTGAGGAGGCAACTGAACAAAGCAGCTGGGGTTGCCCTGGTTTGCGCTTGCACTAAACTCACCTGCTTCATCAGTTTGGCACAGCCCAGATGCAGGGTAGGTGTTCTCAGTGCCCCTCTGGGCTCCCAGCTCGTGGCTGCTGAGCACCAAGGACTGGATAAGCTTGTCAGTATCATTAAAATCTCCTGTGCCAGGACCTTGTGGTTAAAGC
Source organism: Sclerurus mexicanus (assembly GCA_013396755.1). Taxonomy (NCBI): domain Eukaryota; kingdom Metazoa; phylum Chordata; class Aves; order Passeriformes; family Furnariidae; genus Sclerurus; species Sclerurus mexicanus. The sequence goes on along the minus strand of VWZF01007178.1, from coordinate 294,705 downwards.
TGCCCCGTGAGCAGAACGAGGAGCGCTGCTGGTGAGGGGCCTGGGGTGACTGTCGGGGGGGAGGCGCGTGGAGCTGCTGGGGGTGGGATGCACCTGGGACAGGTGGGTAGAGTGATGGGTATGGTAACAGCCCCAAGGTCGGGAGCAGGGCAGCACCGACAGTGCATTGGATGGAACCGAGAGCAGCCCCGGACTTGGCCCGAGCCCTGAAGCAGATGGAGGGAGGAAGGTGCTCCAGCCAAGTGGCTTGGAAAGGTTGGAAAAGAGGAAGGAGGTGGGAAAAGAAGCTTTGAGTGCCGCAGGGGGTTCCTTGGGCAGGACCTGGATGCTGGTACCGGCAGGCAAGAGTTTGGGTCTTAACCCTGGGAAATTGCTCCCCTAGCACTTCCGAGAGTCCTGAGTCTGTGGAAGTTGATATGAGAGCTGTGGTCTGGTCTGTCTCTGCAAGCCTGGTCGCGGAGCTGCACCCACTTGCCAGCGCGGGGGTGGCTGCAGAGACACCCCAAATCTCCCCTTTTCCCGAGCCCCTGCAGTAAAAGGCCGGGTGGGACCTGTGGGGCCGTGACACTCAGCGTGGTACCTGTCACGGGCCGGAGCCGCGGTGCCGCCGGGCTTGGGGGCCTCGGAGCGGCCCCCGGGAGGGACCCCCGGGGGGGACCCCCGGGAGGGATCCCCGGGAGGGACCCCCGGGAGGGACCCCCGGGAGGGACCCCCGGGAGCACCCACCCCGCAATGCGCCAGCTGGCCGCCAGGTGGCGCTATTCTGCCGCTGCGGGGCCGGGAGTGGGAACCGGTCCGGGATCGGGGATGGAGCCCGAGCGCCTCCCGGGATCGGGGATGGAGCCTGAGCCCCCCGTGCCAGGAGGGCCAGGAGCACCTCCTGGGATCAGTGACTGGATTCCAGCCCCACCGGGAGAAGGCAACCCACCCTGGGGAGTGATGCCAGGGGACAGCCGATTTCCTTCGCCTCCCAGGCAGGCACAGTAGCTCTGCCTCGAGCACAGCCCCAGGCTGGAATACTCTGAGCCAGCTCTGCGTCCGTACCGGGTCCCCGAAGTCTCTCCTCACGCTGCTTGTCCCTGCTGGCTCTTGGGTCAATCGGGCTCTGGCTGTCCAGGTTTGGCGAGTGTGGAGAGGGACTAGCAGGGATCAGGATTGAGAGTGACGGCCTCGGAGCACGGAGCTGGAGTTCAGCACTAGGGCCAGGCTGGCTGGAGGAGCCGGGGGTCTGATGGAGCCTGGCGAGGGTCTCAGCGCCAGGGCTGAGTCAGCGGCAGCACTGCCAGAGCCCTGGAGGTTGTGCCCACTCACCGTCTGCCTTCCCCAGTGCTAAATTTGCTCATGGGTTGAAAATCAAGACTCTCCCGAGAAAGCCTGTGTGTGGTGATTCAGCCACACGCTGGCACCACCCCGACGGGCTCCAGGGTGCTGGGTCAGGGAGGCACTGGGACATCGCTCAAGGTTGGGCCCTGGGCAAGCCCTGACTCAGCAGCAGCTCTGTTTACCTGGGCTAGTGCAACTCCTTCTCGGGAGTGACCTCTTTGCTGTCTAGTTGGAACTTCTTTCATGTGGGGGTCCTTTGGGAGTGATCCAGCCAGTGCTCAAGGTGAGGAGAGAGGCAGAAGGACAAGAGCAGGGAGGAAAACCTTGTCTCGCTCTCCGCAGCCAAGCAACATCCCTGGAGGATGCTGAGAGGCCACAATCCCTTCTCTTCCCTGCCATCATCAGTCCCACTCCCTGATCACTGGTGCTGAATACTCATATCTAGCCCAGTGTCCATGGTGCTTCCCAGGGCTCAGCATGAGGCTCCTCAGCAGCCCATGGCCTGGACTCTTCTTTCTGTCCCCTGTCGGGGTCTGAGGCCTGCAGAGCAGGTCAGCCCTGTCTTGTGGCCACAGTCTGGCTCTGCTCTCCACTTGGGACCCTTCCTCTGCTGTTCAGTTAATCCCAGCATCGACCACTCCATCTGAGCCCATGGCTTTTCCTCAGCTTTCTTAGCTAATGGCTATGTCTGCCTCCCATTGATCCTCATCTGCGGAGCTCATTGATTAAGTACATTTCTTATTACACTTAATGGTATTTTACTCCTCTCTGTGCTTTCCTTGTGCCAGATGCTCACCCTGTGCCTGCCAGGAGGAGAATTCCTCTGCCCAGAGAAATGTTCCTCCTTCAAGCTGGCCCTGCTCTCCTCCCTCCAGCCACTACCCTGACTGCCCTTCCTCCTGCTCTCCCTGTCTGCCTCTTTTTTCTGGGCCAGGGCAACCCCTTTGCCTGCTGTCTTTCTGTTCTTTTCTCCCCGGTCCCTGCTCTCATGCAGGGTTGATTTTTTTCCCATGCAAAGCAATGAAGCAGCCACAGTTACTACGGTTGGCACAGCCCTACCAGGGTGAGAGGCACTGGCCAGGGCACTGTGTTCTCCCCATACCAACACCTCCATCCTTACCACACGCTCCTCACTCTGTGCTTCACCTCCTTTCAACTCTCTCACATGCATCATTCAAAAGCCATAACATTATTGGGCATAAAATATTTACTTAACTGAGCTTTTTGCAAATATTCCCCTCCATTATTTTCCCTCCTTTTGGGAGCAGACACTGCTTTTCCTGTGCTCTCAAATGGCTTCTCTTAAATAATACAACAAGAACATATGAACACCCAGTAGCCTTTTCCGTTCTCCTGAAATACTGATAAATATAACAGTGTCACCAATCCATTACAGCCACACCAGGGCTGTGCTCAGGAACACCCAGCAGCACAGGCCTTGCCTGTGGAATCACATCACTTCGAGGAGTGGGACAGGCAGGGAAGGTGCTTAGGGAGGGAGCAGACATACAGGAAAAGGTCTGACATGATGCGGAGTATTAATGTTAATAAAAAAATGTTTCTTTCAGAAGGGACAGCTGAAGCTTGTCAGAGGGAGTGCAGGAACGAGCACTCCCTGCCTGATTCCTATTATGGTGGTGGGACAAATGCTTGAATCGAAATTCTCTCCAGCAGGGAAGTGGCTGGTTCTGGAGAGGCCAGGCTGGGACACAGGGTGCCGAGGGATGTGTCCCAGCTGGGTGGGACATGGAGTGGCAGGGACATATCTTGCTGCAGACACCTCCTAAAGAACAGGATATGGAATTTTAGAAGCTCGAGAAAGCCAGGGAGGGAAGGTGTTATTCTTAGAAGGAGATGTGGGAAAGGGTGGGTTGATGAGCATGTTATCCCCACATATGAAGGCACATTCACAGCTGTCCCCACCACAGACCGGTGCTTGGGTCCTGGGGGATTCTTCCTACACAGGGTGCCAGGCTGGGTCTGTGCCCTCTTTGGAGCCGTGGCTCCCATGAGAGTGGAGAATCTCACAGTGTGAATGGCCGGGGGTCAAAATGGCAGGTGAAGGTTTCCAAATCCAAGTAACACCGATGAGAACACACAAAGCCATGACACTGACCTTTAATTTCTTATATCCTACTCAGGGAAAGCAACCTCATAGCTCTGTGGGTAGTTCTGTGAAAATGCCATCTCCAAGCCAGTGTCAGTCAAATCAGACAAATTGCTTTTAGTCATTATTAGGGAAGGGACCAAAAGGAAGTGGGTGGCAGCATGTGCTGGAGTGCTCTGGACTGTGCCACAGTGCCAGCACTGTGTGGGTTTGGTGGCCCAGTCAGAAACAGGAGGGAGTTGAACTAAGTAAAGGGAAGGATGACAGGGCTGGACAAAGGCACAAACAGCTTCTGTATGAGTAGAACATAATAAACTGGGACTCTCTTGGTTAGAAGAGAGACAATAGAGATGATCTAGGGTAGTGTTCTTTAAATTCGGGAGTGGTATAAAGCAATAGGAAATGGATATTTACTAGTTCCCATCTAGGTGGCATCAAGTGAAACAATCAGGCAACGGGTTTAAAACCTAAATAAAGAAAAGGATTTTCTTTGTTTCACATGGAGCTGGGCACCCCACGGCGGTTAGGGGCCCTGCTGCAGTTGGAGCAGCTAATGCAGGACGGGTGTATTAGCAGTGGTCAGTTGGTGATGGGAATGCCAGGCCTGGCACAGGGCCTTGCTCTGCTCCCTCTGAGCTGGGACCCCTTCAACTGCTGCCAGCCTGGCATCTGATCTTATCCTGGGTGGAAGGGTGGATGCTGGAGCTGAGTATGGCCTCGTGGATGGTGGGCAGAAGCTGGGGAGCTCCAACCTGCAGCTGGGGCCAGGCTGATGCAGCTCAGCACACACAACACTGCTGCTCCGTCATTCCCTCTCCCGTGGGAATCAGCTGTGAGCATCCCTGGCCCTGCCTGGGTCTGGGCTGGGCATGGTGTCAGCTCACCCCGGCTTGGGACGTGCTTCTGTGTCACCAAGCACCGTTTAAGTGTTTCCCTGTTACAGGCAGGCGAACAGCCCTTTCCCTGTAACGCTGGCAAATCCCTGCTCCTGCGGAGCCGCTAATTGATTTCCCTTCCCGGCGCTCCCGCCCGTGGCTGCGCTGACACCCGCCCGCCCGCGCTCTCCCTGCCCGCGCTGCCGTCAGCGCCCGCGACAGCCTGATCCTGAAATTATTGATAAACACTCACTGGGGCTGGAGCCTGGGAAATTGCCAGCAACCCCAGCGGGTTTCTCTCTTGCCAGCATCATTTTTCTTGATGACAGCATGTTCCGAACTTTGGCAGGGAGGGGGCAGGGCCTCCTGGTAACTTTTTTTTCGGTTTTATGCATCGGTGGTTTTAAAAGATCCCTGCAAAAGGGAGTGGAGAGACTGGGGAGCCAGTTATCTCTGCCCTCCAGCCCGGCCCCACAGAGCCCTGCGCTGGGCTGGATCCTGCTTGGAGCTCTGCCCTCACAGGTCAGCCCCGCTCCTCCATCCCATTCAGTGCCTCTCCAGGCTCTGGAATTCTTGATTCAAACCTCAGGGTTTTCTCTTTCTTCTTCCAAATCTTCTGCTCCCGCAGACTGTTCCCGTGTGCCATGGCATCCACACAGCCAAGGACATTGGGCATGATCTGAAAAGGGAAAGGAGCCGGCATGGGCACAGCAGGGTGATCAGGATATCCCTCTCCAGAACCAGGACAGTCCTTGTCACCATGGAGGCTGGCTCTGTCTGCTCTCCCAGAGGACAAAAATCCCCTCTCACACCCTCTACAGCCGGTCCGATCCCAACCAGCCCGTGGAGCTCTGCCGGCACGGCGCTCTGTCCCAGCTCACAGCACATCCAAACACACACTGTGCGTTGGGTCTCTCACTGTAGCTCATTCTGCAGCTCGGAGCATTTTTCTCTCCACGAGCTCTGCTAATTAGTGGGAGGTTGTGGATCAGGAACAGAGGGAAATGTCCTTCTGTGGTTCTGGCACTAGAAATAATTGAGCCATTTTTCACCTATGGCCAATCTAATTCTGTCCACATCTTGATTTTTCTCTTAATAGCTTGGGGATGCTGTTGGCAGCCGTGGGATTCACAGCCATGTCCGGAGCTTTTCAGTAATCGCCTGGATTTCGTGCTCTCTTGCTGACTGGTCACTTGTTTCTTCTTAGTTTGTGCTTCAGCTCCTCCAGGGATGGGAAGGAGCTTGTTTTAGTCAAGCTGCATTTGCCTCTGCACCAATATTCCCCAGTCCCTTTCCTGGGCCAGCAGAGCGGGACAGAGCACCTGGTGCGGCTCCTCTGTGGTTGGCAACCACTTCTGGAACCATCACCAGGGTCTGGTCTGTTTTCCCTTCCCATCCTGCCCTGATAACAGGCAGTTCTTCCAGCACCCTGGGCTCTTCCCTCAGGACACAGGGCATATCCTGTGGTGGATGATGAGGTGCGCAATGAGGGACAGCAGGTCATTGAGCTCCCACTGTGTGGGCAGCAGCCCCAGTCCTGCTGCTTCCCCAGCTGCACAGCTCACCCCAGGGCTGTGGGACGTGAGGGTTCCACCCTATTGCCTCTGGGTGGGGGGCCAGCAGAGACCTGGGCATGGGCATTGCCATGGCGTGGGGTGGATCCACCGAAGTGGCTGATCCAGCTCAGTGCCCAGTGAGCACATTCGGGCACACCCTGGCACTCCCGAACCAGCAAAACACCCCATTGCACCTGTCATGGAAATTAGGAAGTGTCTCTGCAGAGTCCCCTCAGTGCAGGTTCCCAGTGGTCCGTACAGCAGAGAGCAGCTCTCCGGAGGTGGCCAGGGCTCTGGGGGTACCCGCTGTCCCCCCACGTAGGCACTGTGCTGACGCTGGGCCAGTGCTGTGCTGGTGCCACGGTTTGCCGTGTCAGCCACTGGCCAGCCTGGAAAAGTGAAGATGTTCACAGCAAACTGAAAGGTGTAATTTATCAGTGCTAGTCCCCAGAGGCTCAGGGCCTGTCAGGCACCAAAAAATTCCATCCATCACAGTGGGGGAGCGAGCTGCCTCTTTTCCTTTTGGTGGGGTTTTTTGGCCATTTTATTTCTCTGTGAGTGCTGGAGCTGTGAGGGGCAGTGGTGGGGCTGGAGAAGGGCAGCAGCCCGAGGGCTGGCCCCGGGCACAGGGGCCTGGGGCTTGTGTGCTGTAGGGATGGATGATGCTGCTTGCCTTATGGAAATTATGGAAACCTCTCCCCTTTGCCACACATTTCGGGGGTCTGTGGCCTGTGCAAGGAGACCTCCAGCTTCTAAACAAAGAAGGGGCTCAGTTGTCCCCCCCAGCTTACTGCTAACTCCCCCATTTGTCCCTGTCTGTCTGTAGATGTTTGTGTGCATCTGTGTGCAGATCTGATTGTTTGCTTCTTCCTAACGTTTTCCTTTCCCAATGTTTATGGGCCATGGGATTGGAAGTGAAGCATTACTTAATTGCTGTCAGGCAAGGAGATGGGTTATAAAGTTGCCAAGGGAAAAAATAGCTCACTCTGGGGTAGATGCAGGGGAGCAGGGCTGATGAGGAGAGGAGGTGGCGGAAGGCTGGGGGTGGGAAGAGATGAGTGGGGAGAAAGAACAAGAAGGGATTGGCAGGCAGAGAAGGAGCTGGCATGGGAAGGCAGCTGCTGGGGCAGCAGGAGCAAGGCCAGGCAGGGGTGTGCTGGACAAGGATCGACCTCCCTCGGCGTTTCTACTGTGCCCCCCAGTGGCATTTACCTCCTCATGCCATCAGTGGGACTGCTGGAGCACTTTACAGAGAGAAAATTGGGAGAAAGAATCTCTCCCTGTCCTCCCCGGTATCTTGGTCCATCCTCCCCAATGCCGGAGACTCCCGGCTGCCGCCGCTCCAGTTCCAGGCTCTTTGCTTGCAGCCCTCTTCATCTGCATCTCTTTCTTGTTTCCTTCATTATCTCCCCAGTCTAACCCTGCACCATGTCATCCTCATTGCACGGCTCCTCCCTCTCCCCAGTTGCCACATTACTGCAGCAAGGACTCCCTTTCCCATCTTTTAGTCTCAGTGCCGTACATAAAAGCGCTCTGATGGCCATGGCATGATAGCAAAGACAGAACTTAATTTCACAGCATTTTCATATAATACTCCATAAAACTGAACAAATTTGCTGGAGTCCAAATCCATCTCATTATGCAGAGTCATGGGAAGGGAGCTTTTCCATTTGGGGCCTCGCTGCTCAGTGAGGGGATGGTATAGAAGAAGGGAAAAATAATTAATTAGGTGCTGCTCTGGATCTTTGTGTCGCAAGGCACATTAAATAAACGCCTGGCTCATGAATAAACACTGCACCAAGGCCTGTTTGCCTGGCCCCACACAGAAAATTTTCAGTGAGGCTGAAGGTGTGTGTGGGGAGATCCTTGGCCTGAGTCTGTGCCCCAGGGAGGAGGAGGTGGAGCAGGGCAGGGAGAAGATGGATCATGGAGTGCTCACCTGGGCAGGGGAGCAAGAAGCCTTGAGGAAGAATAAAGTGTGGCTTTACTCCCTGGCATCCCCCAGTGTCCTGGTGCGGGAAGGAGTGCTGGGCAGACCTCCCGTGCCCAAATGGATGGTAGTGCTGCTGCCCAGGGCAAGACAGTGCAGGACCAGGCAGGTGGATTAAAATTGCAGCAGCCAAGGGAGAGGAGAGAGCTCGCTTCACGTCGTGCTGTTAATTAATCTCTGAGCCAATGAGGATGCTCTCATCTGGTCTTTAGTTAATCCATAACCCAGAAATCCTCAAATTATGTCATTTGTTCAATACAGATGAAATTAATTACTCTGGGAAATAGGCAACAAGTTGCATTTCTGATGCCCCTTGTTGCATAATCAGATCTACAGCGAGCTTGGTGCAGCCGCAGGGGCAGCGGAGCGATCACCTGCAGGCAGCGTGAGACACTGAGCAGCATCTGATATAAACCTGCCACAACGCTGGGTCTCACCAAGAGCCACAGGCCAGCTCTTACTGGGAGCTAGGGAGGCTGGAAAGGCTCTGCAGGATCACCAGTGGTGCAGAGCCTGGGCAGTGATGTAGATTCCGGGGAACCTCCACCAAGGGTTTAACACCCCACCTTGTCTCGCTGCTCCATCCCTATTTATTGCCTCTTGTTGGGGTCACAGATACAGCTTGCAGGGCTTCCTGGGGGACCCAGAGGGAGAGACACACGCCCCTCCCAGCCCTCCAAGAGCTTGTCCTCTTCCCCTGGGCTCTGTGCCTGCAGGATGTGTCCCTTCACCCTGTGACTTTGAGGCAGTGAAGGGAAGGTCCTCATCAGGATGGATCAGAAGAGCTGGGCATGGAATAATAGTGATTTACTCATTATTGGAGTTGTTGTGGGGAGGGAGCTCTGGACATGTGAGGCAAATGCGGCAGCAGCAGCTGCGGCAGCGCTGCGGGGTGGGAGTGTGGGGCTGGCCTGGCCCTGTGGGGGCTTGCCCGGCAGCCCGGGGGGCTCTGTGGAGGAGTGAGCAGGGCAGGCACTGCCTTTCTGCCAGCAGAGTTGGTGTTATCACCCAGATAAGCGAGGGCTGTACCCCTGTCCCCTCCGTGAAGAGGGAGCTCACCCACATCCCCACAGTGGCACTGGCAGAGAAAGGGTCCAGTGCTGAGAATGCCTTGTCAGGGTGCAGCTGTGGCACGACAGGAGCTTGCTGCCGTGCCAGCTGTCACTATGCCCCTGAAACCTCCAAATTCCTCTCTTTAGAGAGGGCTGTAGTCTGGAGGTGAGCCTTCCTTCCTGGGAAAATCCTCAGGGGTGTTTGCTGGAGCCTGTTTGGGGTAGCCTCTGTGTGCCAGCACAATCACGGATCTTATTGAGAGCACTAAAGGTGATTCCCAAAGGTGTTAGAGCCACATGCTCAGCCCAGGTGTGCTCTCTGACCTTGCTGCTTTGATGTGCACGAGGCCAGTGGATCCAAGCATTCCACAGCACATCCCAGAAAGGCTTTAATGACAGACCCCGGCCAGGAACGGGCTCTGGTGGCAGGACAAACCCCTGGGCTGGGCTGCCTGCACTGGGAGACCCCTCACTCCCTCTTCCTGGTCACCTGGGCGTCTGTAAGGACTCCTTCCTGGAGGGAAAGCTTTACTATAAGTGGTTAAGGCAGGTACCAGCTCGCACACAACTAAAATGGTAAGAGCTGTTCTAACAAAAAATCCATAGTGGTTGTTTGCTAAAATGGCTGTAATGAATTGAAAAATATGACAAGCTGATCACGGCAGCAACTGGGAGGCGTCAGGACCCTCAGCCTGGCTCTGCAGCTCACCTGGGTCACCCGACACGGTGGAATCCTTTTGGAGACGAGAGAAACGTAATTTCTCTCTGCCCTATCAATTTAAATAAATTACCTATTAGATTAGCTGCACTTAAAATAAAGCAAGAAATCAATCCCCCTGCCTCGGCTACTGTCAAACCCTGGTGCGCACCACAAAACCTGTAATTGCCAGAGGTCCCCATACAAGGAGAGCAGCAGAAGGCGAGGGACTGTGGGAGGCTTGAGCTGTGCCTGGAGGGGAGCAGGGGGGGCACAGCAGCAGAAATGCCCCTGAGGTACCTCACAGATCAGCTCCCACAAATGCCTGGGCTTGCGTGGGCAGCCCGGTGCCAGCCTGGCAGCAGGGCTGAGGTCAGGCTGGCTGCTAGGATCTCCCCACACATCCCTGGTGATTGTCACCTCGGAGCACCCAAAGCTCTGGAGCAAGTGGATGGTTTGATGTTGGATCCCACTGCTCCCACCACCCCCTGTTTGCTTCTCTGAGTGGGTGAACAGAATCAGAATCCTGCCCACCAGATCGAGCAGGATGGAGACAGGGATGGGGACAAGAGGCAAGGATGGAGGCAGGAGAGATGGAGGCAGCAGGCAGGCAGGAGGCAGGGCTGAGGCAGTGACAGATGCAGGAGGTAGGGGTGCAGGCAGGGACCCCTGTGGGGAGCTGGGCAGGGTGGGATCCCAGGAAGTGGGGCAGGATCCCTGGAAGGCAGGGCAGATTTCAGGAGCAGCCTTTCAGACACGGCTGTTCTTTTATTTTTTCCTGCTGAAACTGCCGCCTTGTGCAAAGCTGCTCGAGCTCCTCAGATAAATTAGCATCCAGGGGATTGTTTTCCTCTACATTTTGTGCAGTTGCATAAGAGGGAAGAACAGAGGAGCCCAAGGAGCAGATTGCTTTGCAGAAGCATGACACAGCCGCAGCCAGATCTCACGCCTCCAGCTGGATGAGGCTCTGGCATGGGAGCTGGATGTAGCTGGGTTCTCTGGGTCAGCATGGGCAGGACAGGGGAACCAGAGACTCTACCAGTCATAGCTCATCATCTCCCAGCTGTTCCCAGGTGTCCCAGTTCGTGGGATGGCTGTGCCCAGCAGCAGCAGAGCCCACAGGCAGCCCAGCCCCTGCCTCCTGCCCAGAGCAGGCTCCTGCCCACTGCTGCTGGTCTCTGCCTCCTCTCTTGCTCAGAGGGGACTGAGAATCCCCATTGTAGGGAGTCCTGCGGAAGCTCCAGATACACTGGTGTGGGAGCTTTGAGGGCTTCCCAGCCCGTGCCATTCCCAGCACAAGGAGGAGGAAGGTATCAGTATCCACTCAGCTGCCTCTCAGTGACCTGACCCCATTGATTGTACTGATTCCCGTGTGAGGAGACGTGTGAAGCGATCCATGTACGATCAATGGGGACGAGGGTTCAGTTTAACCCTTCCCACCCCCCACTGTGGATCCTCCTGCTCCCCCAGGGCACAGGGGCTCCTGCTCAGGTCCCGCTGGCCGGCCTGGGCTGTATGTCCCACTTCTGCCCAGGGACAGACGAGTCCTGAAACACATTGTTCTCTGCTGAGCCTGGCCCACCCCATCCTGCCTGGCCTCTGCCTTTGGGTGACCTCCCTGGGAAATTTTCCTGTGCCTGGGCAATGGGAATGATACCAGTGGACTCCTTGGGCAGCACTGCTGTGCAATGACCTTCCCAGCCCTTCCCAGATGGGTCCAGTTCAGCGCAGGCTGGACACAACCTCCCTACACCCCCCAGCGTTATTGCTTCACCTTCCTGTAAAACTCCAGAGAGGAGCCGGGAATGAGCAGGACAGGGGGAAGATGGAAAGAAAAAGGGAGAAGGGGGAAGACCCAAAGAGGTTCAAAGTTACAGAAGGGTGAAGACACTTGTGGGGTGGAGGGAAAAGGAGGGAAGGGACTGCAGAGCTGCCGGGCACTGTGGGGATGCTTGGTGAGAGCAGCCGGGGTGGAGGCAGGAGCTGCAGAGCGCCAGGGGAGCACAGCTCTAAGTGCTTTCATAACCCTCAGCCAGAGTGATTTTCTGAGGCATAAGTGCTGGAGGTAGATAGGATTATCTCACAAAAGGGACCAGCGAAATAATAAACATCCTCTTCCAGCACAGCCCTGGTAAATGAGGGGGGCCGTGGGGGAGCGGGGGCAGCCGCCCACCCTGCTGCCTGCTCTGAGTGGAGCCGTGGCCACGTGGGAGCACCCGGGGAGTGGGAGCATCACTTGCAGAGCCTGTTCTGAAGGACAGGGCTGAATACAAGCCCTTGGCACGTGGGGAAGCTGCTTTTTGGGGCCTGGCCTGTGTCTCCGACTCCTTGTAAGTGCAAAGCCACTGCCGTGCACGGCTAAATGGTGTGAGGGTGTATTTTGGGGTGACGTGAGTTGATGTTCTGCTCGGTGGGGTGGGTGTTCAGCAGCCTGCAGGTACCTGGAGGTATCACTGCCAAGGTACTGGGGCAGTTTGGGTGCAGGTGGCACTCAGTGCAGTGAAGCAGCATGTGCCCAGGTGAGGTGCTTGCGCCAGCACGTGGCCATGTGCAGGCAGAGGGAGCAGGTCTCCAGCCTGGATCCCTCAAGAGAAGGCTGGGACCCAGTGGGGCTGTGCTGTGCCCTGCCAGCTGCCACCAAGGGCTCTGTCTTCTCCTGCTGCATCCTCCTCCATCTCAGAGCCCTGCACAGCTCCCATGAGCTGCGTCTGACGGAGCCCTGCACAGTGCAGGGCAGCTGTATGGGGTGGGGGAGCAGCATGCTGGGAGACCCCTCCAGTGGGCAGGAGACAACAAACCGGGTCTACTGGGAGAAACAGAGTGATGACAGGGTCTGAGGGGGCTGCGGTGGCCACGGACAGGGAGACACACTGCTGCTGCCAGGGGGCTGCCTGAGCTTGACAGGCATCTCCTCAGGATGCTGCAGTTCTGAAGGCACAGGAGTCCTCCCTGACTTTGTTATGATGACAGACTGAGTCTCCTCGGCAGGGAGAGGCCCTTTAGCTGCATTAACAGGCTGAGATCTGATGGGGAAGATGAAATAACTGAGTCTCCTCCCCATCACTCACCTGAGACTCTGACAGAATTGTCACAATTAAGAAAATTCACCTCAAAGCTTCATCTGTAAAGGACCAAACCATGAAGAAACGTTTGGCCCAGAGGGAAGCAGAGGAGGAATTTCAACTGTGTCTCATATTTCATCATTTGCCTTCTCCAGCTCCTATCTTGGCAGCTCCAGTATTTTGCTTTGTCTCCTTCAGGTGACTAATCATTAGACTAATTAGTTGCTAATCAATGTTTAATTAAAATCTAGCTGTTAATTACTGGAGGTGGTACTGGAGGTTGGCTATGAAGTGTTATGGAAACATTTTTAAGGGCAGTTCACAGGGACTTGGCCCCTGTCCCTCAGCTCGAGGCTGTTCCAGGGTCCCCTCCCCTGAGAGGCTGCTCCGGACAGTGCAGCTCACCTGGAGCCGGCTCTGTCGCCCGGGACCAGCCTGTGGTGTGGGTGGCTCCAGAGCATCCCTGACGCTTTCCTGTGCAGCAGCTGGGGGTGGAAGTGACTGGGCAGCTCTGGGCAGGGGGTGGTATGGCAGATGTCACTGGCCTTGGATGGGAAGCAGCCAAAGCAGGATCCCGGTGCCCTGCCCAGGGCTGCAAGCCCCTTGCTTTGGGATGCTGGTGAGCATCTGGCCAAAATCCCGGTGCAGGGGTGTAGTTTGCATTCCTGTTCTCCCTGTTCAGCCTCCGCCTGTTCCCGTAAACCCCTCTGAGATCTGAGGCCAGAAGAGATGGAGACAGAGGCTTCATTACATGCAAGAGCTGTGAGGTTCTTCGTGCCCAATCCATTGGAAAGCGCCGTTAAATATTCCATCAGTGGTGGTATGTAGGTCACCCAGGTGTGTGCTGCCTCCAGGTACCAGCTCATTTCAGCCCTTGGTGGGGAGCCTGTGTCTGTCATTAACTCTGTGACTGCGTCTCCCTCCCTGTGTCCTTCGGAGTGGGGGCTGCCCATAGGGCTGGGGGCTTTGTTAAAACCAGAAGCGGGGCTGCAGGGCTGGGGGTACCACATCTTGTTCAAGAGCTCTGAACCCCTTGTAGGTCCATATGGTGGGCACCTAGGAGAGGGGGTCAGGGACCCCCAGGGCTCCCATGCACAAGAGATGTGTCCCCATCTTGTGTCCCCTCTATGGGGCTGTGCTGACCTGTGGGGACAGGTGCTTTGAGGGTGCTGTACACATGCCAATGCCACCATTTACATTCTCCCTCTTGCATTCCTTATTTCACTCTACTTGTCATTTTATGGCCCATTTTAATTTCTTGAGAGCAGACCTGCAGGATAACAAAGTCGGGTGCTGCAGAGGGTCCTTCCTGCAGCAGACACGGTGTCTCCATCCAGCTGGAGACGCTGGAGCACAGCTAATGTGCCTGTGTCTGGGTCAGGCAGTGCCATGTCCATCACCTGGGGAGAAGCAGGGAGGCATTGCCATGGCAGAGAATTTGGGTGGCTGAATGGGGCTGATGCTCAGACTTATGGGAGAGCCAGTTCCCTGTGTCCACCCTCGGCATATCTTTTCTCCCTCCCCTGAAAATGGGCCCCTCTTTGCGGGCCCATTTTTGGGACCCTGTGCCCAGCGGGGTCCCTGTCACCCAGGTGGCCTTTGCTGCAGGGCTCAGACCAGCCCCAGAGCTCTGGATTGAGGCATTGGAGAGTCTCAGCCTTTATCAAGGTGATGTCCCTGTCCCAGCTGTCCATGGGTGAAGCCTGTGCCTCCCTCCAGCCGTGGTCAGACTCATGTCAATCCCCACCTCGAGTTCCTCTGCCCGAACATGAGGTGGGTGCTGCAGGGATGGGGGAGGTAAAGATCTGGGTGCACCTTGGTTTGCTCGATGCCACTGGATATGTTTTTTTGGGGAAAAAATCATCTTTTTTTCCCTCCTGCTAGTTAAGAGGAAGACGCTGACAGCAGCCTAGGGTTTGGGTGATTCGGGTGGTGACAATGCAAGGAACAAGCTATGTTTAGAAATAATTGCTTTGTCTTTCGCAGAGGTATTAGTGCCTCCGTGCTGGCAGCTACAGGAATTAGCTGGAAGTTTTGGTGACACAAATACAGAAGCAAAATTATTGCTACTTATCATCACTTTCATGTGTGAGAGTGGAAAGAGACGTTATCAGGGCAGAGAGAGGGAAACAGGGAGCCAGAGGGGCTGGGGCTGGGGGTGTCTAGCACAAGGCTGATGCATCCTTGGGGGAGCCCAGACCTGGTGATTTCTGCTCCACTGAAGAGATGCTGGTTCTGCTGAGGGTCTGTGCCCACACCTGGGACGAAGTCACAGGGGACCCACAACACTAAGGCTGAGGAGTAGCACTTCCTGCAGCTGGTTTGATCCAAAGGAAGAGGGATTGTGAGCAATGACTTGGCTGGATGGGATCTGGGACACGTGGGGTCCCCTGCCCTAAAGGGAGGCTTGGGGAAACTGGAGAGACCAGGCCACTGTTGGTTGTTGTGGGGCTGGAGGGGCAGGTGGCTGGAACCGGGGGACCATTGGGAAGTGATCCCTGGGCTTTCCTTAATAGCTGCAAGCAGAGTCTGACATTTGGTTCTAGAAACTCATTAACAGCCAAGGCAGGAGCCGGGTTGTAGGGAACAGAGTGGTTCTGGATGAGCGACTGCAGCAGCGTGGCTGAGCTGCATCAGGGAAACTTGCTGTGCTGAGGACATCACTCCTGTGGTGTCCCAGCCACTGCTCAGCATGGACAGCAGTCCTCCCAAGCCTCCCTTTAGGATTGGGACTCCACCTACACGGGCAGGAAGGTGACTGATGGCATCCCACCTCTCACCTGCTGTGCTGCATTCCACCTGGCATTCCACATCCTCTCTCCCCCCTGGCACCCTGCTGCTTTAGGGACACAGTCCAGAGAGGGCACAGAGGTGGCTGCCAGCCTGTGGGACCAGGAGGGTCTTTGCAACCCTCCTGAAGAAGAAGGAGAAGCTGAGGAACTGGGAGCACAGGGCACGGGAAAACACAATGCTGGGATCCTTCTGCAACACAGAAGGTGCTCAGAGCTGATCTGGGTGAGGAGCACCACAGGGATACACAGCCAAGGTGAAGGTTCCCTGTGGCAAAGTTCTTTCCCTGGGTCCTGGTGTGGCCGATGCAGGCTCCTCTTTGGATGGAGGAACAAACCAGGGGGATTTCAGAAGTGGTGCCTTTTAGGCTGTTCACATGGGACTAGATGACAGTGTAAGGTCACAAGCTGAAGGCCCCATGGGATGCGGGTGCTCTCTGGAGGAGTGGCAGCTCTGCGTGGGAGCAATGGTGGATGGTAACAGGAGGATCCTCCCGCAGAGGAGACAACAGAGCCCCTTGGGAGGCTTCTCTCCTTGGATCGTGGAGCTGCTGCTCCGTCGGGAGCACCCGAGGATGCGGCCGTGGCTCTGTTGACGCTCCGCTCTCCCGCTGTTTGTTTCTCCCTGGCTCCGGCAGCGCAGTTCCCGCTGGCAGCGTCCTCCCCCGTCCCTGCCTGTCCCTCGGCGGCCAGGCTGCCTCTGAAAAGTAAAGTTGAACGTTGGGAAGGAACAGATCTCTGATGAAACAAGGCCATTCATGCTTTCAGATATTAAATTCCATGCAGAATATTAAATAATTTCCTCTTCAATGATCCCGGTAAATTTAATTAGCTCTTGTTCCCCCGATAGAGTTGTTTCTGCCATCCTGATGTGTGGATGCAGAGCGGAGTGAAGGGGAATGCCGCTGCCTTCCTGCGCCTCTCCAGTTCTCGACGTCACCTCCCTGCTTCAAGCCAAGGCTTCTTCAGAGCGAGATCCCAGCTCCAGCTGCCGTGGTGGGCAGGAGGGAGCTCGATGCGGAATCCCCTTCCTCTCAGGTCCAGCTCCTGGTTCTTGCCCCTGGGATGATTTCAAAAGCAGGTTTTGGAGCTGTGGTCAGATCAGCTGCGCTCAGGAGATGCCATGAGCTGCTCTGCCCAAAGGGAGCAAGAGCTGGGGAGGAACCTGAGGAAAATCAGCAGCATTTTGGGTGATTGTCCAAGGCCTTTTCTGTGGCTGCTTGAGAGCCGGGTCCAAGAGGGAGGATGGGAATCGCACAAGTGCTTGACTTTCAGCTGGTGCTGATTTTGGTGATCTTGGTGTTGCTGGTGATTTTTTTTTGTGTGTGTGAAGGCAGGTTTGTTTTTTAAAGTTTTAGAATATCAGAGCAAAGAGGGAAAAAAAATCCTCTTTGCAATGGAAGCGGCTAATAGTTGGTTATAAATGAGTCCCTGGCATGGTTCATTAACTGCCCTGACATATTGAGGGCTGGGAGCAGTGTGATACCAGCAAATCAATTCCGAATTTCATCTGAGAAAGAATATGGGGAGGTTGGATCATGCAACATGTTACCAAATGTTCCTTCTCAGCCAGAATGGAGCTGCTCCTCTCTCCCAGTGCTGCTCCCACCAGGCTGAGGTGCACAAAATAAATAAATAACCAAGGACCTAATTTACCAATGATTAATTTGCATAATTAGTGCTGTGTCAAATCACTTTATCAAGGTGCAAGGCATGCTCTGCTGAGGTGTTTGCATGGATGTCTTCTCAGGTTTCCCCAAGCTCACCTCATTTCACATTTAACAGTCTCCTAAGGATGTCACATTGGTGTCAATGGGATTTCATGGGGTTGAAGAGGATGTGAGAGCTGGGAGGGGCTGTAGGGCCAAACCCCTGCCAGCCTTCCCATGCCCAGTCCTGGTGCTGGAGAAATGCCCTTCCCTGGAAATATGTGTGGCAGTGGGTGGCTCTAGTCCCAGAGACAGGGATGAGCCCAGCCCAAGCTCTGCTGTGGGCACAGACCTGTGGGCTCAGGCCAATGCTAACTCCTTGGAAAGGGGCAGCAAGGTGATGGCTGAATCCTGGCTGTTCCATATCTACTCGCTGCTCACTGTGAGTGCTCCAGGAATGATTTGGGAAGGACCTCAGGGTGGACAGCCAGGAATAAGCTTTTGGCAGAGGCAAAGGCAGCAATGGGGCCCGAGCTGGTGCCCAGGAGCGGGAAGTCAGTGTCTGAACACTTGGCAGCACCTGCTGCCATGAGTCCCTCACTTTTCCTCAGGCTTTGCCTCTTTGCAAGGTGATTTCTGTCAGTGAGTGCTGCTGAGGCTACAGTGCCCATCGCTTGGCATTGGGGCAATCCCAGCAGTGGGGCCGGTGGTTCTTCCCCCATTCACCTCCTGCTCTGGGCAGGGACCTGAGGTCCAAGCAGACGGGTGGCTTCAGGCTTGTTCCTTCCCCTAGAGCAAGGGAAGTGGCTGCAGAACACCAGCAGGTGAAGTGCCCATCGATGCTGTAAATACATGGAATGTTCTAAAGCATGCAGTGCTGCGGGCAGCCCCGGTGACATCCCTGCTCCTGCTCCCTGTAATGGATATCAGATTGTTCTCCCGATCTTGGCATTGTTTCAGTAATTGATTGATGCAGCACAATGTTCACTGATTTAATAAGTTTGTTAGTGTAATAGAGACTCAGGATTTCGCTGTTAATGTGCAGTGACAATTGCATTGTAGATTTGCTCATTATGTTGCATAACTTAGATATGAAATCTATCGGAAATTATATTTAAAAAAGCATTATTGCAGAGCCCTTCACCGTGGCTCTCCCTGCTCCCCCTGCGGTGCTTTGCAGTCTGTGTGTCCATTCAGCTCCTCACCATAATTGTACATTCTGCTTTGGGTTTTTTGGGTCAGGGCATCTGCTACTTGCCAAAAAAACAACCCTGGGTCCTGCCATGTCATCCCACTGTCTCCATTGTGGCCAAGGATGGTGCAGGTACTGGATTTTCTGGCAGCTCTCTGAGGAAATCTCCAGCTGGCACTGTGCCCCCAGGCTCTCTGCCTGCATCGGTGGGACAGGCACAGGCACTGGCACTGGCACTAGCAGGTGAAGCTCATGGCAGGGCCTGGCTTGAGCTGTTGGGGCTGTGTCAGAACTGAACACACTGCAAATATCCCCTTTTCAGGCAGAGTCATAAGGAGGGGCTGGACACACTTTGGGCACCTCAGAGTTGAGGGTCCCTGATAGCTGTGCAGGAGGATGTGGGGGGGCTGTTGCCTCCTTGTCTCTCTGGTACTGGGTGGCCTCTATAGCCTTGTGGAGCTTCCAGGACTGGCTGCTTGGCACTGCCCTGGCAGGGACAAGATGCTCAGCCCCAGAGACTGAGGGCATCCCGGTGCTGGGGTTGTGCTATTCCACGTTGCAGCAGCTTCATTTAGGAAAAACCCCAGACAGAGCTGTAGCAGGTCTTGTCATCTCTGTAGTCCAGCCATGGTTCTGAGGAGGAAAACTTCATGTTTCTAAAAGATAAAAACAAACCAGCAGCAGTAATTTAAAGAACTCCAACTGCCTTCAAATGAAGCCCCTGATGGCAAATAGGCTGTGAAATCAACTAAGTAAAAAGGAAAAACCTATTTTTCGCAGAGTAATACTTGTTCCCTGGTTGACAAACAGGCTTGTGCTGTTTCCAACAGCTGCCCTTCCCTCTGCTGCTGGTCTCACGTATCCTCTGCCATTATCCCCCACCTGCTCCTCCTCCTCTGCCACGGCTGGGTTCCCAGACTTGCCCTCCTGGAGACCCCCGGGCAGGTTCCCCCAGTGGGTTCCTCTCTGGGTGGTTCCCTGCTCAGGAGCCCTGTATGGATGCTGGGCTTGGTCCTTCTCCAGCAGGTTGCTTAGCAATCCCAGCATCGTATGATCCCAGCATCCTGATGCCACATCGTTGCCTCTCCGCTGCTCTGCACGCACATCTCCCTCTCACACGGCCGCACCTCCAGACCGGGGACCGGTTTGCGTTTCTAGGAATGGATGTCAGCCAGGACCCGGCTTGAAGGGAAGATTTTGCAGAGCTGAGCTCTCCTGCATTCCCGGCTCCTCGTTCTCCAAATCTGCTGCCTAAAGCATCTTCAGCCCCAGTGAAGCGTGAGGAAGTGGCACAGCGGGGCAGAGCTGGGAGCAGGCCTGGCTGAGCGCTGCCTTTGTCGGGAGAACAAGGGCTGCTGTGCTCGGCACTGGGGCTGCTGCAGCCCCGAGGGCTAAAAATATACCAGTGGATCATACAAAATAGATGTGGGGATGGGAGAGGCGCAGTCCGTGCGTTCAAAGTCCTCACTCACGTTGTGGCTCCTCATAACCCTGATGGTTTTCTCTGGAGTGTTCCTCAGAACCCTCTGGAGGGGAGGGGAGGGGAAGCAGTGCCTGTTTTGNTCGGGAGAACAAGGGCTGCTGTGCTCGGCACTGGGGCTGCTGCAGCCCCGAGGGCTAAAAATATACCAGTGGATCATACAAAATAGATGTGGGGATGGGAGAGGCGCAGTCCGTGCGTTCAAAGTCCTCACTCACGTTGTGGCTCCTCATAACCCTGATGGTTTTCTCTGGAGTGTTCCTCAGAACCCTCTGGAGGGGAGGGGAGGGGAAGCAGTGCCTGTTTTGGGGGCTGTGGGTGAGCTCTGCAGGAGACTGAGAACATCTCAGAGATGACCCTGTGCTAAGCTTGTGGAAAATAACTGCTGGCTCAAGCAGACTTGTAGGTATTCCAGATATTTCTCAGGAAATAGAACTTGAGGAGTTTCACCACAGTATTAACTACTGGGAACTACAAATAAGTAATCTGAGCTGGAAAAAGGTGCTGAGCAGGTCACTGTCACTGTATTGTGTCATCCCATGGACTGGAGGGGCTCAGGGAGGCTCAGCCACCCAGTACAAGGGACCTGCTGCTAGAACAGCCACCACTCATTGCTCTTTCCGAGATGGGATCGCCTGGTAGTGAGCCTAGGAAAAGGCAGAGAAGGACCTCTGTCAGCTCGGGGTCTGCACAGTCCAATAGCACAGATCTGCGCTGCTCCGCCGGCTTCCCGGGGGAGGAGGCGAGCAGCAGGAAGACGGGAGATCTGGGAATGCCAGAGGTCTGCTCTTGCATAACAGCCCAGGAAGCTTCCAGCTGCCGTGGGAATGCCCGGATCACTGCCCAGAGATCTTTAAATGAGATTGAAAGGGAAGGAAGGGTAAGGGGCTGAGATACGCACCACGAAGCTTTTAGTGAGTCTGGAGGATGCTACAAGCCTACATCCTGTGGGCTCCCGGCATTGCCTTGGGTTTCCCAGTGTTTGCAGTGAGGAATGGAAATTCCTTTCCCCGCTGCCGTCCTGCCAGGGGCTGAAGTGGGTCTGGGCATCTCACTCAGCGCCCGGNCCACCTGCTCCTCCTCCTCTGCCACGGCTGGGTTCCCAGACTTGCCCTCCTGGAGACCCCCGGGCAGGTTCCCCCAGTGGGTTCCTCTCTGGGTGGTTCCCTGCTCAGGAGCCCTGTATGGATGCTGGGCTTGGTCCTTCTCCAGCAGGTTGCTTAGCAATCCCAGCATCGTATGATCCCAGCATCCTGATGCCACATCGTTGCCTCTCCGCTGCTCTGCACGCACATCTCCCTCTCACACGGCCGCACCTCCAGACCGGGGACCGGTTTGCGTTTCTAGGAATGGATGTCAGCCAGGACCCGGCTTGAAGGGAAGATTTTGCAGAGCTGAGCTCTCCTGCATTCCCGGCTCCTCGTTCTCCAAATCTGCTGCCTAAAGCATCTTCAGCCCCAGTGAAGCGTGAGGAAGTGGCACAGCGGGGCAGAGCTGGGAGCAGGCCTGGCTGAGCGCTGCCTTTGTCGGGAGAACAAGGGCTGCTGTGCTCGGCACTGGGGCTGCTGCAGCCCCGAGGGCTAAAAATATACCAGTGGATCATACAAAATAGATGTGGGGATGGGAGAGGCGCAGTCCGTGCGTTCAAAGTCCTCACTCACGTTGTGGCTCCTCATAACCCTGATGGTTTTCTCTGGAGTGTTCCTCAGAACCCTCTGGAGGGGAGGGGAGGGGAAGCAGTGCCTGTTTTGGGGGCTGTGGGTGAGCTCTGCAGGAGACTGAGAACATCTCAGAGATGACCCTGTGCTAAGCTTGTGGAAAATAACTGCTGGCTCAAGCAGACTTGTAGGTATTCCAGATATTTCTCAGGAAATAGAACTTGAGGAGTTTCACCACAGTATTAACTACTGGGAACTACAAATAAGTAATCTGAGCTGGAAAAAGGTGCTGAGCAGGTCACTGTCACTGTATTGTGTCATCCCATGGACTGGAGGGGCTCAGGGAGGCTCAGCCACCCAGTACAAGGGACCTGCTGCTAGAACAGCCACCACTCATTGCTCTTTCCGAGATGGGATCGCCTGGTAGTGAGCCTAGGAAAAGGCAGAGAAGGACCTCTGTCAGCTCGGGGTCTGCACAGTCCAATAGCACAGATCTGCGCTGCTCCGCCGGCTTCCCGGGGGAGGAGGCGAGCAGCAGGAAGACGGGAGATCTGGGAATGCCAGAGGTCTGCTCTTGCATAACAGCCCAGGAAGCTTCCAGCTGCCGTGGGAATGCCCGGATCACTGCCCAGAGATCTTTAAATGAGATTGAAAGGGAAGGAAGGGTAAGGGGCTGAGATACGCACCACGAAGCTTTTAGTGAGTCTGGAGGATGCTACAAGCCTACATCCTGTGGGCTCCCGGCATTGCCTTGGGTTTCCCAGTGTTTGCAGTGAGGAATGGAAATTCCTTTCCCCGCTGCCGTCCTGCCAGGGGCTGAAGTGGGTCTGGGCATCTCACTCAGCGCCCGGGGGGATGCACAGTGATGGAATCAGTGTCCCTGGTCCGGGTTGTCAGGGGTCTCTGCTCCTCGCCAGCCGCGGGGCCGCAGTGCCCGGTGCTGCTGAGCGCAGGGAGGGATGGGGAGAGGCCCCCGGGGCAGCCTCTGTCCCCCCGCGGGCAGCAGCGCCCCAGTCACAGCTCCGCTCCCAGCCGCGGCCGCTGCCGGAGGCTCATTTTTGGGACAGAAACAGACAAAACCCGGCTGTTTCCCTGGCGCAGCGGGGGGAGCGTGTGCGGAGCGGCCGCCGGGCACGGGGTGGGCGAGCGGCGGGACCGGGACCCCCCCTNGCCGTCGCGACGGGGACTTCTGAGCCCGTGAGTTTATCGGGGGCAGCGGCGAGGAGACCGGCGGTGGGCGGCGGGCGGGGGCGGCGAAGTTCCGCCGGGGCGGCCCCGGGGGAGGAATGCCCACTGGGAGCCTCGCCGGGAGTCACATCGGCAGCCCCGCGGCGGCGCTGCCGGAGCGCATCCCGGGGGAAGGAAGGCTGGCGGCCGCGGCCGGAGCGGGGCGCGGGGGAGGCGGCGGCGGCAGCGCCCACCCCACACCGGGCGGCACCCGATGTGCTCCGGGACACGGTTCCTCCCGGGAGCCCGAGAGGGTCTTGTGGCTGAGTCGGTCCGGTCCAGCGGCAGCGTGGAATGTGCGAGGGGCCCCATTAAGTTTGCGTTCGTAAGGGGTGTCTTAATTAGGAGCAGCTCTTAATAGGTACATGGCGCTAATTACCATCACAGCCTCCGTGTGAAGGTAAATTGTAGGAAAAAGTTGGGTAAGGTGAACTGGACTCTGGATTAATGGAATGGATGAAGGAGGGGGAAGAAAAGGGTCCTGCTTGGTCTGGGTGAGCTGTGAGGCAGAGCCAGGCGAGCGAGGCAGCTCTCCGTGGGTTTTTCTTCTCCCCAATTCCTGTCTCCAGGAATTCCATTACAAGACAAGCTCGCTGTTCTGGCATGTGCAGGGCTTGTGCCGCGGGAGGGGCGGATGGATGGCGAAGGCCCTCCGGGGTCACCTGGGTTATGCGTGTGTTGTGTGTAAATGCCCAGCGCCATTATCCATGCAGAAATGCCAAGTGCCGTTCTCCAGTCGCTCTCCTGGTCCCCCGGGGTGTGCGTGCCAGGAGGCTGCACCGCACACATCGCTCACAGCATCACTCACAGCATCGCCTCCAAACACGTCAAGGCAGATCCGAAGTAAACAGCCGTGGCGTGGGGGGCCAGGCCAAGGTGCGGGGCAGGTCGTGCTCAGGCAGCAGATGTCCGGAGCCAGGGGCACGGACCTGTCCCTCCGGCTGGAGCAGCCTGGCAAGGCGCTGGCAGCGTCTGTGTGTGCGCAGGTGGAGGCATGGGGGGAGCAGGGATTTCTGGGCTTCTCACTCCAGTGAGCGTGACATTAACAACCCCGGCTATTTTCGGCTGCCTTTGGGGAAGGCTTGGCGCTCACTCACTGCCTGGCATTGGGGCAGGGCAGCTCCGGCCACCAGCTTTTGTCCTGGGGGCACAGCCCAGGGTGGATGCAGGTTACCATGTGCTGGAAGAGGCTGCAGGGTCAGGGAATAGCTTTCCTCTCTAATTGTGCCCATCCTTCTCTGGGATGTTTGGGGCTCATGGTTAATCTCTCAGCATTTTGGGGGTATATCCTCCTGCCCGGTGTCGTTTACATCCCCAGAGCCAGAGGCCTGGCCATGCTTGGTGCTGCACAGAGATGAAGGCACTGTGCTTCCCAAACAGCTTCCTTCTTTCAGGCTAAAATGGTTGAAGCATGATAAAGCCTCACAAAACATGAAATTAAAGCTGTTTTTCTGGATAACAGATGGAGAAAGAGCCTGGAGTTGATCATTTTCAGGGAGGGCTGATTGCAGTGGCTGGGGCTGGCAGGACCTGGCTGTTGGTGGGAGCTCATTTCTGGCTCTGGGAAGCGGTGCCGAGGCTCTGCTTGAAATTTCATGGAAAATACTGAAGGATATTTTTTCCCCCTCTCCTTTGAAGTGTTCTGTGGGATTGTTCAGCACCACGGAGAGCCCTGGCAAAGGGCACAACCGTGGCTGCAGCAGCAGGTGAACCTCTGCCGGGCTTTCAGGAGTTGCTTTTGGGAACAGAGGGACTGGGAAGCCCCTGGCCCAGCAGTGGCAGCTCTTGCTCCTTCCTGGCAGTTGGGGCACTGTGTGGGGACAGACGTCACTGAACTGAGCACTGAAGGAGCCGTCACCAACAAGACACCTCCCCAGGAGCCCACTTTGTGCAAGGCTGGCATCTATCATGGGCACCCCGTGCTTGGCTGCAGGGTGGGAGCCCTGCGTGTCCCGTACCTTGCTGTCCTTCCCCCCTCCCTCTGTGCCTGGGCAGACTCGGAGGTTTTAGGATGTTTTAGGATACTCATCCTTGCTCTGTGTGATACTGCCTTTGGAAAACTCTTTCCTCCAGCTTTCCTCCCTCAGACCTGGCCAGTCATGCCTGCTCTGTACATTCCCACCTCACACAATCCCTCTGTGGCAAGGGCTGGGATTTTTCTCTTTCCTAGTTGCACTGTTTCTCCATCTCCCATCACTAGAATATGTCATCCTGAATTATCAGGGTGACATCCCAAGCACCGGGGTGGCTGAGCAGCCTGTGCTGGTGGCAGATCCTGTCCCTCCATGCAGCTGCTGCTGCTTTGCCACCATGCCCTGCACAGCAGGATTCCTCTTTCCCACTGCGGATGGGATGGAATGGGATGGTTTAGCTCCTTTGCCACAAGAGCTGGAGGGGAGCGTGGAAGTGGGGGTTGAGCACATGATGGCTGGCTCTGGGCACTCATGGGAGTGCGAGGGTCCCCATCAGTCCCACTCTGGAGCAGCTCATCAGCACAGGCCGATTCACTCCTTCGGTGCATAAATAAAGGCTTTCAGTTGTGCATTTCCTGAATTACTTTGTCGGCACAGTTCTCAGCTGCTCAGCTGACGGTGGATAAATCCCTCTGAAGGTTATTGAGATAATAAAAGGCATGAGGGAAGTTCCGTAATTTATTTGAGTTCGCTTTTAATTTACAGCCTTGCAGGGTGAGAGCTCAGTGGATAGTGAGTCCTTATGGCTGATCTGCTCTTTTCCAACGGATGTGGCAGAGGAAGAGGAGCTGGAGGGGAGGTTTGAGCCAGGGGGAGGTGAGAGGATTGTGCTGGACATGCTGCAGCCATGGAGCTGTGGCCAAAGCCATGTGGTGCCGGGAGCCTGGAGCTCCTGGGGCATCACTGCAGAGCTGCTGCCAGCCAAGAGCTCTTCCATCAGGATGTTCCATCCCTGGCTGGGCTGGGATGCTCAGCACGACCGACAGCAGCTTCTCCTTCTCTCTCCTCTTGCCATACAGGCAGCAGCTGCTGTTGGTGCTGTTCCAGGGCTTTCTGCTGGAATCGTTTGAGGTATTTTGGGATGTACATTCCTGCAAATTAATTGACAGGCTGAGATACCAGATGAGGAAGCAAAATCGTCTTCTCTGTTATTTCATTAGTTATTGAGATTACAGTTGTTTTGAACCTCTAATAAATCAGTCTGGAGGCAGCTCCCCCCTTCACTCTGATCGCACACGGGTGCTCCAGGCATTCTTGTCTCTTCCCGACTAGACAAGATTGAATTTCTAACGGATAGAAACGACCACAGGAGTGTGGCATCCCTTTTCATGTTCCATTATCTGCTGTGGATGTGCCCCCCCTCCCCTTGCTGCCAGGCATGGCTTGTCCTGCTCAGAAACTGAACCTGGTTCTTCTCCTGTGAGCTTCCTGGGTAGCAAGTGGCTCTGGAGCTCCGTCCCTGCTGCCCTTGTCGCTTAGGGGGGGTCAAGGGCTGGGAGGACCAATCCTGAGCAGGAGGAAGGGTATTAAGAAGGTTTCCTTGATGGGAAAAGCTGTTTTCTCACAGTGTTTTGCTGTTGGTTTTCACAAGTGTGGAAGGAAGCACATGCTCACATGGGCCCTGCCAGGCTGCCTGTGTTCCCCCTGGTAAAATGAAAAAAAAGTAGTTAAAAAAAAGTTTCTTTTGGAATCTGGGCTCATGCTGCTGTGGGGGTGCAAAATGCTGTCCCAGGCATGGGGATGGTGACTGCTGAGCCCCTGCCAGTTCCCTCCTCTCCTGGGTGTGCCACAGTCCCAGTGTGCTCCCCTGTGCTCAGCTCTGCCTGGGCAGGAGATGAGGGGGGAAATAGGATTTACATATATAAGAGGCCCTGGGCTCAGTGGAATTTGAGTGGAACTGCTGCTGCTCCCTCTGGGCGGTCTGATGGATCCAGGTTTTCTGAAACTGGGAATCTGGGAAGTGGCCTGAGAGCTGTAATCTGCCAAAATCATCCAGAGGGATCTGTGAGCAGGGTGTGCATCCAGAGAAACAGGGCGATTGAAGCTGGGGAAGGCACCACAACTGGAATTTATGGAAGTGATAAAACAACTTTTGACAACAGCCTCAGCTCCCGCCAGCTCCTCCGCAGCAAGAGAGAATATTTTCCTCCTGTTGGATCGATAAACAATTAATTCTAAAGCAGAAGCTGGAGCAAAAGGGAGAGTTTTCCAGGCTTCTAAACTCTTAATCAAGCTCTGGGTGAAATACAGATGTGAGAATCTGAGACCTGCTGATAAAATCTTGACCTTGATAAGGGGTTCCTCAGTTCCTGGACCATGGATGATACTTCCTTGGCTGAATAAATCCTCTTGTAAATATAGAACTTGTTCCCAGATATTTATGCTTCTGATGTGTTTTAATGTAGCTTTACTTAATAATCTGCTTCAAAATGCTGAATTTCCCCCCATATTTTAATTGAATTCTAATTTCCATTCAGAATCAGCTTAAATTAAATGAGTTTAGTAAATAATACTTGTAATTCACTAACTCTTACCATAAGCTGTGAAAATAAAGACTCCAAATAACCCTTTAAAGCTGCTTGCAGTGCAGTCCTCTCTGTAGCAGAAAACCCAGCATCCTTCGGCTAAATGTGACGGTTTTGGGATTGGTGCCCAGTTGGGCTCCGGCGCTCTCAGTGCTGCGTTCTTTGGGGCTCAGGCTATATGGGGGCAGGCAAAGGGAGTTGGGGGGTGACGGCACTGCTGTTCCTTGTCTGCAGGTTTGGGAGGCTCCTGGTCACTGCTGACAAACCTTTGGCTCTGGCAGATCCTCTAGAAGTCTTTGCTGCTGTGACTGATGGAAATGGGGTTTTAAAGGAATTTTGCTAAACAGAGTGGGGGTCCAGCCTGCTGATGGGTGTGTGCTCGCAGGTCGCAGGTGTACACAGGCATGGTCTGTTTGTAAGCTGGGAGAGTCTTTTTGCTCTCTGGAAGTTATTAGAGTTGTCCAAGAGTCTGTTTTGCAGGAAAAAGAGATTAAGGATCTATCAGGACCTGTGCTTCAGGTTCTGCGTAGTGAAGGCATCTGTACTGCTGCACTGTAGCAGGGAGTGAGGGGCAAGAGCTGCTGGGGTCGGACTCTAGTTTGCCTGCTTTCTGGCCCAGGGATGGTGACCCCCGAGGTTGGGATGTCACTGTCCTGGTGCCTTAGCCCCTCTCTGGAGAGGTCAGGACTGAGGACTCCATGTGCAAGTGATCAGCGTGTGTGGATGGTGGACAGCACTGGAGAGCATCACCCTGCATGGAGGGGTCTGCAGGCACGTGGTTCCAGCATACAGCCCCAGAAATGGGATGCTCCCTTGGGCAGTGCTGTGGTGGGTGGCAGTGTGCTGGCATGGCATGGTGTGGCAGCAGCACTGGTGGGGCTCTCCCCGTGTTCCCTGTGTGACAGCAGTGTTTGGGATGCAGCCCCCAGATGAGCCATGAGCAGGCAGGTGCTGCCTAGGAAGGTTCTCATCAGCAGAACCATCTGGGAAGGTGTTTCATGGACTATGCAAATTCTGGCATGGAGAGGGGCCGAAATTGTTCCACACGTAGCCAGGGTTTTTTTAAGTAAAGCTCTCTCCAGTATATTGCAGGAGTAATTAGGAATCCTGAGCTGGTTGGATCTCGATCTTTATAGCAACACAGCTGATAAAGCATGATTCAGGGACCTCGTTAGCTTTTTTTAAAGAAGTTTTTATTTAACTTCCGTGAAGTTGCCATGGTTACCCCTGTGCATGGCTTCCCTGCCTCTCCTGCCTTGAGTGCAGCTGCCAGTTCTGAGAATTAAACATCTACATTTGGAGCAGCCACGGCCTCCCCCCCGCCACTGTCCTGGGGTTCAGGAACCTCGAACCTTTTCCCGCCGTGGAAAAGGTATTTACAGATCCTGTGCTTGAGCTCTTTGACATGCTAAAGCCGAGTCTGGGTTGTCCAAGAGCTATCCTCTGATGCAGGCAGGGAAGGGGCTGCTCCACTGATGCCATGGGTGACAGGTGAACTGGCTCACCAGCACAAGGCATTCCTGTGATGTGCCACGGTTGTGCACTGCTGTGCACAGGCATAGCCTGGGATGCTCCCACTGCGTGACACAAAGCTCCCGTGGCGCACAGGAGTCTCCAGGACTGCCTGCCCAGTCCCAGTGGGATGGGAAGGGTGATAGGAGTCACTGGGAGCAGGGACCAGTGCCCTGAGTTCCATCTCACTCTGTGATTTTTGGCTGACAGGACCTCACCGTTCAGGAGCCAATGAAGGCAGGGTGTTTAATGAGTCCCAAACCAGTCCCCTGCCAATCCAGTGCCTGGAGGCCATGGATGCAGGCACAGGGAGCCAAGGTAGGGTATGAGATCAGCCCACTTCCATGATGATGGCCATGACATAAGACACCAACAGAGATGGTTCGTGGTAAAGTGCCTTGAGCCAGGCAAACCCCAGAGCCTGGGGAGCCAGGGAGTCAGCAGCCTGCCCAGCTCAGTTCTGGGTGCTGGAGGGATGCTGGAGCCTCCAGAAGGGACCGTGGACATTTGAGCAGCTATTGGGTGGGAAGATGAAACTGTGTTGCCTCCCTCCTGCCAGAGCAGGGCTGTGATCTCTGCTGGCAGGAGCACCAGGGCTGCCGATGCTTGGCACTGCTGCTGCACCTCTTCCCGGCCCTGCTTCCCGTCCCGGACAGGGAATGAGGACCCTGTGCTGGGCTGGCAGTGGCAGCCATCTGTCCAGGCAGGGCTGGACTCTGTCCTCATTCTGTCAAAGTTTTGTCAAGTTCCCCCCACCCCCCCGGCTCCTTTTGGTGTTTTCAGCAGTGGAGGGTGGGAGGGCGCGTGGGAAGTGAAGCTGCACCAGAAATAATCCTGCGCGTCCGGGGTGCGAGCGGCGCAAAGGGAAGGCTCCGCTCCCCCGGCCCCACGCTGCCCGCCGGCTGCTCGGCGGGGTCAGAAAGTCCTCGGGATGAAGGGAGCAGCTTCTATTTGTTTGTCTCCCCTGTATTCCTCCTCCTCCATTCCTTTATTTCTCTTTTCCTTTCCCCGTTTTCCTTACCGATGAAAGATATTCTTGCAGTGTCAAGGCAATGTGACCTGGTTCTGTAATAAAGAGGAGGCTTATTAGAATTAAAGCCCAACAGTGTTAAAAAAGCAATCTTTGCAAGATTGAGGCCATGAGGGAATTGTAAATTCTCAGCAAAGACCTCATTTAAAGACTGGGATGAAAACACATGCGCACGCACGCACTGAGGCCTGGCACCGCGAGGGCACGTCTGGTTCGAGGAGAATTTGGGGAAGGTCGAGGGATTTGAGCACTGCTCAGGTCCTCATGGCTTTGTCTGGGATCCTCCCATTGGATAGGCACAGTGGTGGCTGTGCTGGCTCAGTGAATATCCCTTGAGTTTGGATTTGTTTTCCTTGTTCCTCTGGGGACACCCTCCCCATAGCCCCCCTTCTCCTGCATCCCCACTCAGCCCCTCCCGGCGTGGCCGCCCACCCGCTGCAGGGTGGGAGCGATGGCAGCTGGTGAGTCAGGCTGCCTGGGCTCCCCGGTCCAGCACGGGCTCTCCCAGCTGCTCCCTGCAGAGCTTTCCCTCGGGGTGCCGGAGCCAGTGGAGAAAGCCGGGATGGGGTGTCCCTCCCTGGGGCGAGGCGTGCCGGCTCCGTGGACGCCCTGCCCCAGCGCTGGTGCTGTGTGCTGTGTGCCAGGGGTGCCCCTGCACATGCAGGCAGGGCTTGCGGCGGCTCCCGGGGCTCTGCAGGGCAGAGGGTGCCATGGCGTGGCTGTGGCTTTGGCCTCATTGTGCACAGAGCACTTTTCCCTTCCGCCTGACCTTTCATCGGTGCCCAGGGAGCAGCCGAGTGCACTGGAGTGCTGGGGAGAAGGGCTGCAGTGGGCACCAGGTGAAGGGACCCCATTCCCTTCTGTCCCTCCTCTTCCTCCTGTTTTCTCTGTGACTTTATCCCCATGGCTGTGGGGAGTGAGCACAGAGCAGCGGAGCTGTCAGAAAGGCCCGGAGCCCCCGCTGTCAGTGGAGGAGTGGTCCCCGCTGGTCCCCGTGGTGGTCTGTTGTCATGATTTGCTGTTATCTGTGTAATTAGAGAGCTGGCTCTCCTGGCGGGGGCTCGATGGCCGCTCCAGCTCTGAGTGCTGTGCACACCTGCGGTGCCGTGGAATGAGGAGATCTCGAGCAGCGTAGGGAGGGCTGACACGTGAGCGTTCAGCAGCTCACGGCCTCAGTTCAGGCTGCAGGAACCTGTGCTGTCCAGCTGTGGGGAGGGAGCTGCTGGTGGCTGGGGACACATGGGCTCCTGCTCAGCGCTCCTGCTCAGCGATGCCCGAGGTCAGTGGGGGCTCTCAGTGATGCGGATGCTTAGAGCCTTAAGAGCCAACTGGCCTGAGGCTGGTGCTCCAGGGAAAGACCTGCCTCCTCCATGGGTTTCTGTGGCCAAGGCTCCCCCACTGCCTGACCTGCCAGATCACCGGTGAGTCCTGCTGCTTGGGCACCTGCAGACCCACCTGTGCCGCAGGGACAAACACACGTGCCAGGATCCTGTCAACAGGACATCAAAGGGTGTTTTCTCCCAGGTCTCTCTCCGGTGCAGGGGGACAGACAGGGCAGGTCCCTGGCTGGCTGTGCTGTGCTCCCAGGGTGGATGGTGGTAGTTCAGCTGTCGCCTTCGCTGTCACTCCTGCTCCAGAATATATATAGCGACCCGGAGCCATGCCCAGCTCTGCTGCCCTGCCCTGCTGCTCCTTGGTGCTTCTGCACCTTGCTGAGGGGTCTCTTAGAGGGCTCCTCCTGAGGGGATTGGAGCAGATCCCTACCCTGCTGCCTGTGGCCCAGAGGAAGACAATGCTAGCACTGCCACCTTTCCCTAACGCGCTGTTAGTTTAATGTCTTGTCCAGGAGCCTTTCCCGCAGGATAAATGGCCTTTCCATCCGGAGCCTGTGTGAGTTACTCTGACATTTTGCTCCTGAGTAGATGTGTGTAGAAGAGCTGGGTATTGGATTGGTGAGAGACAGGAGAAGCAATCTCTGGGAGGCCATCAATTTGGATTAGGTTTTGTGGACTGGGATAGAGGGTAATCACCATCCTTCATTTCGGAGAGGTAAGAAACAAGTCAGCTTCTTTATGGATCATTATGGCCGCAGCAGGAATTGCTTCCACCCTGGCCGTGGCACAGATCCCCACTGGGCACAGAACGTGGAGGAGGGTGTAAAGCTGAAGGAGGGGGCTGGCTGCAGCTTCAGAAGTGTGAGCCAGACTCTGGCCTTGGCGTGAAGCTGGGCACTGCCTCCATGTTCCTTCCTGGAGGAGATGGCTCTGCCAGGGGTACTGTATCCCTGCCTGCTCCCACTTCGGGTGGTGGGTGTCTGAGTGGGAGACGAAGGAGCAAATGCTCCCTGCTCACCAGGAAATGGGGTTTGGATCTGTCTGGAGGTGGGATCACATCCATTCCCCCTGAAGTGCCGCCAGCTTCGGCTGGGCTTCCTCCAGTTGCGTCTGCCGGCGCCGACTCCTTGGTGGGTGTTGGAGTTGCATGTTGACCAGTTCTCAGTATCATTCCCTGGCACAGCACTGTGACAGAAGGACCAGCCGCTGCCCAGCTCCATTGGCACTGCATTCCCCCATCCCAGCCCCAGTGCAAGGCCTGGACAATGCCTGGCTCCGCTGGCGCCACATCCCCCTGTCCCAGCCCTGCAGGGGTACTGTTGCACAGCATCGTGCCGTCCCAGACTTGCTGAGGGGCTCAGCCACTGCCCGGCTCTGTTGGTGCTGCATCCCCCGTCCCAGCTCGCCGTGGCAGGAGGTGCAGCGTTCCCGTCCCGCTGACAGCAGCGCTCCCAGGCATCCTCCTCCTGCCGCCCGCGCACACCCACGCACAGCAGCGATGAAAGGCACAGCCCGTAAACAGGGCAGAGGAGGAGGGATGGGGTGGAAATGGGGCAGCGGCCGGGGAGGGAGAGCTCGGCTGTGGAGCTGAACCAGCCGAGCTGGTGGGGCTGGTGCCGCTGCCACTGGCTGTGGTGGGAGCTGCTGGAGGCTGGCAGGGAGGAGAGATCCACTTCGGCCTCGCAGAGTGAAGGCCTCCCCTCCCTCCCTTTTGTTTGTACTTTTCTTTTCTTTCTTTTTTTTTTTTTTTATATCTGAGTGCTTCATTTTCCAGAAGCTGTCATTTTACATAAACCTCTCAGTGAGGTACATCCATTCCCACTGCCAAAATCTCCATATCAAACACTTGTAACACGCTGCTGAACTGACAGCCCTGCCTGTACACGCTCCGTGCCTTTACAAAGGGATGCTGCGTTGGGGAAGGATATAAATACACGCATTGGAATGACACACAGCGCGCTCGCTCGCCAGCTCGCCCTGCCCTGCTCTCTTGCTACCCAGTTAGAATTTATCTGCAGCCTCAGCACAGGCACCTGCAGTCCTCCCGGTGGCACTACAGCACCCACAGCCCTCCCGGCAGCACCAGCCCCGGGGTGGACAGCAGGATGCAGGTGGGCATGTCATGCTGACTGTGCTGCTGCTGCAGCGGGCGCAGGGCCCGGGTGTTACGTGCACAGAGCTGCAGGTTTGGTGTGGCAGGAGCCCCCCAGCAGCAATTCCTGCAGCTCCTGTGTGTAGGAAGCTTTAGTTGAAGCCTTGGAGCTGAGCCCTGGCTGCGGTGAGTTCCCTGCTGCCCAGGTGCAGGCAGGATGCTCCTGCCTGTCAGGTGAGGGGCTGAGGTGCCAGTGGGGCACGGGAGGGCCGGTGGACCCCAGGGTAATGCGCACACTGGGATGCTGTGGGGAGTGGGGCTGCTTGGCCTGAAACTCTCTCTTTGTCTTGAATCCCATTTCAGTGGGAACAGGGACAGAGTATGTTAAGCAATCCCACTGCTTCCTTTTCAAGGGAAATTATTTTCTTCTGGATGAAATTCAAATCCAACCCCAAATCCCCATTTCTTTGTAAAGGAGAAAGAAGGAAATGCAAAACGCACTCCCCACCCCCCAGGTCTATCAGTCTTGCATCTGATGAACAGAACCATTCCTGCT
Organism: Sclerurus mexicanus; assembly: GCA_013396755.1. Taxonomy (NCBI): domain Eukaryota; kingdom Metazoa; phylum Chordata; class Aves; order Passeriformes; family Furnariidae; genus Sclerurus; species Sclerurus mexicanus. The sequence goes on along the minus strand of VWZF01007178.1, from coordinate 261,026 downwards.
CATCCTGGGATTCCCTTCCTCCTAATTGCAAAGACGTTGCTGTCGTCGGTGATGGCGTTGTAGCCGCGTGCTGTCACGCTGGCTGTGAGCATCGGTTGTTTCCCAGGATGGGATGTGGTTACCCAGGGAGGCAGTGGGATGCTGGAGCAAGTTGCAGGGGAGTGGGCTCTTCTTGAGCACTGAGAGCTCCGGTGGTCCCTCACTCCGCTGGGGCCACCACAGTCCTTGTGCACCTGGCCCTGCCGGGGTGCGCTGGTCAGTGACGTAGCTGTCACTGGCAGGGCTGTACCTGTCACTTGTAGTGCTGCACTTGGCAGTTTCTGCCATTCTTCAAAATGGGGACCACAACATGGGAAAGATGGGAATTATTTTTTTTCATGTAATGTCATTAAAGTGTTTTTTAATTGAGTTCATTTTGGTGAGTTTGATGATAAATTTTTCAGCACTTCAGCTGGGAGAGACAGATCTGTGCTCAACTCCTTCACTTCCCATGCCAGGGAAGTTCCAGAACCTGAGATGTTTAAGGCCTGTGGCTGTTTCCATCCTCAGAAACCCTCTGAGATCTCTGCTCCTAGCTGAGGGGGTGGTGACACACATATGTGGTAGTGTGTTGTGTGTGTCCCTACTGCCCAGGGTGGTGCTACTTGGAGACGTGGTGATGATCTGGGTCAGATCTCTGGAGACCCCAGCCTGGCTGGGGCTGCTTGTGGAGGGTTTGCCGTGACTCCCAGCTGGGGAAGGTGCACATGGGCTGATGTGATCTGGTTCTGTTGCCCCAGCTGTGTGTGGGGAGGGCACGATTGCAGCCAGATGTCACAGCTCCCAGCTGGAATGGTGGGTGGGCAGTCTTTGCCCTGCCTTGTGCTGTGGCTCCTTCCAGATGGGATGAATCAGCCTTTCCCAAGGACCTATGAGTGATCTGCCACCATTGTGGCCTTGGGTCCCTGGGGAGATGCAGCCTCCACAGGCAGGAAGCCACAAAGCAAGGGCAGCAGCAGTGCCAGCTGTGATGGCATCTGCTGCTCTGGCTGGCAGAAGGCACAGACACCAAGGTTTGTGTCCCCAAGCTGCTCTTCATAACAGAAAGAAGTGCATGGGGCTGGTGATTCTCCTGGCAGCACCACTGGCAGCTGCCAGGGGCTGTGCCATCCCCAAGGGGCTGCTGCACCCATGGAGTGCCCACTGTGGGCTTGGGCAGTCCCCACAGCTGAGGGTTGGGATTCCCTTTTCCCATGATGAACAAAACCATCCTTGTTGGGCCCCCGGCACTGGCTTGTGGCTCAGCCCAGAGCCCCATGGTTGCCCTGTAGGGAGAGGTGGCCATCCATCCCATGCTGGAGCTGGCCCTTGGTTCTGCCCCTGCTGGACACGTGGGTGGCAGTGCAGGCAGAGACTCTCCAGCACTGCCAGGACCTGCTCCTGGGTCACTGGCTGCTCTCCCACGGCCAGTGGCAGCTGCTGCTGCTGAGCACAGCTGGGGGCAGCCCCCCGTGCCAGCTGCCTCTGGGCACTCTTCTCTCTTCCCCATTTTGTCTAGAGGCTTTCCCCTCCCTCCCACTTGTGTGTGTTCCCGCACGGGAACTGTCATGGGAGGGCGAGAGAGCACAGCTATGGGGAGAAGGCTAGAGCTGGGCACAGGGGGCTGGTTGGACTGTGAGCAATGGAGGGAAATTGGGCTCCACCTCCACCGGCAAAGTTTCCACCCGTTCATCATAGGCAAAGGGAAGTTTGGGTATGTGCTGATTAACTGCCTCCTCCCGATGTGCCACGGTGGGATAAAATATGAGCAACGGCATTCTTTGACTTAAAACTTAATTAAAACTATATATCAAAAACGTGAGACCCCAGGCTTAATAAAACCTGATAAAATTATACTAATACACTTCAATTTCAATCCAAGGCTTCCTGATGGAAAAGCGTGAGAGGCTGAGCCTGTAACTAGATTAGAAGCACCTCCTATGCAATATTTATGGTGCTGTCCTGCTTGAGATGCATGGCTGCTGAGGAAGGCTCTGACACCCTGATGAAGAGGAGTTGTCAGCATGGCTTACGTGTAAATAGGAGGGAGGACGAGATTGTACAGGCTCTGCCTGGTGGGGGGAGAAGGGCTTGGGTGGAGGGTGAGATCGTGGAGGGTGGGAGGGAGAGATACGGCTCCCTCCATGCTGCTGTGCCCTGGGGATGCCCCCATATCCCAAGGATGCCTCTGTATCCCAGCATTGGCATGATCGCTGTGGCCCAGCAGCCACGAACTGGGGCGAAGTGAGACGTGGCCTCTGCCAATGGGCTCCTGACAGCTGCTGGTGGCTGTGGCCACCTCACCTTTATAGGTGATTTATTGAGTGAGATGCAGCATGGTGGATTACAGGCTCAGAGGCAGTGCCCAGTGATCGGGGAAAACAAGCCGGTTCATTCTCCTTGCCAGCAGGGAGGGCAGCTGCTGAGCCACTGGGGGGGATTCTGTGGTGGGCTGCCTCTGCTCCAGGCAGAAATCAGCAGGTGTGTCCAGTTCCCTGCACGGTTCCTCCGGGCAGGTTTCCTCTGCCACAACCTGGAGCATCCTCACTGCTGGATCTGCCTGCTCAGCCCTTCTCTGCTGGCCCAAATCCCCAAAATTTCACTTTTGGGTGGAAATGCCCTGCGTTTGTGTCTGTGTGCGGATTGGTGCCCAGGGAAGCATCACCCCATGTTCTTTGGTGTGGTCTGGGGTCTCCAGCAGGGCTCCGTGTGGCACAGCCAGCTGCAGTGCCACCTCACCCCAGCGACAGGGGAAGTGGCTCGGGCAGACTGCTAATGCGGAGCATAAATCCTGGTGGAGACAGGGGAGGTCAGAGCAGGAAGGCAGGAGCAGTAAAGCATCATGGGCAGAGCAGCTCTGTCCTTAGTGGAGAACTCAGGGGTTCATTGTGGAGCAAAAGGGAAAATAGGTGGTAACACATTACAGGGATGGGTGCCTGTGTTGAGGACAGGTTTTGGGGGCTGAGCCCACAGAGATGTGTGTGCAGCCTGGAGCCACAGCCCTCAGAGTCTGTAATGATGCACCCAGTGGAGCAGGGACATTTCTGCTGCATTTGGTGCCCTTGGGTCTCGCCTAACCCCCTTGGGACTGCCTGGTTCCGTCTTGGATGAGACTGATACACAGCCTGTGCTTGGATGGGATGCTGAGCATGGGGGTGCCAGAGCCATCTATTGGGGCTGGGGGTGCAGCTGAGGTCTGGGGGGCTGCCAGGACCTGACACTGCCTCAGGGAACTGTGCCCATCTCCTGCAGCCACCCCCGCTGTCCCCCCTCTCCTCTCCCTTCCAGGTGAGTGGGCAAACATCCCCCTGGAGCGCTGACATGTGCTGGTGCTTCTCCAAAGCTGTAGCAGCAATTCCAGCAGCCAGCAGCCTGGCATGACCCTGGGAGCTGGGAGAAGGGGAGCGAGGTAGGCACTGAGCTGGCAGGGAGCCCCTTACAGGGCAGGAGAGGCTTCAGTGGGCAGCAGCATCATCTCTGCCAGCCACAAGCTTCATGTCTCCTTATCTCCTCTCCAAATCCCTGGGCAACTGGAAGTAAGAGCAGAGCAAAAGGCAAAGGAATGGGGTTTGTGTGCTGGTGCCTGTCCGTGCCCCCTCCCGGCTTTCCTCCTTGCCCAGGCTGTGCCCAGGTTTGCCCTTCGCGCTGCCCCTCTCTCAGCCCCGTGGGGCCGGCACTGCTCCATGCTCCCTGCTCCATGGAGCTGTATTTTCAGAGACTGTGGGGGATGTCGTGTGTGTAAATTTAGCGCTGCCTTGTTAGTGCTTCTCAGGCTAATTCGGAGTGAAATGCTTTAGCAGCGGTGGGCTGATTCTATCAGGAGAACAAGAACTAATTAAATTCACTCTGACCATCAAGCAGTAAATTATTTATACCCAGACAGATGCAATCTAATCTGTAGCGTCCTGCCCCACTGAACCTGCAGCCTCCTTGATTTGCGGTGAGGAACAGATTAGGAGGGTAGAGGGAGGCTGAGGGTGCAGAGCAGGGGTAGCCAGGGAAAACAAATTTGTTTTCCCTTCTGGTGCCAGTGCTGCAGCAGGACCCCTCTGCCAGCACCCTGGTCCTGCCTGAGGAGCTCCAGGGTGTGGGGGCCTGCAGGGAGTTGTGGGGGTGGGACTTGGGGGGGAGCAGCTGGAAAGAGAGACGGGTGTCCCCCAGCAGCTGCCTATGCTCCTCCATCCTGGGGAGTGGCACAGACCCACGCTCTTGGCTGCGGAGGTGGTTTGCAATGTCAGCAGGGAGATGTGGGAGCCCTTCTCCTCCTCCTGCTTCTCATCCTCCCAGGAGGAAGGACGAGCACAGCGCAGAGGTTCTCACCTCTGGTTTCCCACCAGCATGCCGTGGTCCCTGCACTGTCATGCACTCTCCATCCCTCCCCACCCTGCACCTACCCCAGGCCCAGTGCCTTGCTCAGCTCAGGGCAGGTACAAACTGTTATCATCTCTGCGGGGATTTATTTTTTGGTGATATGACCTGGTGCCTGATTAGATCATTCCTGCTGTGCAGTGGAACGGGAGCTTTCGCTGCTTACAAGCCACAGTTCACTCTAATTGCAACTGAGCCGAGATCCCTCTTCTCTCCAATTGAAAAGGAAGAGTGAAAAATCATTTGCTGATCCTTTAGGGATTGTAAAGGATTCTGGCAGCCTGGGAAACAGCTCTGCTTGGGGCTGTTAAAATGGTGTGATAAAAATGATCCAGCCGTTATTTATGTTAGAGGGGCAGAAGGAAGGAATTCCAGAGCAGCCAGGACAGACCATCATGGGAACAGTTCTTGTCACCTTGGGAATGGAGATCTCCATCCCGTCCTCGGGTGGGGACAGTGTTGGGAGGGCTGGTTTGACTGGGGAGAGCTTAGCTCCATTGAGGACAAGAGCCTCTGGAAATGTGTTGGGGTCACCAGTGGGTGCCCACGGGCCTGGGCAGAGCGAGCAGCACTGGGTTTGGATGGTAGGATGCCTGGGAGCTGCCCTGGAGGGAGCAGGGTGGCTCCTTGGAGCTGGGTTTGGGCTCTTGCTGCATTTATCAAGGTGTTTAAGGATAAATAAGTTGCAACCAGTCTGTGCCTGTGTAGGCTGAGGTCCTCTGGGCTGGAGCAGAGCTTAGGCTGCCCCTGGGAGGAGGCAGTGCGGGCAGGCTCCAGGGCTTGCGCCGTGTTTGCATGGAGCACTTGGGCGCTTGGAACCGATCTTTTCCACAAGACATTTATTTTTCCGTAATACCAGAGGTAAAGGCTCTGATGTCAGACATTGCAAAGGCCCAGAAGTGGCACAGGGGAGGCAGCAATGTACTCAGCTCCGCTCTGCTCCAGCTGCGCCGTGGTTTGGGGATGGTTGAGCCCAACCGGTGTTTGCATTTGCACCGGTGATTAATCTCTGTAGCAGGGGAGGGAACTCCTGTTATGAATCAGGCTCATAACTCCCAGCACACATATTTCCAAAGCCCCGCTGAACTATTAATCCTCCTGGCTCCCTGGGGTAGGGAGGATGGAGGGGGAAATGTCACCTTGTGGCAGGAGAGCTGTGATAGGCAGCCAAGCCAGCAGCTCTGTCTTGGAGATGGCTTATGGTCTCCAGATCCCTCTGATGGACCATGTGGCCTCACAATTGATTTAAAAAGGAGAAAAAAAAAAAAAGGGCCACTGCTTTGCTCTGGCTTTGCTGCTGCTGAGAGGACAGATTTGCCTGCTGGCAGCGCTGCCATTAACTGGATGAGCTATTCAAGTCTGGGTTATGGATTTGGGATCAGCCTGACTGTGCTGAAGAAGACACACAGTGCTGAGCCCAGATGGATGTGTGGCCCAGGATGGGGCCCAGAGGGAGCTAACACGCTTTTTCCAGGAGTGGCAGAAGGTGGGATGGAGGAGCCTTCACCAGGAGCAGATAACCTTGGAAGGGTAAGAAGCTCTTCCAAACTCCAGCCAGGTCCCTTCTAGCTGTGTGAGAACAAGTCCTTGTGGGGCACACGTGCTGCAGCCCCCAGCGGCTGAAGGGCTGGAAGTGCAGCAGGGGAAGGGAGCTGGGAATTGGGTAACAGGAGGTGCCTTCTGCTGGGAGGGAGGAATTGGGAATTTTCCGGCAGCACTGGGAGAGGAGCCATACTTGGCTTGAACCTTTCAGAGTCTGGGAACAACTTCCAGGCTGCAAATATCCCTTTCTAGCCCCAAAGTTGCCACAAGAATCCTCGCTGCTCCTGCAGGCAGCCAGCACATGTGGCCCTGGCATCTGTGGAGATGCTGTGGCAGCACTGGAGTGAGCTGGACCCGTCAGCAGCTGGCGAGGAGAGGAACTGAGTTTTTGGTTTTGGCTCCCAAGGATCACTTGGACATTGAGTGCCAGCAGATGATGCAGTCAGGAGTCACTCCCAGCAGGGTGGGATGCGCGTGCTCACAGCCCAGGATGTGCCTGCAGTCCCAGCGCTGCTGTCTCCCACCTCCCCAATGGGTCTGGCCCAGCAGTGTCAGTGCAGTGCAGGAGACATAAGCATTTTGATATTTTTTATTTTTATTTTCCACTTCTGCCATGGTTCCACAGCCCCTCCGTCATGCTCCTTGTTAAGCTGTTAAATCACTCCATTTATTTAGCACGAGCATTGCTGAGAGCTCATTTTTATCTTGGTGAAAACCAGACTTACTCATGGGCACATAATGAAATTGTATAAATATACCCTTAGCTGGGAATCTAATTTATTTTTCCTGTTCATTATGGGGTAGAAGGTCATTATGAGATGTACAACTTTTTTTTTCCCAATGCTGGAATTGAAGGGCTGTTGCGGGCACTTTTTATACTGATGATTTCGCCCTGATTCAATTTGAAGCTGGTTAGACCTCAAATACTGGAGCATAATTGACAGAGATCGGTGTGGATTGCCATGCTAATGTCCTGGCTGTGGCTCTGTGGCAGCACTGGACAAAGACTGGTTGCAATCCACGTCCAGCAGAGCGTGGTCAAGCCGTGGTGTGTCCCAGATGGGCGCAGGAATGGGACTGAGCCACCCAGGATCCCCTCGAGCCGGGTTCAGTGGGGAGCAGCAGTGGCCCAGCCCCGGGGCAGTAGGACATGAGTCCATCCCTTTGTCCATCAGCGGGATTGATTTTTGACGGTATTGATACTGCTATAAAGTCCTGTTTATGAAGCTATAATTAAGCGGGGCCCATTTAGCCAGCAGTGTTAAGTGCTGAGCAGATTTATGGCACGGCAGCGCCTTTGGCGGGGTTATATTTCAGCACGAAGCACACCAGGTTTTTATGTGTTCTGCGATTGTGTTCGTGTGACAGTGATTAGTATAATGGGGGTTTCCGGGGTCGTGTTGCCAAGCTGAGGAAACAGCAATTACGGGCTGCTGCAGTATCAACTTAATTGCATACATTTGCAAGCAACACGGGCCCGGGTGAGCAGGAGCAGCTGGCAGGGTGAGCCCTGGCACCCCATGTCCACTGACCCCAGCCTGCCCCCAGCACCCTGGTGGGTGGAATCTGCTGGGGCTCCGCAAGTCCGTCACCACACAGAGCAAAGAGTGTTTTCTGTCCAGGCACAGGGGTGCACTCAGCTCAAGCTAAACCAGTGCTACTGGGGTACTGGTGGGTTCAGGGTGCCTGGTGCCTGAGGGATGATGTGGGAGAGTCCATGGGAATGTGCTTCTCCAGGAGCTGATGGTGCTTCAGTGACTTCACCAGGGGCTGGGTGATCTCCCTGTGTTTCAGCCTTGCTCACGTCTGTCGCTTGCCACGGGAGAGCAGCGGTGTGGCCACACGGCTGCCGGTGCCCATGGCTCCCATGGCTTGTCCCTGTGGCCGGGGCACAGGCAGGCCAAACTCTGCAGCACAGGGGAGCAGGGGACCAAGTGATCCAAGGGCAAAAGTGCCAGCAGTAGATTTGCAGCGGTGCAATTAGAGCTCACCTTGGCGTGCACTTGGCAGCCTTTCCTTTGAACTCTCTCCCCCAACGTCTTTCCTGAGATCTGTAGATTTACTGGCTCAGCCCTTCACCATCCTGATAAGGCACGGGGTGGTTTTGCAGAGCAGTTACAGATACCCAGGGAAGGCTGGGAGCGAGCCTCTCCTGAGCATCAGGAACTCCTGTGCCGTCCCCTGGGCAGGTCCCGTCCTTTAGCAGGACTTGGGGATGTTTGGGATGGTGCCAGGGCCCATGGGTGGCGGGGGGGGGCAGAACCTTGTGCCATCGTGCCGCCAGCACCGTGCCATCAGCACCCTGCAACAGCTGGAGGGAGGCATCTCTCTGGGGACCAGGCAGGGTGCGGATGTGCGTCCTGCTTCGGAACGCTGGTCCCTTGGCTACTGATCTGGAAGCAGTGGAGCATCACATGAGACCATGGATGCACTGCCACAAGTGCATCAAGGATCACAAGATCCTGTCTTTCTTCCAAGCAGAGCCAGGGCTGGGAGAGGGCATCTTCCTTGCTCTTGCCCTTGCTGTGTGCACTTTCCCAGTTCGCTGCAGGAATCAGATGGGCTTTTGCCGACTAAGAGGTGTTAAACGGCTCTAAATACTCTTCACGCTGCAATATCTCCACCACAGCGTTTAATCGAGTGCCATAGAAATGCCTATAAATAAACGGAATGTGCCTGTGCCAGTTCCCTCCCACGGCATCTCTGAGCTCGCAAGAAAGTCAGCAAGAGGCTTATGCTTGGGCTGCAGCTCCTGCCCTCCCTTCCTTTTTCCTACCCTTTTCTTTTTTTCCCCATCGGAGAGTGAGTGCATCCAGCCCTGGAGCCCGGGGACGTGGAACTGCTCGGCAGTGATGCCATCCTGCTGGGATGCAGCTGCAGGAGTGAGGATGGTGGGGTCTGGAGCAGCAGCCAAGTCCTGGGCTGCAGGGCCCATGGGGACAAGACTGGGAAGCTCCTTGCAGTTGTCCCCCCGTTGTCCCTGTGGGCCACATCCCGTGATGCTGGGGCTGGCAGGTGCTCAGGCTGGGCGCTGCACCTGTCGGCACCCTGGCGTCAGCCAGCACAGCCAGGAGCAAACACAGGTGTAGGGAACGAGCAGCCGGGAGGGTACAGAGCGTTTCAAGACTGTTTATGCTGCTCCTGCATCTGTATGTGAGTCCAGATTCCTTTGTGATTGGAGATCCGCATACACCAAACCAGATGGATTTCCCACCAGGCTGCCTTAAATCTCCGGCATCTCAGCCTGGAGTCCAAGCAGACAAAATGTGTGTGCGGGGCTTTAGCTGTTGCAAAAGGCACTTTGTCTGTTACTTTTGAGCTGCTGCTGCACGACACTGCCTCCTGGGAAACACTGCGAAATTCGTTCCATGTTTCCTTCCCGAAGCCTTTATTAGAGAGAACAAACAAGCTTAAGGAAAGGAGGGAGAAGGCAGTGAGCATTCCTTGGCTGTGCCGCTGCTTCTGGGCTGCACCAGGTGCTCCTTGACGTCCCTGTGGCCACAGGGCAGGGGAGAGAGCTGGCAGCGTGCACGGGGTTATCCCCTTTGTCACCTGCTGGCCAGGATGCTCCGTGTGCCCGCGCAGACGCCGGGGACGCTGTGGGGTCCCTGGGGCAGCCCTGTGCCCGCACCCTCTCTCCAAGGGAGCCTTAGGGCCTCGCTGAGGATCCTCAGCCAAGCGAGATCCCTAAATAGGCTCCTCAGCCTGTCAGTTGACTGCCTCTTCAGCGGTGATGAGCCACTCTTGTGTTACTATTTAAAATCCTAATTGCTTTAATCAGCTCGCCTTTAGCCACCGCAGCCAGCGAGTCCAGGGACTGAGAGCGCTCTCTCGCTCCCTTCCGCCCGCAGCCCCCGCGCTCTCCAGCGCAGCTGTGGCCGGGCACCGCTCGGGCACCAGCATTTGGTCCCGCGGGCACCAGCATCCCCGCGGCTCTGCGCTGCCACAGCCCGGTGGCCAGGCTGGTGGCACAGCGGCGGGGCGACTGCAGAGCGGAGCGCAGGTCCCCTGGGCAAGGGGAGGACAAGGACGGATGAGAAGAGGAGCTGCTATAACTGCTGAAAATGCCAGCACTTTAATGAGCTGGGAATTCCCGCGTCCTCTCCCTGCGCTCCCCTTTATCGCCATGAATTCCCTTCCAGGGTAAAAGAGGCCCTTCCCGGGTTCCGTGCCCTCCAGCCCCCTCCTGCCTCCAGCTTGACTCCTCCAAGCATGGCCTCAGGGTATTTCTCCATCCTGAACGGGTGCGGGGTACGGGGATGCGAGGCAGAGCTCTCCCGGGGCTGCACTCGCAGCCAGCCTCGCTGGGATGGTGGGAGATGCCGGATTAAAATAGCGCGGCGCTTCCCCTGGCAAGGGAGGCTTGCGGCAAAGACACCCAAGCGACTGCGGCAGCGAGGAGGAGGAGGAGGAGGAGGAGGATGCTGCTGATCGGCGCCTGACACTGGCTGCACTGGGCAGAAGCAGAAGATACAAACCCCCAAATTTGTGAGTGCAGTGCTGCCACGGAGGGACCCATCCCTGTGTCATTGCCCCTCTCTGGTTCCCCTCGGAGGTGTGCAGCACAGGGGGATCCCCAGGGCCGGGTCCCTTCCTCAGTATGAGGTTTTATGCCGGCGGGAAGCCTGGCTGGGCTGGAGGGACCTGGCAGAGGAGGGTCAGGGATGCCGGCGTGCTGAGCGCTGGCAGCGGCCGCAGCCCGGGAGGAAATGAGCAGGAAGCTGCTCGCTGCGGCCGGCAGTGCCGGCCTCCCCGCCGGGGCTGGCGGGCTCTTTGCTGTGGCTCCTCCGCTGCTGCCAAGCCTGGCAGTGGTGAAGGCGTTCGCCAGGGGCCAGTGCTGGCACCACGGGTGTGAGTGCCAACTCTCGTGGACTGACTGCCCCTCGCCTTCTATTGCACTGTAACTCAACTTCTCTGGGGCGCCACGTTCCACCTCCAGCCCCTTTGCCAGTGCCAAGTGAGCCCTGGTCCCTGTCCCACTGGGCGTGTGGCTGCTCCACCTCCTGGCTTCCCTTGTGTCCCTGTACTGGATTTGGGGGCAGAGTGGTGTCCCTAGCCTGGTGCCTGGTGCCCCCCTCACCCATCCTTGCGCCGCGGCAGCCTGCCCGCCACTGGCATTCCCGGTGATGGATGGGTGACATGCGGCAGCAGCCCTGGGGCTGTGTTGTCCCAGAATATCCCTGGATGAGCAGAAAAACCTCATACAGGGGATTGTTCAACTCACAGCAGCCTTCCCAGGGAGTGAGGACATCTCCACGTTTATTCAAGGACATCCCTTCTCAATTAAATCCCGGCATGGGCTAAACAAATGGGCTGCTGAGATCAAAGGGGTTTTTTTCCACTTTTTTTTTTTTCAAATCGTTGAAAGGATGAAGCGGAGGCAGCACGGTGTGTTTGGCTTCTGGTGGAGAGAAGAAACCGCCATTGAATTCCCATAGAGGCAAATGTGCTAATTTGGGACTGGAGGAGTTTGTAAATGGTGGCCATGGGGTGATGGTACCAGGTGGCCGTGGGCTAGCCTGGAATTGTGGGATTTCCCGTTGGTGTGGAATTGCCCATCAGAGCGGGATAGCCTGTTGTTTCGGAATGCCCACTGGCACAGGACTGTTTGGTGTTGGATTGCCTGTTTATGTGGGATTGCCCATTAGTGTGGAATTCACAGAATCAGAATATTCTGTGTTGGAAGTCCAGCTCTTAAGTGAGTGGCCCATACAGGGATCGAACCACAACCTTGGTGTTATTCACATCGTGCTCTGACCAACTGAGCTAATGTCAGAGGCTAATTGCTCATGGGAGCGGGACAGCCCGTCTGTGCGGGGTTGTCCACCTGGGGCTGTGTGGCAGCTCCCTTTGCCACAGCCTCAGTCTTGGGGTGCAGCACTCCCTGGCACCGGAGGGTCTGAGTGCTCAGCCCCTGCCTGGCCGTGTGCTGGGGCTTCAGCCCACGCATCCCCTGATCTGCCTTGGGCTTCTCAGGGATTGATGGTGTCATTAAAATGTCAAACTGGCCTGGGGCCGGCCCTGCTGCCAGCTGGAATTTATGGTGGAATCTGCTTCGGTGAAGGTTTTATTGCCACTGTTAAGGAGCCGAGGGTGTGCCAGGGGCCTGTAGCACCAGGCGGGTCTGGCAGGGAGGGTCTGCTCTCCTGGTCATTGCTAATGGTGGGAGTCACTTTCCAGGGGACCCTTGGATGGGACAGTGCCATGGGGGTGTGATGGGATGCTGCAACTGTCCCTGTGCCTGTGGTGGCAGCACTTTGCGACTGTGCTCCGTGGGAGCACCGACCCCACGGGGTCAGCCCTCCCTGCAGCGGTCTGTGGAGTGTTGGCTGGCATTTTTGGAGGTGCAGTGCCATTCATAGCCCCAGGGCCTGGCTGTGTCACCCAGAGCCGTCCTGGGCTGCACCAATGCCCACCTCAGGGTCTGACCTCCTCCTGCTCCCTCTGCCATGGATCTGTCATTTAAGAAATCGATCCCTTTGCCACCAGCCCTGTCTCCTTTTTCCTTTTAAATGGTGTCACTCTGCTATTTCCTGGCCTCTCTAATAGATTTTTATATAATCACTACAGTGCACTTTTAAAGAGCGATAGATCACGTTCATTGCTTTTCCCCGTGATTAATTTCCCATAATAGTCCTCTGTAACACCAAGGCAAAGAGAGGAGAGCAAAGAAAACCCCCACATTATCCACTTTGTGCTCCGAGTATAAATGAATTAGATTTAATTTTTGTTTAATTGTTTCCATAGCTCAGCCTCTGCTAACTTTGCAGGATAATTTATTTTGCAGTCTTGGGGAAAAGAAGTGAAGACGGTTCCTGTGCTGCGCTCTGCCCGCGGCAGCTGTTAATTACAGCTGATTGCCTTCTCTGCCTGGAATAAAGGAGCCATGGTGGGCTCTGGCTGGAGGGTCCTGTTGCACCTGGGGCTCTGGCGGGTGGGCAGTACGGCATCTGGAGCCACAGGTGACCGGGAAGGGCTGGGCTGAGGACTTGGGATGTCCTCACGTGTCTTCACATCCAAACAGTGGGAGGTCTGAGTGGTGTGCTCCTCTCCATGCACGGGACCTTGGCTTCTGGGAATCTTGTCCCTTGTGCTCTGCCTGGTGCCTGGACAGTGGGGAGAGGAGGCTCTGGGAATCACCTGCCAGCATCCAGCAACCTCCCTGCCACCAGCCCCCAGCCATGGGAGCTGGGTCCGTACTGCCCCAGCAGATCGTGGGAAGAGGAACGGGGACAGAGCCACCGAGTGTCCTCGTCAGGCTCACCCATTAATCACTGACTGCAGGGGCATCGGGCCCTGCTTAAAATGCGCCGGCAGTGCCGAGGTGAGAGCAGGAGCTCAAGAGAGCCACAGCTAATCTGCTCCCTCTGAGACGGGCTACCTTCGGCCTGTTAATCAGTTGCAGTAATTACAATCCAACTTTATATGTGGAATGTTAATCAAAGGACGGGACGCAGGGACCTGCAGCCTGGCAGTGAGTGGTGTGCCTGGCAGCGAGGGGTTGCGGGGGCTGTGGGGCACCCCCTGTGCCCCCAACTCATCTGCTGCTCCCTGCAGCTGGAGCTGGTGCTGAGCATGGAGATGGGGCAGGGTCTGGGGTGATGCCAGCCACTGTCCAGGGTGATGCCAGGCAGGGGACTGGCAGGCTATTGCTGGCAGTCGGCACTGCCTCTCCTTCATAGTTCCTGGACAGTGGCTGCTGCTTGTCTCTAAAATTGCTTTGCTGATGTGCATGGATGGATGGATTTGTTGGGGAGCAGGATATTGCAGCTGGAGCTCCACTGCCCTCCCTGCTGCCTGCCCTGGCCCTGATCTCGCCGTGACCACCCTGGTATCCCTGAGCCTCTTTTTCTCTGGGTTGAGCACCCGCCTCCCTCCTGCTGTGTGTCTGTCGCATGTTCCAGCCTCCAGCCATCATCGTGACCTTCTGCTGCACTCACTCCAGTGTACAAGTCTCGCATGCACTGGGGGGTCCAAAACTAGACACGGGATCTAGACGTGGCCTTGTGGGAGGCGATGGCAGGGCTGGCTGGGGTCACGCTGCTGGCCTGTCTGTCAGTTCCAGCAGTGTTCCTGTGTGGTCACCCATGGTCAGCTCAGCTTGGGGGACTGGTCTCAGCCATTCCCTTCCTAAATTTCAGGAGGTGCCTCTGGGCAGCAGCTCTGGTCCCTGCCATACCCATCCTCCTCACTGGGGAGGAGACCCTCACCCCATCCCACCCTGGCTCTTACCCTCTCAGGGTGCTGGTGCCTGTGCCAGGAGCTGGCAGGAGCTGGCGTGGGGCAGCTGGAGCCCCGAGTGCTGCATGGATCCTGCAGGCAGAGCCTCAATACCTGTCGAGTCCCTGTCTGGTCCCTGTCCTGTCCCTGCCTGGTCTGTGCCTCTGCAGAACCTTGTGCCATGACGCTTTGAGCAGCATTGTCGGACCGACACCGAGCCGCAGTTGTCCCTTTCCTGTCCCCAAGGAATATACACTGTGCTGTCAGCCTGCAGCCCCTCTGGCTGCTGCATTGGTGTCCTTGGCTGCACTTGCCTTGCCCAGGGGGCCAGAGAGCTGCTGGGGGGCTGGGACTGCTGAGAGGATCCTGCAGGTCCCTGGGGTGGCTGAGAGCCTGGATGCAAGGCAACAACAGATCCTGGCTTAGCCCCCACTAAGCTGGAGGTGGTGGGTGCTCCTCACCTGTCCCTGTGGAAGGTGCAGGTGTTTTTTGGAGGAGGGATGGTGGGGAGAGCCTGGCTGGCAGCCGGCGGAGGTGGGGATGGGCCCTGGCGCGGCTGGGGGAGTCATTAAAACCCCGGTCAGCAGCCTGGAGCGGCGCTGAGCAATCTGCCGGGGCGTCAGTGCCCTGGATTATTGCTTCAAGCAGCTGAAGGAGAGCAGAGAAGAGGCGTGAGCTGAGGGGAATGACAAAGAGGAGAAAGAGAGGAAGAAGCCCTGGAGGAGGAGGAGGAGAGGGAGGCTGGATCAGTGCTGCAGTCAGTGCAGGGTGCTCCAGCAGTGATGCTCTGCTGTCCCAGCTGCCAGCTGGTCCCTGCTCCCCAAGCAGTATGTGGTGTCCTGATGCATGTAGTGTTGGTCTCAGGTGCCCCGTCTCTTGGCAGCCTGTCCCTTGCCAGTCCCTGCGGCTGCTGGGCTCCTTTCTTGTGTCACTTTTGTTTTCCCCATGGAGAGATGGAGTTCCCAGGTCACTCAGATCCCACTGTGGCTTTCCCATGGGGTCTTAAAACCAGATTCACTAAAGCTCTTCTGTCTCTGGCTGTGCTGGTCATAAATCTGGAGATGTTTTGTCAGGTGCTGGGCTGGTGGCAGCCTTCAGGTGATCTGGCTTCTTGAAATAAGAAATGCTTCTTCTGGCATTTCTGACTGCCTCCCATGACTGGCGGCGTTGGAAAGGGCAGGGGGGAGGATGCGTGTGCTGTGGCAGCCGGCTCCAAAGGCAGTGCCAGGAGCCACGGCTGTGTGGTGTGGCCGGGAGGGCTGGTGGGGTGTGGAGCCCTGTGCATGCTGGTTCCAGTGCTTAGGTGGGTCCTGCAGGTGCCATTGTCCCCCCCACCCATCCTGGAGTCTTCACTGCTGAGGAGCCTTGGCAGCATGAATGGTGCACCAAGGTAAGGGAAAAAGGGGCTGACACTTCCCAGAGTGGACTACGGTGCGGGGCTGGCTGGCCTCCCACCACCGTGGCAGAGGTGGGCACCACAGCTGGTGATGTGCCTGGTTTGCTCATCCAGCCAACAACCACTGCTTGTTGGGGAGGAGCTGTGCTGGTGGTCAGTGTCTCTCCAAGAGGAGCCATGTTGTATATTTGTTCTCCAGGTTTGGGATGAAGGATAGTCCCTCAGGAACTTGCTGGTCCAGAGCAGAACAGAGTGTGAGTGTGGTCTGCTGGGGCTGAGCACAGTAACTGTCCCATGGGGCAGCCAGGGGTCAGGAGTCCACCTCAAGCCAGAGTGAGGATTGCCCCTGTTTCCTGGAGCCCAGCCCTGGAGGGTTTCCAGTGAATGGCTGATGGTGAGAGTGAGGGTTTGAGATACTTAAGAAGAGAAGGAGTGGGATGGATCTGATGGACACGTCCCCGGGAAGCCAAGTGTGACCACCTTGAGAGCCCACTGTGTGTGTGCAGGCAAGGACAGGGCAGGGGTGCAGGCAATGCTCCATGGCAGACAGGCTACCAAAATTGGGAATGATGGCAGGAACCTTGTGTGGCTCTGCTGATTTTGGCCTTTCACTGCCATGCCAGGGCACAGTGTGGTGCCACCCATCAGTGTGGGGGCTGGAGAGTCTGCAGAACAGGCCAAAGCAGAAGGCTCATTGCCCGGCAGGACAGGTCTCTTCTCCCCTGCCTCTTGGATCCTCTGTGCAGTGGCATTTTGGCCCTTTGGTACTGTCCATCCTCTGCCATGACCCCTGGCACAAGATGTGTCACTGCATGTCCCCACTCACTGTGTGCTGTGGTCCCTGGTCCAAGCTCCAGAGATGATGCTCTATGTTAGGCTCCATCTTCCTGCTCTGCTCTCCCAAGAGATCCCATGTATGCATGGGAGTTCTGGATCATAAAAGGACAGAAGCACCAAATTTCTCTTTCCAGTTCATTGAACATTCTTTACATTTCAGCAGCTCCTAGGGAACTGCTGGTGGCTGCTGGCAGGAAGGCCTGGAATAGTCAGGAAGAGCTCATTGTGGGTCCACTGCTGTCCCCTTACGCTGTGTGGATCCACTCTTGCCTCTGGTTGACCCCCACCAGCTCTTTTCTTCCCATCTTGTTGCTCCTTGGATCTGCTCCATAGTCTTTCTCCCTCTTGGTCCTCAGGTACTGTTCACAGCTACATTTTGATCACACAGGAGGTGGCTCCTGGAGGCTGTAGTGCTGGTCCCAGAGCTTCTGCTGACACAGATCCCACCTCAGGATACCTTCATCCAGCCACCTTTCTGTGCTAGAAAGTGCTGGCATTTCTCCATGCACCTACTTCCTCCTGGCAAAGCCCCGGCTGGATCACTGGGAGAGACACACCAAGGCTCTCTCCATGCTTCCTCCATGTGCTCCCTGACTGGTAGCAGGGTCCCTCCTTTGAGAGGAAAAGCCGCCTGCCACTTCCCTTGGGACCTGTACTCCATTGGGACAGGCTGCCTGCAGGGATTCTGTGGATGCACCTCCTCCCTGCGCTGGGGATGGAGCCAGGGACCTGTGGCAACTCACGAGGGGAGATCCAGTCAGATGTGTCCAGCTCAGGGCTTTGGGGCTGTGGCGTGTGGGACTGGCACCACTGCAGTCTCCCTTCCCTGAGTGCTGTGGATGTGGTGTGACTCTTCCACCCGTGGGCTGATGCCGTGAGGTGGCACCCAGCAGCTCCAGCAGTGTTACGCAGCAGAGCACGACCCCACATCCTGGGCAGCCCCTTCCTGCAGCAGCACCAGGTGCTTTGCCTGCAGTTTGAGTTTTCCCATCTCATTCATTTTAGGGACTAATTAAAGTGTTTCCTCTCCCTCGTTCCCTCTCCTTCCCACACTCTCCCCTGTTCTATACAGCTGCACATGGATTTTAGGGTCATCCTTGTTTACATCACTTATATTTAAATTGATGGGTGTTTGTTTTAGGCAAAACAGCAGAAATCCCATAAAAGCAAATGTTTTTTGTGTCCCACAACCAGGTCTGCAGCCCTGCTGAGGTTGGGGATTCCCAAGGTGGGTGCCCTAGGCAGCCTTAGCCCCACACCCCCCACAGCAGGTCCATATGGAGAGCTCTGCCCTGGACGCGCAGCATCTTTGGGGTACCATTGCCAGGTGACCTCCGATGCTTACAAAGTGGTTGGGTGGGTTTTGCCCCCTGGGTCCCACACCCAGCAGTGGCAGCTGGGTCGGCCGCATGTGTTTGCCAGGGATAATGCCCCATCCTGGCGCGGAGATGCTGCTAAACTGCCTCTGCCGGGGCGGGTGACGGGTTTGTTCTTTCATCAGGAGGTTGCATGGGGGAGAGCTTTAAGAAGAAGAAAGAGAAAGGGGAGGAGGAAGGATAATTATTTTTTCCAATGGCTCTGAGCCGCTGGATGCCTTTAAAGTTCCCTTTGTGTTCCCGTGGGTCAGGCCGGGCAGAGCCTGGCCCGGAGCGGTGCGATGCAGCCGCCTTTGTCATCGGGGCTGCAGTCTCGGTTATTAGCCAGGATACGGAGACCCAGAACCTCAGATCTTCCATGCAGCTGGTGGGAGGAATGAGCAGAGCTGCCTTATCACGCTCATTTAACTGGTTAATACATCTTCAGAGCAAATAATGCGGGCTGGGGGTGAACTGCTTAACCAACCTCATTACTATTGTGCATTTAGCAGCTTGGAGGAAGATAATACCTTTCAGGTTTGACCCAATTTTAGTTTTTGTTGTCATAACCATGGAAAATCGACCTTCAGAGACCCTCAGCAGTGAGCCTGAATAGGAAGTGATTTACAGCAAAAGTGCTGTGCAGAATGCTTAATGCACTTGTGCAGGAAAACAGACTGCAACCAGCTCCTGCCATCCCTGTCTCCACAGTGGGCGCTGGCCTGGCTCCTGGCATCCCAGTCCCCACAGCAGGGGCTTGTCTGTCTACTGGCACCCCTGTCCCTGCTGCAGGGACTGCCTGCACTGCCCTGGCTCTGGGGCACACGCTGTCTCTACACAGACCCTGTGGGATGGGGTCCATGGTGGCATGGCCATACCAGTGCTGTGCTTGCTTGCACAGTGCTGCGCTTCCCTCCCTGCAGTGCTGGGGCTTTCCTCGGGTCAGCTGGAGTGGGGCTGGCCTGGGCACCTGCTTCACTGGGCACCATCGCTGCCAGGGCCGGAGCTGTTCACTGTGGTGGTGCAGGACCCTGTGGTCAGTGTGCACCCCACGGTCACTCTGTGCCCTGTGAGCACCTGGTGTGGTCAGCGTGGCCAAGCATGTCCAAGTCTGGCCTGACACACTGACCTTGGCCAGACTCTCCCTCCACCACTAGCCTGTGGCTTTTCTGCTGGTGCCCTTCATCACCCAGTTTGTGCCGTGGGAGCAGTGACAGCCCTGATGCCATGGTGACAGCCCTGACGCCACGCCGGTAGCGTTCCCATGGGTGAGATGTCACCCGCGCCCAGCGGGGGTGGTTCCCATTGCTTCAGTTTTGTCTGTGGCAAGCAGAGACTTTCCCAGTGGCCGGCGGTGCGTGGGACCTTGCTTTCCCTTGGATGGGAGGAGGCAGGGAGGTGACAAGCCTTCCTCCCCTTTCCTTGAGGCAGCTGTGAGTGGCTCCACCACCCAAGCCTGGCTCTGTGCTGCTGCTGCTGCTGCAGCAGCATGTGGGTGGTCCCCGTGGCACGGGACGCAGTTGGCAGCAGTGCCCAGGGCTGGGGGAGTGCTGGGAGTGGGTGATGCCATGGGGTGCAGGCTCCCCCAGTGCATCCCCAGGGGGATCAGCTGGGCTGCAGTAGAGAGGCCGTGCTCTCCTCACTTCTCTACCCAGGTAGCGCTGGGATGGGAGCACAGCATGGGCAGGTAATATTAGATCGCTTAAACTCTGCTGTTTCGCAACTGAAGGAGAAGCTGCTCCCTCAGCACAAGAGTTGAAACTCTTTAGCCTTCCTCTGTGTCACCTCCATGGCCATAGATACCTCCAGGTGTGACGTGAGACCCAGGGAAAAAACATCTTCTGTTTAGCACCAAAATCCTATTACCGCGCACCGTGTTCTGCTGCACAGATATCAGCCGTGGCACAGATAAGTGGGAAATAGCTCCTGGTCGAGCTGGAGCAGGAGCTGTATCTCAGGCTGCACAGGCACCAAGTGCTGCTTCAGTGAGTTTGCTGCTGAAAGAAAATTCCTCTCCCCTCTCCTCTGCAATCCAGGGAAAACCACCGTGGGCACCCGCCTCCCAGGCCCCCACTGCCCCCCCAGCCCTGACTGCTGAGGGGCATTTCTGTGACACCCCGTTGCCACGGTGGGGTCCAGCAGAATGTGCTGGACTGGAACAAGGGAGCAGTGTCTTCATGGGAGCACGGGGCAATGGCAGGGGATCAGCCTCCCAAAAACGAGCATGTACAGCCCCAGTCATGCCCCCAAAACAGCAGCTGCCGGGCTGGCCCTGGGATTGCAGATGCTGCAGGCAGCTGCATCATCTTTCTGTCTCCTCCCTGGGGTGCTGCTTACTTTGATAAAACCTCTCAGCCTTCCAGGGGTTGGCTTGTCGATCTAATCGCTGTGGTTTAGTGTGTAGTAAAAGCCCGGTGGCTCCTGGGGGAGATGCCCCGTGGGGATCTGCAATCCACTTTCCTGTCTCTCCAGGGGCTGGACGGTTTTCCCTGCAGGGGAGTGCTGCAGGGATGCTGCTGATGGTGAGGGATGCTGTCGACAGGTGAGGAATGCTGCTGGGCCCCCGATACCAGTGGGGAGCCCGCCAACCCCATGCCCAGCACACGTGTGGATTTGCTTTTGAAAATAGAAGGTGCTGAAAAAAATCCTGCTGTGTTCAGCTCATTTCAGGGATGCTGTTGGGTTTTCCCAGTGTTTGTCATGCCCTGCGCTCATTGCACATGCATGGGGTGTTCAGTCTTGGGTAAACCCCACAGTGTGACTCCCAACTGAACCCCTGGCTCAGCCACAGTTCTTAACCACATGCAAACCACCCAGAGTGAAGGGAAGAGAGGCTGGTGGCAGTGCCTGCGGGAGGGGACAGCCAAGAAGGGGCTAGGGAACAAAGAAGGTGGAGGTTGGGGACACCAAGGGAATCTTAAGGGACCAGCTGTGACCGATCAGCATTAAAGGGGCTGGGATGAAGGGGCTGGTGAGCACGATGCTGCGCTGAGCCCTAGCTCTGCCTGCTGATCAGAAACAGGGCCTAATGAGCAGGACTAATGAGACAGGAGAGGAATTCCAGCAAGTCTGGGGAGACTGAGGAGTGCTTGTGATGTTTACCTTGTCACTGTGGGTTTTCTTTGGTCTGTCCCCAAATCAGGGATGGTGCCTGTCGTGGGAATGGTGCACACTCCCAGCAGTGTGCTTGGCATACTGGGTGCCTGCTGATGCCAGTTCCAGCGTGTGCAGCTCCAGCTGCTCCTGGGGCCAGCATCCAAGCACCTCTGTGGGCTGCCCTTGGTTCCTTACCAGCTCTGTGGTTCTGTACTGGTGGGAATCATGTCTTTGTCTGGGCCCTGTGCTGCTGTAGTTACTGGGATGTGCTGGGATGGTGTTTGGGGAATGCTGGTGGCTTTGCACAGTCCGGGTCAGCAGCCTACCCTGGGGAATGCTGCAGAGCTAGCCTGGGGGTCCTGACTCCCTTCCCATCTCCCTCTCAGCCAGAAGGAGGGGGGTTTGTAGCCACACCATTGTGGGCAGATTTTTCCTTCCTATTCTCCTCAGTTTTTAATGAGCCAACCTTGGAGGACCTTGAGCACCGCTCCCGCAGATCTGCTGTGACTTATCTCCTGGCCTCTGCCCCTGTTCTGCTGAGGGGATAAATCTCATCTCTGTGTGCAGAGCCGGTGCTCCGAGCCCTTCCCGCTGCACGGTGCAGGCGTCATAACTCAGGGCAGGCGGAGAGGCTGCCTGGCTGAGGTGCAGGGAAAACATCACCGCTCTGTGCTGTGAAGGATGGGCTGCCCAGGAGAACGGGGAAGAAGTCCCATTACAACGGGGGACAAGCTGTTAAATTATTTCCTGTTATACCTGGGTCAGGGAATAGTAAGTGTGGGGCTGTGGACAGCCTCTGGGGAGCCTTTGGGGAAACAGTTGTTTTTTCCCTTAGGAAGAAGTCTTTGCCTTTCCTTGTCTCCATACCATGTGCTCATCTGAGGCCACGGCTGGTGCTTCTGAGGAGGCAGGACCAGCTTCAGCATCCTGCGTCAATATGGAGACTGGGCTGTGTCCTGCAGGGGATCCTGAGCTGGGTACTTCCTCTGTGCCCTGTGCAGCCAAACCCCCTTCACCAGGACCGGACATGCTACCCCTTCTTGGGGAGCTTTACCAGTGAGCAGGGTCCTTCCTCTGTTTGTGTCAGGGGCTGCTCCAGAGCTGCCTCCCAGCCTTGGGATAATTGTGCTGTTTGAAGGAATGGGCCAAGTGCATGTGAGTCCCCAGAACGGTGGTTTGAGGCACAGAGCTCTGCCGTGTCCTCCATTGTTAGTGGTGGTGCCTACACAGGGATGGGACTGGAGCCTCTCTCTCTCTCTCAGGCTGAGAAGCTGCTGCTGTGAGACCCTGACGGCTCTTCCTGACGGCTCCAAGGAGTGAACACGAGTGTCAGCTCCTGCCTGCCACTGCACCTGAGGCACCTGCTCTTGTATCTTCAGGTACGTTGTTGTCACCCAGCAGTGCATGTAGGGAAGGGTGTGGAGATATTTTTCAGTTGAGGATGAAGCTGCTGCTTCCCATGGCTGTGCCTAGAGCAACAGCCCACAATCAGCCTGTCGGGTGCTTTGCACCAGGGCTGGGTACATATTCTGTAAGTGTAGACTCTTATGCGATGACCTGGGAAAGGGGAGCATCATAAGGAGAAGCCGTGGCTGCTTTGGTGCTCATGAGATGTGGGGTCAAAGGGTCTGGTCCTGCCTGGGGATCAGTCCCAGCTGTCTCCCTCCTGCTCGCTGCAGGAGTGTGGAGGTCCCAGGGTATGTGGGCCCTCAGTGGTCCCCCTGCACGGGCAGGGGAGCGTGTGACCACAATGCACGCCCAGCCCTGCATGTTGCAGCTCGGCTGGACCTGCTGAGAACTGGCTTCTGGCACCGACCGTGCTACAAACCCCCTTCAGGGCTGCGTGCACGGCTCTGCGTGGTCTGGGTTGAACCCGTCCCCGTCAGTTCATGTTACGCGGACTGGAACCCACCTTGCACTGACACCAGCCCGCACTGGGAGCTTGCACCAGCTTGAAGAGGAGTTAAAATTGAAACCTGCCAAAGGCAGTGGGGCTCTCTTCTCTAGATGAGGCATTGTCCCCGTTTCTTCCCAGTGCTGCGAGAACCCACAGGCACAGCAAGCACTCAGAGGGGTCACGGCAGCGCTGTGGCAGCCCTGGCGACCAGGGACTGGGCTCTGCTTGGAGTTGTTCTGCCACTGCATCTGTCTTCCAGTGCCTTCCCCACCAACTGCTGCACTGGGGGGACCCCCAGAGCTGGGGCTGCTCTTCCCCCCTTGAGAGAAGCCCATGAGCTGAGGGGAGTGCCTGGGCAGGTGAGAGTGCCTGTGGAGCTGTGCATCACTGCTGGCTCCCAGCAGTGGGAGGTTGTGTGTGCCCCCCCGGCAGGGCTGCTCGCCAACCACTGGCTCCTCTGCTCTGCTCCGCCCCAGGCCCAAGTACCTGCTTGGGAATCATGAAATGGGAGTGAGAGTTTGAGGCTCCTTGTTGCTTGCTGAGGCAGAGGTTGTCCAGAGCGGGGTATTAGAGAGGCCGTGCAGATGGATTCCGCAGCTGCATTCATCAGTTCAGAGGCAGCAAAGGCAGCTGAGCTTTGTGCATCACCTTGAAGCTCTTTTTTTGTCTTTTAGAAAACTTTGGGTGGATGTTATTGCTCATGAAAGCGAGGGGCTGATCATGCTGGGAAGGAGCAGGCGTAGTGTGGGCTGGCACTATTATGCAAGCTTCCCACATGCAGCTCTGCCAGTGCACTCCGTTCCAGAACAACAGCACGCGCCCGCGTGCCAGCCCTAAGCCCACCCCCGGGTCTGCCAGAGCACCATAGTGCCACTCTGCCCACACTGCCCTCACTGTGGGCCCTGCCTGCGCTGCCTGCACTGGGCTTCTGCATCCTGCCACTTGCTCCTGCCCAGGGCCAGCAGCCCTGTGGGTGGGTAGGTTTGTAGTGAGGGGGTGCATGGTCCTACCTGGCCCACAGCACTTGGTGTGCCAGAGCTGGCCATTGTAAGTGCCCTGGCCGAAGTGGGAGCACTGGGGTTTCCTTTCAGGACTTTGCACTGCACTGGGACATGTCTGGCTCTTGAGGCTTGGACTGTGCTGGGTTTTGGGGGCTGTCACCAGGGATGCAATGTTGTGCTCCTGCATTAGGAGGGATGTGCCCATCTCAAGGGATGCGCCTCGTCTGTGGGGCTCGTGCAGCCATTGCAGCTAGGACCTGCTCTGGGCTCAACCAAATTCAGGCCACCAAGTCTCTTCCTCATCCAGGTTTTCTCCCTGCTGCTTTCCCCCTCTCTCTCCTGGAGCCATCCCCCTCACTGGCCTGTGTGTGTGGTTGCTGGCCATGGACCGTGCAGGTGCTGATGCCGAGCTCAGGGCTCACTGGGCTTGTGGGGAGCAGCCCAGTGCAGGGAGGAACACACTGATGCAGAGCCCCTGCGGTGACTCTCTCCATCATCCCCAAACCTGCCAGAGCACCCCCCCGAGAAGACAGTGCTCCTTCAAGGAAGACTTAGAGATGAGCAATGGAAAACATCTGACAGGGGAGCCCTTGAGGCGCTTTTGTTCCAGTGAGTGGGAGTGTGAGATCCGCTCAGACATGAAAGGCTGCAGAGCTCTGTCCCCAAAGTCATGGCGAGGAGGAGGACGGGGGTGTGTGGCTGCACCAGGAGGTCATCCCGGGAACGACTGGCACTGGAATCCCCGCTCCCTCCCTCCCCTTCCAGCAACTAAATTAGGTCACACTTGAAAGTCAGTTTCTTGGCTGTGGATTTAATTTAGCTTTTCCAGGCTAGTTATCATATAATAAATTCCAGGAGATTTATAGAAAACATGCCCAGGGAGGCTTAGCCAGTGTGTAACAAGATTTGTGCCTCTTTCCCACTGTCGAGTAGCTCTGGCGAGCACAGCACTGCCAGCAGATGTGCAGGCAGGGCTGGGAGCTCCCAGGGAGACTGGGCAGCCTGGGCAGTGCGGGAGCTGTCACCCCACATCTTTCTGGGGTACAAGAGGGTCCCAAATGTGGCTGTCCTCTGCCCCAACTCCCCAACAGCTGTAAATCACCTGGAGCAGGTGCATTCTGGCAGCTGTTCAGTTTTCTCCTCCCCTGGGCTCAACATGAGCAATGCCAAGCACAAGCCCATCCTGGCAGTGCCCGTATGTGACTGGAGGCAGCACGATGGTGTGAGGACTCCGCAGCCCTGAGCTGTGCCAGGGGGGAGCGATGGGGCATTGGGGTCACCCAGTGCATTTCTGCTCGAGAGGTGACAGTGTGTGAGTCATCAGCTCCTGAGGCACAGGGACCATGAGACAGAGATAAAATCAGCTTCTCTTCGATCCATTGCTGCTGGGACAGGTTTCCCACCACACTCAGAAAGGCTGAGCATGGAACAGTGCTGGGGTTTGTGGGGATTTGTGGCACTGGCAGTGCAGCACTGCGAGCCGGTGGCTCAGCATGGAGGGCACTGCCAGCGTGCTCCTACTCTGCTCACTGCTAACGTTGCCCAATTAGTGTCTTATTAGTCACTCCGCATGTTAAGGCATTAGGAACAATTACGGGTGAGAAGAGTTTCCAGATGTAGCAGCAAGCTCTGGAGCTGGGAGCTGGCAGGTCCGCTGGCTGCTCCCATATGGAAGTGATCTTGTGCACAGTGGGATTCACTGCAGGGCCACGGGGCCAGCCTGGCTCAGGATCCCGGGGCCACTGGCGCGCAGGGCACGCCACTGCAGGGCAGCCTTGGGGCCATCAGCACCTCTGCCATCAGCACTGCTCCCGGGAGCTGTGCAGAGGTGCAAAGTAGCCACTGGGATGCCCGTGGGAAAGGGACACAGCTGGGCACTGCCCCTGCCCCGAGCAAGGAGGATGTGCCACCAAACACCGCCTGAGCGCCCCGGGTGTGCTCTGCAGGACTGGGTTGCGAATGAGCTCAAATCAAATATTTATTTACTGTTGGGGCTTGGTGTGAGTCAGTCGCTCCGTGCACCCAGCCAGTGCTAGCAGCCCCATGCTGTCCTGGCGAGAAAATGGGGAAGCGCTTGGCTTCAAGCAATGACCCAGGAGCATCTGGGACACGGCGTGTGGGGGCCAACCACCTCGACAGAGATAGTGCTGTGTTGTGACACTTTGAGGCACAGGAGAAGTAGCACAAGCAGAGATGAATGTGACTTCAGAGCCCAAGTGCAATTGACTTCAGCTCCCCAGAAATAGTCCCCAGGTGGTGCTGGGGGAGAGGGACCTGGAGCTGGCAGTTCCTGGTGATGTTGGGTTGCTCCTGTGGCTTGTTCCCTCCATGCAAGGTAGGCTGCACCCCCACCATTGCTCCCAGCACTGCACCCCCATTCCCCCCCACCCCATAGCACTGGAGAGGCCACCAGCCAGGGGTCTAGTGGCAGCTCTGGCCAGCAGAAGCAGTCTCTCCTCAGCACCAAACACATCACCCTATGACAAGCACTCTGAGAGGGTTCCACATCCATTCCTGAAGCCCTTGGGTGCCCTTGTGGTGTGGAGGGTGTGTGTGGGGGGTCTGTCCCAGCCCTGGGGGCATCCCCCCAGACACTGGTGCTGTGGTCCCCCCACTCGCTGAGCCGAGGCTGCAAGGTGCTGATGGCCAGCGGGGCAGCAGAGAGGGCAGTGGCCTTCAGCACATTGGAATATTTTCTCTGCTGCTCTCCCCAGGGCAAGGAGTGGTGCTTGGACAGATGGTGTTTTTGAGTGACCTTGTATCTCTGAGCGGTTCTCTTGGCTGCTGAGTAACAGTGGGAGCCACGGGAAGCGGCAGCGGTGCTGCAACCTGCTCGCACTGGTGGGAGCCTGTCAGGGAGCCAGGGCTGGGAGGTATCTGGGGTGAGCCAGGGGAAGGAGCCAGAGCCCAACAGCCCTGACGTGATGGCCGCACCAAAATTCAACGTGCACCCCTGCCAGTGCCGTGGTGTGTGGGGACACACCAGGGGTCCAGGTCATGACCATGAGGGCAGCAGGTAGAAAGGCTTTTGCTATGTGAAGGTTCTTTTGGAGCTGCGATCCAGGACTGTGGTCCTGAGGGAACAGATGCAAGTGAGGGGAAAACTGCACTGCAACATGTGGTGTTAGGAGTCACCCTGGGCCGGCTCAGCTCCTCTGGCACCCTTGCAGCCTCCTACCCGTTCTGTGAGGGCTGCAGCACCAAGAGGTGTCCTAAATTGAGGAAGGAACAAGGAGCTCTTGGCACCCGTAGGGAGCATCATTTGCATTCAGGCGCAGCTCCCCACGGTGAGGGAGGCGGGGGCCCAGCAGCCGAGGGGTGAAGAACACAGCCGCACACCGGCTCCAGCTGTCTGAGCATCCCGTGGGACAGCTGCGGAGGGGGCTGTGACTTGGAGATCACCGTGCTCCGGGTTTCTTCTTTTCATCTCTGCCTCAACTTTGTGTCTGAGTCTGCTGTCCAAGATTTGTGCCTTTGCTTCTTCCAGATGGGAATTGCCATCTCGCGTTCGGGGCTGGTGCCCTGTGATGTGATCCAATGAAGCATGGTGGGGTTGGTTGTGTTCCTGTCTGTTCTGTGCTCTCTGGGGATGGAGAGGGTCTCATTTCTGTTGCATAGACCACGAGACCAGCAGGGGCCAGGCAGTTCCCAGCTGGTTTCAGGTGGTCTGTGGTGGTGTCCCATGGAGCGGGATGTTGGCCCCTTCTTGGGAGCTGCTCCAAACTGGGCTGTGACATGTGGCAGGGCAAGAGGAGCAGTGGAGGGCTTGGGTCTCATGGGTCTCTGAGCACAGAACAGAGTGCAGGACCCCAAATTGCTCTGGAGTCACCAGAGGGAGCGTGTTTGGGGCGAAGGGCTCCTGCTGTGTCTGGCATATCTGGGTGAGGCGGGAGTGTTGTGTAGAAGAGCAGAATGCAGGTATCCTGCAGCACCTGCAGAGGGATGGTGACAGGGGATTGTGTGCCCAGGGTGCCCTGCCCCAGTGGCAGTGCTCCCGGGCAGGAGACGGGGGTGGCTGCAGCCAGGGTGTTCTGTCCCAGGGATGGGGCAGGGTGGGATGAGCCCCAGGGGCTCTACCCCTTGTGCCACAGGTACTGCCGGGGATGCCAGGCACTGCTAGGTGCTCAGCTGTGGTGCATCACCCACCATGTCGGTGCCAGGCTGCAGTGCAGCATCTGAGCAGCTCTGGTTAACTTAACATGCAGCAAGTGTTGTACTCAGAGAAATTTAGACGTAATTTTTTGGTGCTTGCATGTAAATGTGGGTAGGTGCTGTCCTGATTGATGGCAATTAGCATTTTCTAACGGTAACAGATGTTCGGATTGCCAGGAGGCTGGTACCTAACACCCACACTGCCATCTGTTCCGCTGGGCACTGCCTGGGGAAGCGGCACCAGCACCACGGACCTGCAGGGCCGTGCTGGGGTGTGTTTAACAGCAGTGTGCGAGGGGTGTTTATTATGGGGTTTTTTTCTGGGGGAAAATAATAATAATAAAGACGTTTTCAGGTTTATAAATAGTACGCTGTTTATTATGGGATAGAGACTTTCCATCTAATCAGCAGCCTGGATTGCTGCACAGAGTTAGGGAAGCGGTCTGGACAGCACAGGGAGCAGCAGCACTTGGTTTTCCAGGGATGCAGTGAGAAGAGGCTCCAGTGTAGTGGCCAGTGGGTGTCCATGAGTAAACCCCCTGCCCTTTGCCTGCTCCCTGAGGTGGATGGTCTCTGCTGTGATGACATGGGCTGCTCCGCTTTGGCCATCACCTTTCGGCTCCAGGTTGGAAGCAGTGAAACATCTGTGTGGTGTTTAAGGGTGTGTTATAAGAAGAGGCCCAGAGCCCCAAGGCTGTTCCCACTGTCCAGGTGGTCCCACCACAGCCCCTTTTCTCACATGGTGCCTGTCCCCCCCTGGTTCCTCCTGCCTCCCTTTATCTGCAGCCTTTTATACCCATTTATTCTTGTGTCAACATCGTCCTTTAGCATGACCAGCTCCTCCCAGTGCCCATTCCCTGCATATTTATAGAGAAGCCTTGATTGAGCTCAGACCAGCTCCTCTGTCCTGTCCTTCCATTGGCTCCTGGAGCAGCTCTCCATCCCCTGGCAGCTCTCCCTGCTCCCCAGCCTGACTCTCCCAGACAGGGTCATGCTGCAGAACGGATCCAGCACCAGCTGATCACAGCATGGCAACACAGACACCTTTTCCTGGAGCTCCCAGTGCCAGGCAGCCCAGCAGCACACTCACACACTCACACTCGCACGCTCACACTCACTCTCTTCCCAGATGCTGGAGCTGGTGACTCAGAGTCAGCCTGTGGCTGAGTAATGCACCACGAAGTGTCTCCATGTGGTTCCCAGGTTGGAGCAGATGCTCCCACGTGGTCGTGGTGTTCAGTGTTTTGGACTTCATGCTGTTTGGTGGCTCTGGTCTCAGGGTCTGCCAGCCCCTGCGGGGCTGACCCCCTCCTCCTACCGCTGCCCCCCGTCCCACTGGGATGCTGCTGCTGGCCCAGCAACTCGCATTCCCAAATTACTGTCACGTGAACTGCATAAGGTATGGGCAGATCTTACCTGTTTGTCGTGTGTTTCTACCTTGGTTTTCACAGAGCTCTTGTTCTGCATGATAGGACTTCAGAGTGGGTCTCTCTGCCCCAACTCCTCTTGTCTTCATGCCATGCTTACCAGCACTATGGCCCATCGCAGCTTGACATGATGTGTTGGGCCAGTTCTGGGGGGTTTCCAGGATGGAGGTTTCCTTGTTCCTTCACTTCCTGTTCCTCTGCTCTGTCCTGCAGCCTGAACACCAGTGAGTTACCATCACTCATTTTTGATCCCTCTTCCCTCTTTCCTCATCCCTCTTCTCTCATTCCTCCTGTGTGGCAAAGCAAATTTCTCCATCAGTTGTCAGGCAACACCCAGGTTTGTTTTATCCCCACTCATCCATGCTGCGGAGCAGCCTGGGGAGTGCTCAGTGGTTTCCCTGGGCTTGGGACCAGCTGCTCCATCCCCCAGTACTTGCCATGTCCCACCAGCTGAAGATGACTGGTGGTGGATGTTGCTCTCAGGTGGGTCTGGTGGGACCAGAGGGATCAGCTGCTGGCACCAGAAGACGTCCTGGGAGCTGCAGATGTCAAAACCGTGTGTGGGGCCATTGCTGGACACTGGCAGCTGAGCTGGAGCAGAGCCCTGGCCCTGCCCTCACCGGTGGCCGCTGTGTCCTCTGGCCATGCACACTGTGACTGCATGGAGCTGTTTCCATGACACAGGATTAGCTTTTCCCTGGGCATCGCTAATATTGCCCTGGAAGGACCCTGGCATTCTGCCAGCTGCTCCATGAGCTGCTGTGGAGGGAACCAGCTCCTTGTGGGTGGAAGTTTCCAGATGCAGCTCAGCACCCAGGACAGGACCCAGCTCATGGCAGGACCAAGTGTTCGCTGGTCCCACTGTGGATTTCCCAGCATTCGGCCTTTGCCCAGCTGTGGAAGCCAGAGAGATGGTGATGGAAAGACAAAAGGTGAATTAGGTGGAAAGTGCTTTCCTGCTCTCAGGAGACCTCCCACGCATTCCTCTTTCCTTCTCCTTTTCCCAATTTTCCTTTTGAAAGCATGAGTCAGTCATGGTGCACACAAAGGCACTACTGGGATCCTGGGCTGCACTGCCAAGCCCTGCAGGGACAAATCCTGCCCTTGGTGCTTTGCAGCTTCAGCGTGGGGAGACTGAGCTGGGTTTGAGCTGAACCCCCAGGCCTGCTGAGCCCTGTGACCCCTGTCCTGGGCAGCCTTGGGGGAAGGTGAGGCTTGGCCATGGCTCTCCTGCAGCTCCAGGAGACCTGAGGCACTTCTCTCTGCCCTTTGCAAGAGGCGCTGGCCCTGGCCAGAGCCGGGCACAGTGCATGGCAGAGTGGGGGCATGGGAGTCACCACATTGGACAGAGGAGCCATTGGGCAGAGTTGGGATGAGCCAAAGCCTCACCTTTGTGTGAGAGCTACAGTGCTGGCCCCAGGGCACCAGGTGATGCCTGGGAGGTGTGTGTGGGCTGGGGACAGGGATGTGGGCTGGGGACGGGCCAAGGGCCTTGAGTACAGGTGGGCTTCCCCACACTTTTTTTCTTGTTGGAAAACAAGCCTGCTTCATCTTTGTCATTCTTCCCCTCACTTGCTTTTGAAATTCATCTGGGAAAACTTCCTTGGGTGCTCACAGAGGTGTCACCAGCCCAACAGCTTGTGCTGCTCTAATAAAATGGCTCCGTAGCAGAGAGTTTGATCTATTTTTAAAACAAGCTTCACGCTGTCTCCTCCTGCCCTCCCACCAGCAGCAAAACAGAGCCCGAAGGCTCCTGGGAGTGTGGCAGTGGCGCGGGGTGGCCGCTGAGCCAGGAGCCCATGCTCAAAGCCGTGCCCATGGCAGTGGTCATAGCTGAGGTGGGTGTCCCCATTTCTGCTCTCTGTGGCCGGGAAATTCTCCGGGGAGCAGAACGGTGCTCCCTTTGTTGCTCTGTCAGGGAGAGGAGCTCTCTGCTTGGTTTTTATTCCTCCAAGCGGAGACTGTGCTGTGTAAATTAACATACGGAAACTTTGCTGCTCTTGGAAGTTTGGTATTTTCTGCTCGTTTGATGCCCTGTTATTAAAACTCAATTTTCTACGAATAAAGTCCTTTAAATAGAATTCGTCTTCCAGCGATGACTCATCGCAGAGCAGCAGCTCCTCTCAGGAGAAGGAAGCACGAGGGCAGGTCTGGCACTCGCAGCCTTGGGAATCCCCAGATCAGCTCCCGGGGCTTTGCCGAGTGCAGGGGAAGCCACCCCAGTTGCCTCTGCTGCCCATCCCGCTGCCTCTGCCTGCTACAGCTGCTGCCGATGCCTAAGGGCTTGGCACAGGGATCAGACCCCTGGTGTGTTCTGGGGTGTCCCTGGAGCCTGCAGATTGGGAGTGCCAGGGGGGACTGTGCTGTCCCAGCTGCCCACCCACCTGTGCCACAGTGCAGCCCATGGTGGCACTGTGATGCTGTCAAAGTGCTGCTGCCTCCTGCCCGCACCGTCCCCTGGCACTGGCGGTAACAGCAGGGGATGAGGTAAGCTCCCAGAGCAGGAGGCTCCGGGGAGTGAAGACATGATGGATCACTGCACAGGCTGCCCCTGTCCAGCCTTGCCAGGTGGTGGCCAGGGGAATCCGGCAGCAGGATGTGGGACACAATAACATCTGTCCACATCTGTGTCCATTCTGCTGGAGCTGGCTCTGCCTGCACTGATTCCTTTGATGAAGCTTCTTAGGTGTCAGGGACAGGAATAGGTGCAGGAATTGTGTTGGGGGGAGGAGGTTGATTTTAGGTGCTCACTGGCTAGGTGGTCGGTCTGCAGACAGGAGTCTGGATGGAATCCAGGCAGAGTCTGGATGGAGGCAGGATGGGTGTGCTGCGGCTGAGGGACTCCTCTCCAGTTTTTCACCAGCATGGCAGCACATCTGCACAGGGCAGGTTTCCTCTAGGAAGGAATAGAAGAGCACTAGTGAATCTCCCAACCCCAGCAGCATCATGCTGGGGCAGCTCTGAGTGGATCTGAGCTCCTGCAAAAATGAATTTTCTGCTCACTCTTGCCCCTTCCCTGGGATGCTCTTCACTCCGGTTCAAGGGTTTCTGCCAGGATTATTATTCTTTCAGGCCTGGCATCTGTTAAGGTGACAGCAGCTGGGGAGAGGGAAGGGATTGGAACAAATTACTCATAAAAAGTAGCTAAGTTGATGAAACCATTACAGTGCCTGCATCCGGCACTCCATCATCGTGACACGCCAGGGAGAGGGACAGGCACCACCTTACACCAAGTTTTCCCCCAGGAGAACAGGGCCAGCCCTCTGTCCCACAGATCCCTGTCTCCAAGTGGTCACACCCATCCTGGTCTGTCCCCCGGCCATCCTGCAGCCTGGGTGTCCCACATCTGCCCCTTTCCCACTGCTGGTGCGACTGCTGATGTTCAATGCAAGGATCCTAGAGTCACCCTGGGGTTCCCAGCCCTGGGGCAGAGCAGCCGGGGGAGCGAGCTGGGGCTGGGGCAGATGGAGTGACCAGGGGAGAGAAAATGGGGCTGAGTGCTGGATTCCCAGAGTGCTACCTGCTTTTATTAAAAATTGATGATGTGCTTGAGTGGTTCCACTTTGTCTCCCTGACGGCAAGGCCTCTGCATCAGCCCAGGCACAGGATTAGGCATCACTCATGGCTCTTGTTATCACCCTCCTCTCTCTGCTGCAAGCCCCCCGAAACCCAGCCAGCACATATTTGCCCCATCAGCACTGGGACATACAGCCAGCTGCTGCCAGTTGTTCACCTCCCCCTTTTCCTGCCTTATGACAGTCATCTACCATGGCCAAATCCTGCTGTGCAGCCACCAGAACATTTCATTGGGCAAACTCCTGCCTCCTCATCCCTGTTCACACGGAGGAAGTGTGTGCAGTGGTGTTAAACAAGAGGCAAGGGTCTCCTTCCTCACCACCATGCCAACCTAACCCTGTTGCGATGCCACAGGGGTTGAGGGTAGCAGCGGCCACTGCCCACAGGAGCCCAGGGCTCTCCGGCCCCCCAGCTGTCCTTCCCAGCGAGCATTATTTCTTTGTTTGGCTTTCGGGCTGTGGAGTGGGCACTGTGGAGGCTGCGGGTCCACGAGGGCCAAGGCATCCCTGGGGGTCAGACCATGCCATGAGGCTGCTGGTGGCTGGGTGCTCCCTCCTGAGACACATAGGGACTGTGGCCACTCCAGGCTCCCTTGGCTGTGCCATTGCTATGTGGTCCGTGCCACCAGAGCCTGATGCTTCCCTCCTCCATGCGCCTCACCAGGCCCCCTGTGATAAACACGGCACCCAGGAGCTGCTGTGGGGCATCCAGGAGTTGCAGGCAGGGCTGGAGCTCCCTTGGCTGGGGGGCTGTTTGCCACCAAGGTCATGGGTATTGCCAGCCAGGACAGTTCACCCTAGTTCTTGAGCACAGCATCTGCCTGGCTAAACATGGTGAGACTGTTTGCTAGCCTTGGCCCATGTCCAGCCAGGCTCCCTGGGCTTTAAATTGTGCCAGTGCCCTTTCCTTTAGAGGTGCTGCTCCAGGAACTGTGAAGAGCTGAGAGGACTCCAGGAAAGGTGGCTTATCTTTAGACCAGGTCTCAGAAATTGTTTTAATCCCTTTTCCACCCCCACAGCCTCCTTCATTCTTGGCTAGAAGTGGTCACCCCTGTTAAGTGCTTGCTCCTGAGCTGGTGAAGGAGGCACTGGAATGTGGGAGGAAAACCCTTTTTCCTGGAGGCGTTGAGCTATCCCTTATGGTGACCTAGATGTCAGTTTAATGCTCCAGCAAGTCCCAAGACTCGCATATGAAGTTGCCCAGGGGAAGAGGATATTTCAGGAACACAGAAGCTGCTCAGCGGTGGTAAAGTGCATGAGCTTTCCCTGGCAGAAGCCGTGCTGAGCCTCCGTCTGCTCGTGCCCACCATGCCAGCCATGGAGCAGTGCCCCCACTCCTCGGGGTGCGAGCACAGTGCCCGGGAAGTGGGAGGGTCGGGGATGCTTTGGCACACAATGGCAGTGCCGTGCAGAGCCCATGGTGCTCTGAGGCTGGTACTGCCTGCCCATCCTGCTCGGAGCAGGAACATTCCCAGCTCCGTCCCGTCCCACAGCAGAGGCTGGGCGTGGGCTGCCAGGAGGAATGCAGCGCAGGTGGAGGATGCACGTGCCGTGCTGGGTAAATCCAGGTTTGCAATCTGCCATCACTGTGGCCTCAGGTCCTGTCTTCCCTGCGTGTTCTCGGCTGGACACGGACACAGTGCTCACCTCGCTCTCACTGCTCTCCTCTTCCAGTCCACGTGAAACCAATTATTTTAATGGGGTGCTGTGTCCCTTGGTCCCCCCAGACTGAGCCCTGTTCACGCACAGGTCTGAGGTGCCTTAGCAGATGCCCCAGCACTGAGTGGGTCTGACATGCTGGGGAGCCATGGGGGGGAGACTGAATCTGTCCCCCTGGCTCTTGATTTTGGAGCTCCTGAGGTGTCACAAAGCTCTGCACAAGGAGAAGAGCTTGGTCTGGGACCTTCTGAGGTTTGGAAGGGCTGAGAAATGGTAGGAGATGATTGTACCCAGCATGGGAAGGTGGTGGCTCTGCAGAACTGCACAAGGCTGGATTGCACAGGTTGGCTTTGACACATTGATTTGAAAAATGAGGCAATTTCATTCTGGTGTTGTTATTTATCTTTATTCTACTGTGGCAACTGCGGGTGGGGAGAGGAGCAGGGACTCCCCGCAACACAGCTGAGGTCACACCAAACCGGTGGGGATTGTCCCCAGCTAGGTCCCTGCACATCCCTGCCTGGGGATAGGCTTGGGAGCCCTTGGCTCCATTATCTGCCACCTTCTGATGGGCTTGGGACCCCAGGAGGGTCCCTGGCACTGCTGACAGGTGCTGCTGCTGCTGCTGCTGCTGCCTCATTCTCTGCCCAAGGCTTTCTCCCTCATCAGGCACATGCGGGCAGTTGAAGTAAGGAGGGTTTGGGGAGTGGGGATGCAGCTCTTGTACCCTATAAGAGTCCCTCAAAGAGGGTGCTGAGTGTTTGCAGGAGGGGATTTTGGAGTTGTATTTCCAGGCTATGAGTGCAGAATCAGGAAGAGGAGATGGAATAGGTTAGTGGAGTTGTGGAGGGAATTTTGTGCTTGTTTTGGTCTCTCAATGGCTTTTTAGTTTTTCCTTTGCTGCTGTGTGCCTCAGTTTACCTGACTGTTAAACAGAGCTCAGGAGTAACATCCTTCTGCAGACCACGTGGTGTAGCTGGTGTTTGCTGTTGGGTGTCCTGGTGAGGCTGTAG
This sequence comes from Sclerurus mexicanus, assembly GCA_013396755.1. Classification (NCBI taxonomy): domain Eukaryota; kingdom Metazoa; phylum Chordata; class Aves; order Passeriformes; family Furnariidae; genus Sclerurus; species Sclerurus mexicanus. The sequence continues at coordinate 225,470 of VWZF01007178.1, read as the reverse complement.
CTTGTCCCTGGCCTTGAGGCTCCTCCATCAGCCGTGGTGCTTTTTGGGGACCAGATGTTCTTCTCTGCCCTTTCTGGATGGTTGTGTCCCCTCTTCCTCCCTTGATCTCAGTGCTCCTCTGTGCCTGCTGAATTTGGGTGTGTTCCCTGGGCTCTGCCAGCGCTGGTCCTGCTGGTCCCCCTCACTCTCCTGCTGCCATTGCAGCCTTTGTGGCACAAAGCACAACTAAAAAGTTGACGCTTCCATCTTGTGTTCCCCTGTGGATGATTTAGAGCTGAAAGCCTGGGCTCTGGCACTGGGAGAGGGTTCCCGAGATAAAATAATCTCTGCCAGCAGCTGAAGTGACAGAAGCCCCATTAACAGCAGCATATGCCTGGGAACACCCGTGCTGCGCGGGAGGACTATACGGAGTGGGGGGAGCGCAGGAGCAGCAGCCCACAGGAGGGGGGGATGTGGGAGCTGGTAATTACTCTGCTGCCGTTGGGATGCTCCTTGCTAATTTACAGCATTAGTGGAATTGGGATGTGGTTCTTCCTCCTGAGCCTGGGCAGGGCTGTCCCCTGGTGCAGGCAGACGTAATTATCCGCATTTAACTGAGGGCTTGTAAAATGTATTTGTCTTGCAGAATGTGAGCGTAATTGCTGTGAATTAAATACGGATGCAGTTGTGGCTGGAGCAGGACCTTGTCTGACCGGGAGCACACAGAGGTGGGGCTCCCTGGGCTGCTCCCTGGCCCCCTGTGCCAGCAGGAAGGGAGGCTTCTGCTGGTCTGGAGCTAGGGAGGATTTGGGGGGTTTCTGGGCACCTCCCCAGCGTAGACCTTCCCACCATCGCTCTCTTGACTGGATATTTGTGCTGACTGGATGGATGTACTGATGGGAGAGAGCCAGGCAGCCTGTGAGTATTCCTGGGGATCTGCTGGTTTATCTTCCCTCTCAGCATCAGTCCCAGGGACTGCCTGGGTTTGTTTAACTCGATGTGTGCGTTTGAAGACACTGGTGCCCATGTGCAGCTGCTGCTGGGCTATTGCTTGGGTGCAGAGCTCTGTGGTGAGGGTTGTGCCCTGGTATCCTGTTATCCTGCCTGTTCCCAGCTGCAGCATCATGGTGAGGGGCCCATCCCAGTGTGTTGAGAGGGGCAGGGGGGTGATCAGGTGCCATGGAGCTCCCTGGCAGCTTGGGGAGCAGAGCCTGGGTGCTGCTTGGTGACCTTCTAGGGGGCACCACTGTGGGGGACATCAGGTGCCTCTGGGCTCAGGCTGCTCAATGGGTGTCCCCGGTTCTGGTTGCTGCGTCCTATCCCCAAGGCAAAGTCCCAGAGAAATTTTAAGGCACCTGGATCCTTGCTCTCTGAGGAGCCATTTCTTTGCCTGGAGTGGTGGTGACAAACCCGTGACTTGGACCTGCTGAGCCTGGAGGAAGCAGCACTGGGGTGACAATGGTGTCAGCTGTCCCCTTGGTCCACGTGCAGCTTGCTGGCTGTCACAGGGGTTTGGGGACCATCCTGCTTGGAGAGGAGCTGGGAGGAGGGGAATGGGGACAGCCAGCCACTCTCCATGGCTGTCACCCCTCTGCACCGGTGCAGGATTCTGAATGCCCCCCTTCTGTGTTAGGGTGACTGTGGCCATACCCCACTAATAGTTGGGGTGAAAGGCTGTGGAGGGGTGACAAAGGGAACATATGTTGTGGAAGTGCCAACAGTGTCACTGGGATGCTGGGACCATGCTTAGGATCTGTGCTGGAAAAACACTGGTGGCATGGGAAATGTGCAGGAAGGAGCTACAGAAATTGTTCATGGGCTGGAAAATCTGCTCTGCTGTGGGAGATGGAGCCTAAGTAGGTTGAACTTTTCATCGAAGAGAAGTTTAAGAGGTGGCTTTGCGACGTGGGTTGTTTTAGGCTGTGATCAAGAGAACTTCATGGGTACAGAGCGCTCTAATTTAGCAGGGAAAAGACATAACAAGATCCAGTGTCTGAAAGCTCCAGCAAGACAAATTCTGACTGGAAAGGGAGTGCATATTTTTATCAGGGAAGGTAATTAACCACTGGAACAGCTTCAGCCTGTGGGGGATTCTCTGTTGCTTGACATCTCTGGATCAAACCCGGATATCTGTCTGGGAGGAAGGCAGTGAATGGGATGAACACGGGATTGGAGCCTTTGGCCTGTGTTCCAAGGCTGCACTCACTAAGTGCCCTTCCAGCCCTGGGCTGTAATATTCAGTTGTGGTACTTGAGGATAAGTTGAAATTTGGGTTGCACAGATGAGATGGAGCACTTAAGCACTTAAAATGGGAATCGGGAGAGTTTGTCTCTTTGGAGAAGGGATCTTATTTTCTCCGGGTGTTTTTAGAGGGAGGTGCAAGGCGCTGAAGTTGCCCTCAAATCAGGCCCCTGGCCATTTCCCTCAGCTCAGTTCTGACCCTGTCTCCATTTTGTTTCTGCAGAAAACCAATGAAAACTTCCTCTTCATAACTGAAAATCCGACACTCTAAATCCAGGCCTGTTTGGGGTTTTCCAGCCCATTTTTTGTCCCCATGCTGTAATGCCTTTGGCCAGACATGCTGCTCAGTGTTATTTACACAGTGTGTGATGGGGCAGCAGAAACTTTCCTAAAGTTAAAGCAAGCCATGTTTCTCCCAGATCAGAGACCTGGACACCTTCAGGGTGAATGAAATGAGATGGGGGTGTCCACAACACACCAACATTGACTTCTGCAGCTCCTTATCTTGAGTTGGGTCACCATGGACGGACGGATTTGTCTGTCCCACAGCCCCGGGTGCTCTGCGCTCAGCAGTGGCCCCTGGGCTGGCACAGGGTCTGACCCTGGCCATCGGCACGGGCAGCACGCTGTCAGGGCGTTGGCTCAGTGTGTGCTGGAGGGTTCCCAGGCCCATCCATCTGCTCCTCAGCAGCAGTGGGAAGTTGGTGCAGAGCCAGCGAAGCGCTGGCCATGGGCCTGGGCCAGCCTGCTCAGGAACCTTCCACCTGGTCCGCGCGTGCTGGAGGACGTGGGCAGGAGCTGCCTATGCCATGCTGCTGCTGCCAGGTCCACAGCTGGCACCCAGCATGGTGCTGGTGGCCAACTGTGCACCCAGGGCAGGAGCATCTTCTCCCATGGACAAGGGCTGCAAATAGCTACTGAGTCAGGCTCTGGAATGGGACCATCTTCCCAGGTACCATCGTTTTCCAAATAGTTCTGAGTGTTTCCTCTGCTCAGAGAATGAATCCTGTGTCAGAGGGCAGTGCCACAGGAGAGGGCTGTTGAGTGGGATTTCTGTCACTCCTGGGTGAGATGGGGGCTCACTGTGCCCCGTCCTGTGGGTCAGCATGTCCCCCCCTCTCTGCTCCCAGTGCTCACCCAGCACTTGTGGGCTCCACACCAGGGCTGAGGCAGCACAGTTTGCGCTCATCTTGGTGTTCTCTGGACATGGAGAACTGCTCCTGCGAAGGCAGAGCTGGTCCATGCCATGGAGCAGCTGTCGCATGGTGCCTGAGGGCTGTGGGCAGCATGGCAGTGGCTCTGCCCAGCACAGCAGAGCTGGTATGGCAGCACCGTGCCCAACTTGCTGAGGTGTCACTCCACATGTCTGCCCTTCCCCTTAATCCTGGATCCAACAGCTGGTGGGATTGTAGGCACTGGACTTTCTGTCTGGGGGAGAGGGGAGGAAATGGGAAACGTGGCATGGGAAGGGTTAATGCAAAAAGATTTTTACCCTGTGGCGTAAACACCACCGAATGCATGTTTGCCTTCATTTGCATATTGAAACATATCCTAAAGGCCCCTCGTTTGGAAAGTTCTGGTTTTTTACTCCATCTTCTTATAGAAGGGAGGAAATTATTCATAATTAAAAAGTAATAATAATGCAGAATGAAGGAACCCAGCTGTATAATACCCGGCACAAAAGGGGGGAGCATGGGGAATCTATTTTTAATGGTTTCCACAGCAACTGCGATTTTGTTTACAGTGATTTTCCTCCTGTGCTGTGAGTCTGTTCCCAATTTACATTTATAAGGAGCTCTTGTATGGGAAGCCCATCACTGGAGGGTGCTCTGGCACTCGGGAAGGATGCTGAGAACATGCAGTTGTGGAGAGGCTGGCTGTCGTTCCTGGGATGGGGCACGATGAGCAGGACCACCAGAGCCAGGCACCTGCCTGGGCATCGTGCCCTGGGTGCTGGTATCCTGCCTCGCATGGTTTTGTGAGCTGCGGGGCACAAACATCTGGTAAAGCCGAGCCAGAGACACTCAGACTTACAGCTGCCTCCAGGAGCTGGATCATAACACTGACAGTTGGTCATGCACCCCCGCCTGCCTCTGGGCATCACCAGCAGCGTGGTTTCCTTGGGAAAGCTGTGGCTGTGCTGGTGCTGGAGTTGAGCCCCCACAGAGTGGGGGAATGCCTGGGCTGTCCCTGGGAAGGCTGTGTCAGATGTGGGGTTCCTTGTGTCTGCTGAGCTCATCTGTTTGCTCTGAACAACCTGGGGGTATTGGTTCTACTGCTGCATAGGGATGTTGGTGCTGAGGAGAGGATGCTGCTCACCGCTCCACCTGTGCTGCCTTCACCTGCCTGGCCAGGCTGTGGAGCAGCCCTGTTTGGTGCTGAGAGTGCAGCTGGATCTTCCTCAGGGCTGTGGGCTCTGGAGCGAGCCCAGGTATCACTGCTGCATGTGAGTGATGGAGTAGAGGGGAGGCTGATACTGGGGAGCCCTTTCCTCTGGCAGGCATCAGCCCAAGATACAGGAGCTGGAAATTGAACTTGTCTGAGAGGTGCTGATTTTTAACGAGGGCTAATGGAGCATTTTGCTGGGAGCTCATTGCATTCCCTGGCACTGGGTATTTCCCTCTGGGGCTCCTGAAAGCAGATGTCAAAAAGTTGAATTGAGTGCTCTGATTCCTGTGGGAATAGCCCAGCTCCTGGGTGGAGAGTGAAGCGGGTTTGTCTCTGGACCCCGTCATGGAGTCTGCAGAAGATGCTTTTCCTGCGGGAGGAGGAGGCAGATAAGGTCTTTCCTGAATTCTTTTAGGATCCCTCTTCTTTCTTCCTCCAGATGTGGATGTGAACATTCTCCCCCTTTCCTTGTGTCCATTTCTCCGTGTGTGTCTCTAGGGATTGTGGCCCAACTCTCCTTCAGGATGGTGACAACACACCAGCACTGAGGATCCTGGGCCAGGACTGGCTTTGGCTCTACTCTCACCCTGTGTGAGAGGGTGTCCTGGTGTCCCTCAGGATGAGAGCTCTGCCCTTTCCCTGGGACCCCCCAGCAGCCCGGTGGGGTTTGCTTTAATTACAGATGCATTTTCGTCAGTAGAAGAACATGGTTGGCTCTTAGTGCCAGCATCTGTCTGAGCCGATGGGTCTGGGTTTGAGCACCCAAGGGAAGGTGAACTTGGAGTTGATGTTTTAGGGCTCACCAGGAGCCAGAGTGATCCCATCCAGCCTGCTCAGGGGATGCTGGCCCCTTCCAGCTGCGTGGTGAGAAGCTGCTGCCTGGAGATCAGCTCCTTTCATGAACCAATAAAAGAAGGTTTTTATCACCTGTTCCACTAATTTTCTGTGGTTTGTAATGGCTTTGGGAAGCAGGTAATTGCAGTGATTGCGTTCCATGTGTAGCATTAAAGGGAATTGAGGGGACTGTTTGTTAATTAGCTGTACTTGTGTGGAACCTGAAACATATTAACCTTCACAGAATCCCAAACTATTAGGGATGAAGAAGGGATTTAATGATGGGAGAAGCAGAAAAACAAAAAGCAATTAGCGTTCTTTTTCCCAGCATTGCGGGTGTGCTGGAGGGTGGGAGGGTGACTGGCAGAGCAGCCCAGTGAGCTCAGACTTGCGGGAGGTGGGATGGTGGAGCCGAGAGCCGTGTGTAGGAGCAAACTCCTCAGGCAGCAAGAGGATGAGCAGGGAGAGCAGGACACCCATTTAACCTCCTGATGCTGCCGATCTCCCCCATTTTTGGCATTATCTCATCTGAGCTGGGATTCAGATGCTCCTTCCCTTTAAAATCCCTGGAGGTGCCCCGGGATGCAGCTGAGGAACAGCCCCATGATGCCACTGCTGGCTTAGCACCCTGAGGCCATTGTAGAGGATGTCAAGCCCCTGTAGGCTGAAGTTGGAGGGAGGGGGTGATGGAGAGCCCGGCCTGGGCAGTGGCTGTGCTGGGAAAGCCGGCTTTGGAGCCGCAGGAAAGTATAAATGCTGTTTCCACGGCAACCGTTCAACATAAACTCTTCCTTCCCGGGTTGTCGAGCTCGGGATCGGCCCCGGCTGCTCCCCCCCGTGGCAAAACCCTTCAGGTGTGGGTTCTTCTCCACGCCTCGGTGCAGGAGCCGGCAGAGGTGGCACCGTGGTGCCGGGGCCAGAGCAGGGCTGGAAGGACCGTGTTGGCTCCTCGTGTCCGGGACCGCGGGCTGGGCGCTGGCTCCTCCAAGGACATCAACCCGCCCCTGCTCCGGCCGCTCGGCAGCGGGACAGGCTTCCCCCTGGCCCCCGCTGCCCGCTGGGTGCTGGTGGCTCAGTCACTGGGCGTCCCGTGGCCCTCGAGGGAGGGATGCAAAGCCTGGAAGCACTTGGGGAGCCCCGGTGCTGCCCACCGGGCTGCCCCGAACTGTTGAAGCCTCTCCCGGCACCAGGAGCCCCGGAGACAGCCCCAGTTTCCTACTGGGAGCCCCGTGCCTTTCGCAGCGATCGTAGTACCCATTAGCACCATGCAAAGCAAACTCCCTGCTCCGCTTATTGCACCCAGCTCCCCATTTAATTAGGTTTTCCGGTTTTCTGCTTGTCCTGGGCCGATCACTCCTTAAAACAGTGGAGAATTAATTTGCACCTGTTCTCAGAAAGTCTCTCCCCAGTTAGAAAAATAATTAAGCCATCATCACACATCGGGGGTAATGAATCACTGTGTTTAGTTCCCTTCACAGGTCGTTTGTTTCCTTCCACACTGGCAAAGAAGGCGCAAACTAAATGTGAACAGCTGCCAAGTTATCCCCTTCCCTCACTGCCCAGTTTCATTTGAGCTCCATGGATTTTCCAGCTAGGCTAGGCCATGGCCTTTTGGAAAGGTCCTGAGCAGGCAGGTCAGTGGTTTCCCAGGGATGAGAGAACTGGGGTTTGCTCTTTCCTGCTGCCTGGGGCATCCATGCCAGTTGGAGTGGCCATGGAAAGTGCTGGAAGGGAAAGGAGTGATGTCACAGGAGAGGGGCCAGGGGCACCTCCAGCCCAGGGTCAGCGTGGTGGCTCTGTGGGGTCAGCACTGCAGAGCTCAGGTTTAATAAATGTGTTCTAGTGGTTGAGTCTGGACACACTGTAGAACCAAGGAGGAAGTGATCTGACAGGCAAGAATGTAGAACTGCTTTGTGTTTGTATGATGTGACAATTAGTGGCTTGGATGTAAATGTGCCCCCGGATTTGGGCTCAGGAAAAATTTTCCTCTCCATTAGCTTGGCTGGGGGTTGCTGGAGGCTTTGTCCTTTCATCCAGTGCAGGTGGGTTCAGCTCATGGTGATCAGATGAGGACTTCAGTGACCTATTTCCAAGACCTCTGGCCCTGTCTCCCTTCCTGGGCCATGTTGCACTTGGGCCATTTCCCCTTCCGTCCCTGGCAGGGGCTCACATGCGGAGTGTGTGAGGCTGCCATGGTCAGATGCTCCCGAACGTCCTCTATGGCTTGTGACAGAGGCAATGAGGAGACACCACACACTTGGAGAGATCCCAGATCTCTGGAGATGTCTGGAGCAGCAGCCAGGCTGCCTTTGCCTCCTCTCTTTGACAGGCACGTGTTTATCTTTCCTTGGGGGTTCCCCTGCGTGCCGGGAGCCACTGGGTGAAGGAAGCTGCCTCACTGTGGGGTAATGCAGAGATTTTGGCGGATGCAGCACAGATGGCACCTTTCTTCCTGTCCCCTTTTCCCAGAGCCAGGCTGGCGCTTCCCCCTCTTTGCAGTAAATCGATCTGTCACTTCGCATATGGGAAGCCTTTGGGGGAGCGAGGGTGGGACGGTCTCGTCCAGGTGGGAGGGGGCTGGATGAGCTCCATGCAGCCGCTCTGAATGCTGCTGCTCTGATTCCGGGGATGGCTCTTCCTGCCCTTTCCCTCTGAACAGCTTGGCCATGGCTCAGCAGTGCTCCAGTTCCACAGGGATGGGGATGAACGTGCCTGCAAGTGGGGCCACCAGATACCTGCTCTGGTGTCACCTGCCATGAATCTTCCTCTATGCTGTGGTTCCCAAACGCTGGTGCTACTCGAGGAGCTTTCCCAAGGGAAGAGCTCCTCAGTAGCTCGAGGCTGGTGTGCGTTGTGCTTTTGCAATGGTGCGAAGCACTGGTGGCCACACAGTGCCATGAGCTCCTGTTCTCAGCATGGTGACTGAGAATGAAACTCTTTCCTCTGCCGGTCTGGGCTCACACCTGCTCCCATGAACGCCCGGTGCCCACTTCAGTGCCAGCTGATTAAATTAAAGTCCTAGTGAGTTTGAATAATTTTCCCTGTGAAATGTGGCAGATGGCCTCCATTAGGCGTCTGCTCCCAGCATCTGCCAGGATGTGATCAAACCCTCTTTGGAAAATGCACAAAAGGGATTGAAAGTGGAGAGACCTGGGAATGGGAGCCCGTCCCTTTATCCACTCGTTTGGAAGCAGTTGGTGTTCTGGAGGAGCAGCATCCACACGTTTCTCCAGCCCCTCTGCCTGCCATACTCCGAGGGAGGAGGAGGGAGGGTGGCTACTGTTCCCATCCCACCAGCCCCGGTCACCCCCGGGGTATGCAGAACCATGAAACTGGGTTGTGTTGGCCTGGCTGGGGCTGGAACGTGCCCCTGTGCTGCAGAGTGGGGTGGGTTTCCAGGGCGCAGTTCGTTCCCTTCCGCTGAGCAGTCAGAGCAGCTCTCCGGGGAGCATTCCGGCCTTGAGGATCCTGGTGTGTTTGCACTATTCCAGGCTAGGCTCTGGGACCCCTGCTCAGCCCTCCTGGCCATCCTATGTGTCCTGGCAGGTCCCCTGTGCACTCGCTCAGATCCGTGTTGTAGATGGTACCTGGCCTGTGTGTGCTTATCCGACATGCGGCTGTCCCAGCGCTCGGACCCTGGTGTGCGGGTACAGGGCAAGGGGGGGTGTGTCGGGGGGGTCTCCTCTTCGGGGAGCCGGAGGGATCCAGAGGGTCTGCGAGAGGCGAGAACTGCAGGGGGGATCTCCGTGTGCGTGATGCCCGTGGGGGCTGCGGGGGATCTCCGTGTGCGTTCCGCCGTGTCCGGGGCGCGGCGTGGAGCCCGCAGGGATGCCCCGGCAGGAAGGAGGAAGGGGCTGCGCTGGGTGGCTGCCAGTTCCAGGCAGGCAGGGGCACTGCTCCACCCGAGATCGATACGGATGAAGGTTTCCCTTGCAAACAGCTTAATAAGGCGGAAAAGGCGTCAAAGCTGTGCTGGAGCCGCTGTGGGATGCGCTGGGATGGGGCCACGGTTGTGCTCTGGAGGGGATCCCACTGAACCCCTGCCCACCGTGGTCCAGATCCCTGGCTCCCAGTGGGAAAGAGACTCCTCAGCATTTCTGGAGGAAGACCAAGCTCAGTTCCAGTATAAACACAGCAGAAGGTACCAGTAGAGCCCCGCTCCCTGCCCCAGAGACCCTGCAATGGGATGAGATGCTGTATCCTGTGTTTGGGAACAGGAACCACGGTGAGGAGGAGGCACTGCTGCTGCCTGTGCCCTCTGGGAATGGCTTCAGAGTTAGCAGATAATCCAAGGGAGAGCCTTGGGTGCTTGGCTGGGTGTGCTGAGCATCCACAGCTGGACAGGGAGGTGGAAGGATCCCCAGAATCCTGTTCTGGTGCAGAGGGGAGCTTGGAACTCAGCCTGTGCCTCCGCCACAAGGCCCTACCGTGTCCCCCTGCACTGGTATCTGTGCCCTGGTTACAGAGGTGTTCTCCTTCCTTGCTCATTTAGCTGTTGTAGTGTTCTTTTAATTAAATTAGCATCTTTTAATACATTTTGTCCCACCATTGTGACTTAATGTCTCTGCAGCTGCAGGGATCTGGGAGCAGCTCCAGGGTCCTTGGTGGGGTGTGCAGCTCCTCTGGTGGGAGTGCTGGAATGAGCTGGCATTGCCCAGTGCCGACCTTTCTGGGGTTCTGGGTCCTATCTATCATCTTCTGAAGTTCCCTGGGACCTGTCAAGAGCAGGAGCAGAAGCACAAGCAAGGGAGCTCTATCCCACCAGGATATCCCTGGCTAGCAAGGAGGGGGATGGAGCTGTCCCTGGAGACTGGGCAGCTCAGGGTGGCCTCGGTGCTTGTCTGCTGCCTGCAAACTGTCAGGACCTGCTTGTCCTCTGCCAGGCACACTGTCCACTGTGGTGGTCAGGCATGCTTATGCATCTCCTGTCCTTCCTTATCCCCTGCAGATGAGGTCCTGGCTCCTTCTGGGTGCTCATAACCAGTGATCTGCACTGAGGGCACTGCTGCCCCCCCTGCCAGGGCTACGCAGCCCCCTGCACCCTGTGATGGATGCACTCGCCTCTCTTAATATTTTCACACAAGTCAATTCTCTTCTTTAAGCAACCTTTGAGTGTGACAGCTGAGTGACAGTTGGCCAGCAGGGAATGCAGGACTCTGGCAGGGCCAGTCTCCATCCTGCTGGGCTCCCGTTGGTGGGCTCCAGCCCTGCCACAGGAGGGCTGGCACACTCCAGTGCGTTGGAGCGCTGCAGGTCCAGGTGTGCTGGGGAGACAGGCAGAGATGGGTACAGCTGGAGAGGTGACGGGTGCTTATGACTGGAGGTTCCCAGTGAGGAGGGTGCTGGGTGGGATCCCTGTTGCTGCTGTCAGGGCACAGTGTGGTGGGACTGGCCTCACTGCTGGTTGTGCCAGGTCTCCAGGCTCCTGGTTTGGGGTGATGGTGGAGCTGTTACAGCAGTGCTACTGTGGATGCTGTATATGGGATGATCCCGGCGAGGAGAGGAGCTGGTCCATTTCCCAGCTGTGCCGCAGAGAGTCTGCCGTTGTCACTTTGCTCTGTGTGTTTGCTGCAGTTGTCTCCTAGCTCGGCGAGGGGGGGCCAGCAAGGGGCTCCCACTGTCACCCTACCCTGCCTTGCTAAAGTGCGGCAAAACACCTCAATTGTTAGTCGGGGCTTGTCAGCTGCATCGAAGGAGCAGCGGATAAAGTGTTCCAGCGAAGAAGATAATTGAAAATCAAAAAAGACTTTGTTAATTTGATTAGGCAGAGCCATAGTTGAATTGTTCTTCATCAAAAGAGATTTAATTTTGACATGCAATTAAATCCTTCTGCTGTGCCGGTGCCCCGTGCCTTCCCAGCAATGGGGCAGCCAGGCAGGGGGTCTCCAGGACAACACGGGGCTGAGCCGGGGGCCAGCGGGGAAGGGAGTGAAGGAGTGTGGGTGCCTGACAGGGGTGGTGGGAGTGCTGGGGTGAGGAGGGTCTGACGTGGCCAATGCTGCTCATTTAGCGCTGACTTGGAGTTGTCATTTAACTGCTTTAACTCTTTGTATCAGTGCAGAGTTTGCTCCCTCCCTGCGGCTGTCCTTGCCAGCCCTGATCTCCCAGGGATAAAATTCTGACATGCAGTGCTGCAGTGGTGGGCAAAGGGTCTTTGCTGACTGCTGGATTTGGTGCAGTAGGAGAGTGGCTCTGTCACAGGATCAGCACTTCTGGCCAGGCAGGAGCTCCCTGCTATGCAGGCAGCACTAACATTGGGGTCCCTGTGAACTCCAGTGTCCTTCTTGCCATTGCCCTCTGTGCCAATAAGGCAGAGGATTATCGGTGCTGCAGAGCTGAGGTGCCATAATCCTTCCCCGCTTCACTGGCGGGGGCAGTGGCCGGCTGGAAATCCTACAGTCGGGGTTGTGGATTTAGAGCTGGTGGTGAGAGTTGGAGCTCAGTGGGATGTGACAGAGCTTTAAAACCTGTGAAAAGATGTGTGTGTGGCTCCTCAGGTGGGAGGGGAGAGGGGCCTCATAGCAAGAAAGAGCTTTAGGAGGACTCGCCAGAAGTCTGTGTGCTGCAGCTGTGACATCGTGCGATGTTCTGCCCTGGCAGGGGGATCCCGGTGGTGGTGTGGGAGAGGAGGTGGTGTTGATGCTGGAGCTCTCCAGGACTGGGGTCTGTCCATGGCCCTTCTGCCTTTGTAATGCTTCTGGCAGGGCAAGGTCCCAGCTCTGTTCTGATCTGTGGGCTGGTTCAACATGGGGCACCCACTGAGCTGAGCCCTGTTCTTCCACTCCCTGGATTCCCATCAGCTTCGTCAGGATCGTGCCAGACTTGGTCCTGCCCTTGGCATGGAAGGTCTCCAAGGTCATGGTTTTGATAAATCCTGCAGTGCCATAAGCTACCCGCACACTCTGCCCACGTCTCTCCTGGGCTCAGCACTGGCGGCGAGGCTGGGAGCTCTTGGCACCAAGGGATTTGGGTTGCACTGATCTAATGCTGCTTAGACTGGATGGAGCCGTGTGGAGATTTTCTATTACAGCCTTACTCTTCCACTTGCCAGCCCAGGGAGCACAGCTCAGAGGCATCAGACTTGGCCATGCAGGAGTGTTTTTAATCCCTGTGCTGATGGGTTGTTGGAGGTGCCTGGCATGAGCTCTGGGCTGGCAGCAGCTCTTTGCTGGTCACTTGTGGACAATGAAGTTTTCAGACCCTGGGAGGGCTGTCAGAGCGCGCAGTCCTCACCCTTCCCTTAAGGAGATGGGCTGAGGATGAGCCACAGGGCTAGTATAAACTGGGTTTCCTGCTTTGGAGTGTGAGGTTGCCAAGTCTTGCCCTCAGCCCTTCTCTTCCTTTGCTGCCATCCCTTTTGTCTTGGTTTGTCTCCATCCCAGCTCCTGCAGTGCCATCCACCTGGCTCCCCCAACCTGCTGGAGCTTCTGCTACACATCCTCATAGCTGCAGATGTTTTCCATGTTGACTAGCCCAGCTCCATGCAGTTAAGAATGCACCAAACTCTTCTGACCATGGTCATCTGTCTCTGCTGCTTGCCCTTCTTGAGAGAGGGAGTTTTCCTTTGGATTCCTCCATCCTGTGCTCCAAATGGCAGTGGGAGGACGGGGACCCACTGGGAGCTGCTTGGTGTCAGCTGTGGGATGTGGCAGGGCTGAGCCCTGCTCCAGCTGCTCCAGAGTGCTCAGGGCAGAGTGGGAGGTGGGGAGTCTCTGAGCAGTCTTTGGTGTCTTCCTGGTGGAGGTGGGAGCTTGGTCAGCTTGCACTGCTGCAGCCTGGGCATCCTTGGCTGCTGGTGAGGCTGCAGGATGTTTCCAGCTGCGGACCATGCACCTGGCCTGTCTCCCCAGGGCCGTGCAAGGGAATTGGGTATTGATCTGCCTTGTCCCTCTCACTTGGCTCCCCAGGGCTCTCTGCCAGCCCCTGCGCTGGAGTGAGTGACTTGGGCAGCAGCAGATGTGACATCACAACCTTCCTGCACTGCCTGGCTGCAGGTTACAAACCTCAGGCTGCTCTAGTTGCTTTTGAAAGTGTGAATGGAGAGCCAGAGGCACCACACGAGGGCCAGAACCCCCCTCCGCCTGCAGCAGCCAGGGAGCCTCTGCCCGCAGGAGATGTGGTGAGGATCAGAGTGATCCCTCCAGCTCTGGGGGGATGTGATGAGCCTGTGAGCGGGGTGGCCCCAAGGACCCCCGGGGTGCTGGGAATGCTGGCAGGCTCCAGCACAGGGGAGCACAGTGCTGTATGCACCACACTTAAAAACAGCACTGGCAGCTTGTGCACAAACAGAACTTGGGTGCTTCTGGGAGGGATGACAGCAAAAACCTGTGCTGTGTTTGCATGGACTTGCATCCCTGTCCCCATAAGTGGTGGTCCCTACATCCATGTCCTCATGAGTGGTGGCCCCTGTTTAACAAGGGGCACGTCATGGAGCTGGTGCGACATCTGGATGACGTACTATGGCTTCATCTTTGCCCTTAGCTGTGAGGTCCCACAGTGGGTGCAGTGGCTGCTCGGGGGGGTGGTCACCCCCACAATATCAGGGCAGGAGGACGAAGGGGAGCAGGGTGGGCTTCCCGCATCCCGGCTCGGGCAGGGAGCAGGTTTGGAGCAGCCTGTGGCTGCCCACAGTGCGGGTGCAGCAGCCCCGCGCGCTCGGCGCAGTGTTTACCGCTTCCATCTTGGCTTGTTGCCTTATTTGTTCTCCTCTAATTGAGCAAATGCGCTGTCGGCAGCGCGGCTCGGTCGGCATCGACTTGATTAGAGGAAGGCATCGATACCGCGCTGCACGGCAGGAGGCTCAGGCTGACACTGTCAGACTACCCAAGTCTTAAAGTTGCACTTTATTCATGATGTTTTGATTTCTCTTGCTCTGGGGACTCCGACTTTGATAGATTATGATGCGGTACCAGAACAATCTGATCCACCAGAGCAGCTTCCTTCCATAACAGGCATTTGCAACCAGAGCCCAGCATTTCTGTGATTTTTTTTTTGAGTGAAAAATGATGGCATAAAGAAATCTTGAGCTTTGTGCAGCTCAGTCGTCCAGAATTAGCAACCAGAAAGTTGGTTTTCCTGCTGACAGGGGCTGTTGGAGGCAGTTTATGCCGAGCTGATTCCTGGGTGTGTTTTGCTGCTGCGGCAGCACTGGCGGGAGCTGTTTGTGCTCCACAGGTTGGAGTTTCTGGCTGCCAGTTCCCAAATCCTTCTTTTCCAAGGGAGCACCCACTCCAATGCTGTGTTGTGCCTCTTTGTGCACCCCTGGTCTCCCAGTCCTCCTTGTGCTTGGGAGATTTGAAGGTAGAAGTTCACGTGTAGAGCCCTCACTGATCCCTGCTGTCAGGGCGCTGGAGAGCCACCAGTCCCTCTGGATCTGGTTCCTGAGGACGCGTTATCCATCATGTCAGTGAAACACGTCGCAGGGTATATCTTCTGTTGCGTGTTACTTGTGTTGTGACCATGCTGGGTTTGCTGGTGCTCGTTGGCTCAGCACTAAGTACAACCCATTTGTCTGCTCTTCCTGTGGGTGCCGTGGGGGCTGCTGTCGGAGCTCCCCTGGAATTAGGTATGAATTAAATGTGCCATTAAAATGAAGTGTTATCGCAGCCATTTAATGAATTGGAGTCTCAAACAGCTTCACTTTTGTGTGTAGGATGGCCAGGTCCTTTCTTGTTTCATGTGGTTCTTATAGGCTTCTACTGACTTGTGTTATTGAGCACAAGGACCATGCCCTGGCCTCTCCACACAGCCTGGCTCTGAGTAAAAACACATCAGGAGGGGTGCCTGGGTGATGGGCTGCCCTGCTGTGGGGTTGGGCCCTCCCTTATAGAGGGGCTGGGGGGATTGCGCTGTATCTTACTGCCTTATTGTGGGACTTTCGTTAGTGCTTTGCAGCTTCAGCCTTGTCTTGGCATTTTCCTGAACTTGTGGGGAGCAGGAGAAGTGCTGGACACTGTGTGTGACCCCACTGTCAGGGTGGGCAGGGGATTAGTGGGGGAGCAGGGACTGCGGGAACACCCAGCCCTGCTCTCTGGCTGCTTGCTGGCCACAGGAGCTGTGGAGGCTCCTGAGCATCAGGGCTGTAGAACACTTTTTAATGTGTCAAAACAGCATTTTTCCCCCATCTTGTTCTCGGAAATGTTTGAACTGCTTTTGCTAAAACTTCCCTCAAAATTTCAGCCCGAGGCAGATGCTCAATATGGGAAACATCAGAGCGAAAAGCCTTGTGCTGCACAAAGACAGAGGCAAGGGATAATGGGGCTCTGAAAGCAGTGGGGAATTGCTGAGCACCACCATCCATAAACCCTTGTAGCAGCCTGGGGATGAGCAGGATGCATCACAGCATCTTCCCTGGCATTGGCAGAGTTCCCATGGGTGGATTTGGCCCTTGGAAACATGGCACTCACCTCCCAGGTCACATCAACACTGGCTGGAAGCCCTCCTCACCTGTCACTGGGTGACCCTACATGCCGTGGAACATTGGTGGCCCCAGCTGAGCTCACTCCTGTCCTGATCCAGCACCCACAGCGTGTGCCAGCAGTGTGTCCTAGTTCTCCTGGCTGAGGCTGCACGGCTGCTGGCGATGCTAGGGGTCCTCCAGGTTGGACAGGGGTACTTGGGCTTTGGAGTCTCTCTGAGCAGCTGATTCTGCCCTGTTGTGCAGGGCTTGGAGTCCTGGGAGGTGGAGGAGAAGCTGGTCTGGAGGAGGTGCTGTGGCCACCACTGTTGCTGGTGGATCCAGCACTGGACCTGCAGTGCACTGGGGGCTGGGCAGCTGCGGTATTTACAGGGAGCTTGAGGAGTCTCTGAGGAGAGCCAGCACCACTCACATATTAAATCAGAAATTGCATTTACCAACAAAAAAGGGCATTTTTATAACAGTTTTATTGGAGTCTTAATGAACAAATAAAGAAGCAGAGAAATCTGCACATGCATTTGTGAGATATTAAACTGACTGAATTGACATGAAGCAGCAAGAAGTGTTGACTGCTCTTCTTTCTGCTGGGTGGGGAAAACAAAACTGCAAAGAAGGGAAAGGAGAGGGAGAGGAGAGTGGGAAGAATGCTGAAGTGGGTGATCTGGGAACTGTGAGGCCTCAGCAAGCAGTTCCTGTGACCTCACTAAGAGGTAGGAGGCAGCTCAGCAGAGCTGTCTGTTGACCTCCCTCCGCACTGCACTGCATATTGGAAAAGAAATTGGAAGCTGGAAAAAAAGTAGAAAGGGATTGATTTGGCCCCAGAATCCATACAGGCAGGACGTGCTGCACCAGAGCCTTTGGGCATCACCCCATGATCTGCGTTTGGGCACCAAGCACTGGCTTTGTGTCACGTTGAGCCCCAGGATCCCACATGTAGAGCTTGGGGGTGCTGAAGGGACAGGTGGGATCTGGGAGGCCAGCAGGATGTCCCCAAATATTATGGGCTAAGAAACCTCTGTGTTAAGAGCAGCTTATCTGGCGCCGAGGGTGATGAGACACATCAATCAATGTTGTAGAGGTGTATTGACAGGGGAGTCAGCGTGTGGATGTGCCAGGGCATGTGCCAGGTGCTGACAGTGGAGCGTGGTGGTGCAGGAGAGCCACTGCTGGGACCAGCTGGGAGGTCAGAGCCACTGGCAGTGCTGTGATGGATGGAGCCATGGTGCTTGTCTCCATCCCTGCTCCCAGTCTGTCCAGAGAGCGGAGAGCTGCAGAGCTTTGGAAAGCTCTCTGCAGTCTTTCTGTGTCTCAGGGGCACTGTGCCACTGGTCCCCTCTCTTCCCTGCTGAGATTCCTGGGGCATGGCAGACCCTCTCTTTCCTGTCAGCACAAGTGGCTCCAGTGGGGCTCCTGCCAAACACTTCCCGGGATGATGTATGATGCTCCTTCAGCTCACTTCGAACTCTAGCTTCTCCTCTTCAGTAGAATTTAACTTGTTTGCCTGGAATATTAATAATTAAACATCAAGGAATTGCATCCCAAGCAGCCTCCTCAGATGCGTGTTTGTGATTGTTTTCAAGCTCCCAGCACTGAGTTAGGGCGACTCTTTGATGGGATTTTGCTGCTTTCAAACCGCTGACACCAGTAACCCCATAAATTAGCAGCTGATGGAGGGAAATCTCCTAGCTGTGGCTGTAGGTTTTTATGGTTTGATTTGTTAATAGGAGTTTTGGGTCATGGCCAGGAATTCCTTACCCGGTTCAGGGAACGGTTTGCCCCATGGTGCAGCGGTGAGGCTGGGCTGTGCCATGTGGGGCTGTGCCGATGGGAGCTGGCACTAGCCTCAAACAGCAGCCACTGTCAGTGCTGGCACCTGGGATTGGGCAATGGAACATGGTTCCACCATAACATAGCATGGGTGGGAGATCCTGAGGGCTGGGGATGCCTGGTGGTGACAAAGGCTGCAGCCTGTGGCTGGTGTTTGCCATGAAAGGGTTTGTTTGCTATGGTCTCTGCTCCAAAAGGGGGTTCTGCCTCCCTTCACGTACTGCATGTGCTGCCATCATGAAAGGGCAGCTTCTTGGGTGTCCTTATCCTGCTCCTTACTTGCAGAGTGGTGTGAAACGCTGTCAACAGAGCTCATGTGGTGGCATTCACTGCCTGGCATGTAGCGGGGACAGGACTCAGCCCTCCTCTCTCCTGCCAGGACGTGCAGCATCATGAGCTTGAGACATTGCCTGAGCATGAGAAGGTTGTGGTGGCCAGTGTGAAGGGGTTTACCTCCTCCACAAGTGCATGCCTGTGGTTCCTGCTCACAGGAGGGAATCATTCCCATCCAGGGAATCATCTTTTCAAATGCCAAACACGTTTTTCTGAACACATGACCAAGGCAGGAGCCTTCACCTGTGTGTCCTGCCTGGGCTCCGGCAGTGCCAGGGATGTGGTGCTGCTGCCTGGTGGGTGCTGGTGTCTGGAGAACCCCAGGCGGACAGACAGCCCCTGGAGGGAGGGAGGCCAAGCGGGATCCCTGCAAGGAGAGGGACTGTATGCTTCCAAACTCCAGGGCAGAGGTGCTGCTGCAGGAGGGAGCTAATGGCGCTGTTTGATATTTGCATCGAGTCTGGCAGCACCAAGTGTTGGGTACAGAGCTCGGGGGAGGAGGGTCACCAAAGGGGGAGAGTCCTGTGTGCAGAGGTGCCGTAGGGAAGGGATCTGGGGTTCGGATGAGGGGCTCTCCCCGTGGCAGCAGCAGTGCTAAGAGCTGAGCTGACTGCTTCAGCCCTACCCAGCCTGTCCTGCTCTCCTGCCCGTGGGATGGCTGTTGGAGGGGTCTTGGAGAGGCCACATGCTCCAGCATCCTGTTCCCACGCTGTCCCCGGGGCCAAGGGTCTGTATCTGCTCGTCCGACTCCCACCCCTTACTGTGGAGCTGAAGACTCATTTATTCTGAAGAGAAAAGAATTCACATCTCACCGACCAACAGGAGCCCAAATACAAATAAATTTCTCTCAAAGTGCAGTCGTTGGAGAAAACCAAAGGCCGTTACTCAGGCTGACATCAGAGGAGCCGCATTCCCTCTGACAACCTGCACAGCCTTATGTTTTATTCACCAGGCCTGAAAAATACCTTCCCGAAGAGGGGGCCCATAAATAAACCAGCGTGATGAATATTACACGGGATAAAACTGATAAAGCTGGGCCCCAACCAGGAGCTGCACAACAAGGTTAGAAATGCACAGGGGTTCATTGCATCAGATCCAGTGTAATGGGATGGGAGAAGGAGAACTGCCTATGGGGATGCTTCTGGATCCTGAGTGAGCGGCGAGGTGGGATGGGCTGAGCCAGCTCCACTCCCAGCCACACATCCCATGACAGAGTCAGCACAGGCAGATTTGGAGCATCACAGGGCTGGGACTGTCTTGGCAGTCCCTGCCTGGGGCAGAGGGAAGGGATCAGGGACTGCAGGAAACCCCAAGCCCTGCCTGGGATGCCTTCGAAGCAGGATCCCGGCTGCTGTGGTGTGTACCTGTAGTGCATTTCTTGGCTGTTAGATGGCCATGGTTATTTGGCATCTCCCCTGCAGGGTTCCCAGAGTCTCTGGCCCTGAAAGCCTTGGGTTATTTTGCAGTGCCTGTGGGCCATCCTCAGATGCTGAAGCTCAGGGCTGAGCTGGGTGTTACTGTGGACAGGTCCCTCATGTGCCCTGTGTTTCCTCACCTTCATTTCTCTTGCTGTGGGTTGCCATAGTGGCCAAGCTGTCCTTGTGGCTGTGACCTGGGGGCCGAGAGAGTAGAGGTGGGCTCAGCCCTGCAGTCCCAGACATGCTGGGAGCACTGGGGGAGTGCAGGCATATAGAGAGGAACTTGGGGTGCCACTGGTGTTGCAGGGACATCTCCTGCTGTGGTGTTTCTTAGTATGAAACACCTCTTAAATATATTGGTTTTGAGAACAAGAAGCAAATTATGAAGCTGTGATAGGAAAGTGTCTTCAGAGAGGTTTCTGTGTTTGGAATGGTGTTTAAGGGTCTCTTCCCTTCCACAGCCTTGTGTGGATGCTCGGGCCTGTAGTGATGTTGGTTCAGGAGGTGCCCGGTGATGCCTGTCGGGCTACCCTGGAACACATCTGGGGTTCAGAGCAGCAGCGCTTCAGGAGAAAACCCTTCCTCCCTGTCACACTGGCTGCAGCTTGGCAGGGATCTCCTCCATGTCTTGGGTCCCCCCGTGTCTCCAAAGAGCAGCCCCAGACAGCATGAGGAGCATTGGTTTCAAACCTGCGTGTTCGAGTCTGCAGGACAAGGTTTGCATAGATTGATGCACCCTTATCCCGCATTTGATAGATTCTGTATCAGCTGTGTGCAAACCTGCTTTGAAAACTTCCTCTGCTCTTCCTTGGAAACCCCGGGCTGGACCCCGTGGGGAGCAGAGCAGCCCCCTGCCCCACGCCTCCCTGCTGCGTGGGAGGCAGGAACCTTGAAATACGAGCACTTAGCTTTTTATTACCCCATTTAATTGCTGCCTGACAGCCTAATCCAGCATTAAAAACACCAGAGCTCAGGGGAATTCACCATTGTTATTCAATGTGTATCTCTCTCCTCTCTCCATGCTCAGAGGTCCCATCTGCTGTCTCCTTCCACCCATTTGCTCCTGGGACATGCTGGCCAATGCTTGGTCCCGCTGCTAGTGACCTCTTCCCAGTGGAAGTGGTGGGTGCAAGGAAGGCGGAACACATGGGGTGTGTGCTGTCCCCTGCTGCTGGCATGGGGCTCTGGGCAGCGCGGAGAGGGCTGGGGCTGTTCTAGTGAACCTGGGCAGGTGTCAGGGAACC
The DNA here is from genome assembly GCA_013396755.1 of Sclerurus mexicanus. Classification (NCBI taxonomy): domain Eukaryota; kingdom Metazoa; phylum Chordata; class Aves; order Passeriformes; family Furnariidae; genus Sclerurus; species Sclerurus mexicanus. The sequence continues at coordinate 204,789 of VWZF01007178.1, read as the reverse complement.
GTGTTACTCACAGGCAGCATAGTCAGGATGGAAACATCCACCTCTCTCCCCAGCTCCTTGTGAAGAGCTGCTCTGCAGATGTAAAAGTCAGTTTGGGAAATCGCTTTTCATGTTGGGTACAGGTTTTACAGGGACTTTTTCTTCTGAGCTGCAGCTCAGTGTGTCAGGCCCATGACCAGGTGGGTGCCGGGTGTGGAGGGCACATGTGCTGCTGTGCTCAGGTATCACGTCTGCATCCTCCTTGCTGTGACTGTGTCACCAAAGGGCTGCAAGACTTGACCATGTGCTTGGCCTCATGGTCACCAGGAACAGGAGTGGAGCATCCCTCCCTCCTTGGGACCCCACTGCCTCCCCTGCTGCTCCCTCACAGTGCTGGATGGGCCAGGCAGGATCAGGGTACTTAGACCCAGGTTCTTGGTGTTGTGCTGTGCTGGCAGAGCCCCCCACCTCACACTGTGTGTGGGTCCCTGGCTGCCCCCTCCCCGCTGCCAGCGCTGTATCAGAAAAGCATAATGGATTTTCCTTCCTGCCAGCGCTTAACCTGGACTTTCCCATGGCAGCGGCAGAGGGACCGATCACCACAGCTCTGGAGAGGCCAGTGAGTTATAGTAATGGACACTCTGTAAGCTGTCTGTGCTGCCCATAAATCCATCCGCTCCTGGAAGTGTAGATGGTCCATAATCGTCCATCATGCCGAGCGAGCGCGGCCACGCCGGAGTGGGTTTCTCCTCAGAGGCTGCTGTTTCTGCAAGCTCAACGGAACTGCAGCGCAGCGTGAGCCCTCTCCGTAACAGAGCGCGAGCAATGTAGGGGGAACCAACAGTAAATATCCCGGAGGTTGGGGCTGGAGCAGGCGCGGAGGGGAAGGTGACAGGGCTGGGAGGTGAGCTCTGCTTGCTCTGGTTCTGGCAAGTGCAGTGTGACCCCAGTGAAGCGGGGGCTTAGGGGACCTTTCCAAAGGCTGCTGCCCTTCTCTGCTCCCTGCACTGGCGCTGGGGCAGAAACGTCAGTGCGAATTCCAGCTGTGGTGCCTGTGGTGCTTTCTGACTCTGCCTGGGAACAATGCTAGCCCTGGCTTCTGCCCTGCTGCCCCCAGCCCAGTGGCACAGGCGCTGTCCTGAGGCAGTAGTGTTTGCCTGGGGGTGCAGAAATCAGCCCCTCCTGAGTCATGAGCTTAAAGAGTCTGGTTAGCTTGGTGGAATTTTGTTGCTCTGGCAGTTTAGCTGGTGTCCTGTGTTGGCAGGATCCTTGGCAGTGCTCGGGACCTGCTGCAACTGTCCACTTCAGAGCAGGGCCCCATCTGCCTTCCTGGGGTCTTGTCCTCCCCACAAGCCCAGGTTGCCTTGCCAGTCCCAAGGTCTCTGTCCCCAGTCCTGGGGCTCCTTGCTGGCCCCTGCCTGTCCCTGTGGTGCTGTCCCTGTCCCTGTCCCTTCCACTGTGCCGTCTGAGCTCTGCCCCTTCCCCTCAGGGGACCTGAATCAATGGATCAATGCTGGCAGCCACATCGCAGGGAACTGGTGATACCCAACCCTGGTGCTAAATGTCTGGATTGACTCTCCCACTGGAGTTGGTCCTGGGTTGGTTATTGTGATTTTATTTGGTATTTAACATCTGAAATGTGCATGTCTCTACCAGGGGATGTGGGTGGCTGTGTCTCACTTGGAGTTCGCTGGGATTACCTGTGCCAAGGACCTTGTCCCTTGCCTCGTGGCTGTCACCAAGCCCTCTCCTGTGGGGAGATTTGTCCTCATGCCATCAGGAGAGCAGACCTGGGGCCAATGACCCCATCAGTCTGGCCTCATGCACCCCTCCTCATCTTCCTCCTCTTCTGAGGCTTTTGGGAGCAGACACTGAGCTTTTCCCCCAGAAGCCCATCCTAGATGGATGCAGAGCTCAGAGCAGCCTTGTTGGTGGTGCCGGCAGCTGAGCACAAGCAGCTGCCCTCACCTCGCCGAGTGCCTGTATTGACCAGAATCCCCTGGCACAGCCTTTAAATGCCTCCATTAGCATTTTTGCATCTTGCTTATTGGGCCAGAGCCCACTGAGGCCAGTGCATGGCATGCCAGGAGCACTGGGCACAGTGTAATTGGGTTGGAGCTCTTGGTGTGGAGGGGTCTCTTTCCGTGAGTAACGACCTGGAATTTGATCGTGCGGCTTTTATTAGATTGTGAGACTGGAAGTGTAACTGTGTGGGATCAAAGAGAAGCTGATGCAGCTGCGAGCCAAGACCCGCAGGGCTGAGGGAGAGGAGCCACCCCAGGAGATGAAAATACCCCAACAGGCTGCTGAGGGGCTCCAGCTCTAATGACAGAGCCACTCTCATGCAGCCAGTACAGCCCTGGTGCCTTGGCGGCTGCTAGAGAACAGCAGGCTCCTCTGCTGAGCTGCCACCAGCCTCTGGGGCTATCCTGCCCTGTGCCACCATCCAGGACCTCAGTGGCAGGACTTGGACTCTCTGGAGCTTGGTCAGCCAAGAGGGAAGGTCCCACCAGCTGCATCATGCCCTTGGGGCACACAGCTTGTCCAAACACCTCCCTGGAGACTGCAGAGGGTCCTGGACACAGCCTTTCACAAAGTGTCCTGGGGGCTGGCCAGGAGGTCCCAGCAGGGCTGGTGCTGGCAGCAGCACTGGGTGCCACAGCAGCCCCACTCACACTGGTGCTGGGTCTACCAAGGGCAGTGCTGGGACTGGGCAAGGTGGGCAGGGAGAGCAATTGCAGTGGTGATAAATGGTGTTCCGGTGGAGCTGACAGCTCACGGTGCCCACGGTGGCACGGAGCAGCTGGATCCTCTGCTCCCAACAAGCTGCTTTGGGCCCCTCAGGCTGCAGGGCTATGCCTCGCCGAGAGCTCTCTGTGCCAGCCGGGCTGTGAGGCTGTGCTGACAGTCCGTGCCGTGGTGGTTCTCCCCCCTCTGGCCTCTCCTGCAATGGGGAGGGCTCCCGGCCGCTTCGGAGATTCTGGCGGCATTGCTGGGTTTATCAAGCTAATAAAGCAACGTTAAGTACCTGCGCAGCAGAGCCCCCCGAGGTCTCTTTATGTGCAGAGATGAGCCGGGGGATCCCGGAGCCTCCATGCCAATGATTGCTCTGTCATGCTAATAGATGGAGAGGAGCAGGTAGCACTGCACCAGGCTGCGAGGCAGCTCTGCCGCACTGGGCAGGCCAGGTGCACGGCTGCCTCTCCTGACTTGCCCGCCATGCTGTGTTTGGGCACCCTGCAAAGCCTCTCAGTGCCCCTCTGCACTCTCCTGGGGGCTGCTGGCCCTCAAGGAGCCGCGCAACGGGAATACTCGTGGCGTCTCCCTCCACCATCCCTGGAGCCTGTGGCTGCCCAGTGCCAGAGTCAGGCTGGGAGAGCATCGCCTCACCCTGCACCTGGGGCTCTGCTCTGTTCCTGGCTCTGGGGAGCTGCTGCTTCATAAAACCAAGCAGAGTCTCCCTTGCCATAGATTGATGGAGAAACACCTGATCATGAGCACCTCGTGCTCCAGGAGGGTTTGAGTGACCTGGAGCACTTTGGGAGCGCCCCAGGATCACGGTGGCGCAGCCCGCCCGGTGCTGCAGTGCGTCCGTGTGGATGCCAGTGGCAGGCAGTGCTCTGGCAGCATGCAAAGAAGGCCCTGTGTAATAGATAATAATTAATAGACTGCTCCGGCGGCAAGCTAGGTAAGTAGATAAATAATTTTAATTATCCTTGGGGAGGCTGTAAAATTCGCACACAGCCCTTTATTAAACTCTGTGTTTACAACAGTCATTTATATTGTGTGTCATTTTGCATAAAACTCCCTCAGGGCTGAATAACACTGTGTAACACCAGCCCTGGCACTGCCGGCGCTGCTGCTCCTCAGGAGCCATGGGTGGGGGCACGGCAGGCAGGGACCTTGGGGACACGGTCACCCTGGCCAGGGGACACCTCTGGGTCTCCCGGGACCCCTTCATGCACTCACCTGAGGGTGAGGAGCCAGGTGCTGCAGCTCCAGCCCTGCTGAGGTCTTCTCCCCTTGGGGTCCCTGAGGGCACCCCAGACCCCAGCTCCTTCCCAGAAGAGTTGATGGTTTTGTGCTGATGGCAGGGCAATTTTTCCCCTTTTTTGCGCATGTCTCTCAAAAGAACCATAAATTTCAAGCTGTGAAATCCTGCTGCGTCAGCAGTCTGCAAAATGAAGTGATATTAAACGTGACAAAAGTCTCTCTAATTCACCCTGGCCAGTTCCTGCTTCCCTCCCTGAAGCCGTAATTGAGAAGTGGAAGAATGGAGATTGCTGTCCTCCCTGCCTGGAATCCACTGAGCCATCTAGGCCTGCAAATCTCATTAATTAAGGATTATTTACAAATAACTCTGCTCTGGTTGTGCCACACACACTGCCCTGTCTGTGCAGTGCGTGCTCCCACCCGTCCCACGCGTGTCCGCACCTGTTCCACGAGTCCATCGGCTGTGGAGCACGCGCACATCTCTCCAGCTCCTGCAGGGCTTCACGGATGGTTTTGCTGGGGCAGGAGGATGCAGGAGCAAGCTGACTGTGACCCTTACTGTGACCCTCATGTGACCTTCACTGTGGCAGCAGAGCCACTGCTTGCTTGCTGCAGTGACCTCTCTTGCAGAGCACGGCATTCCACGCAGTTTCCAGTGGTAGATTCCCTTAGAGTCCCTGCTGGCATCAGGTCGAGTCTTTGAGAATTTGAAGTCACTCTTACAGGAACAGTGTGTGTTGCTCTTGGATGGGTTCTGCGGACATTTTCAGTACTGAAGGGGCTGGATGATGCTGTTCCACCACAGAACCATCTAGGTTGTGCCCAGGGCTCTTTGCTTGCCTGTGCCCAGGGGGCCCCGCAGCCTCTACCTGTGCCAGGCAGGCTGCGAGGAGGGGGTTCACATTTTTGGGAGCTGCATCTTCCCTGGGGAGCACTGATGAGTGGATGGGTGGCCACTGGCCCACGGAACAGCTGCCTGGAACCGCACACGCTTGGGTGGCTGGTACTCAGAGCATTCCAGCAGCATGGAGTGGGGATTTTGTGCCAGGTGGGCTGTCACTCCCCCCCAGGGAGCTGCTGGGCACTCATGCTGCGCTGCAGCAGGTGGTGCCACCTCAGTGGTGTCTGTGCTCGCCCCACTCCAGGGATGGGGAGGGAGGGAACTCTGCAGAAGGTCATCAAGTAAGCACAGAGTTTAATATCCCCGTGGTGGGGCTGACATTTATATCATTAATTTTAAACCACTTTATTTCTTCTGTGTTAAGTCAGACTCATTTCCAACAGGCTGAATAACTCTCCCTCCCTAACTGCAGACTTGTGTTTGATCATTTCTTTCTCTGTTCAGTTTTTGTTCCCATCCTGGGAAAGTCAGTAAGACAGCAGAGCAGAGTGCTGTGCTGGTGTTATCTGTCCAGGCGATCCTGGGATATCCCTGCAGACAGGCAGCTCTCACCTTCTCTCCTCTGCAGGACACAGAGACATGTCCCTGCGCCTCTTTGGAGGCCAACCCCATGCTGACCCATGGGGAGGGTACGGGGGTAGTTTGAGGACCTGGTGCCGAGGTGGTTTGGGGCTGTGTTATTGGGGTGGCTTGAGGACCCAGTACTGGGGTGGTTTGGGAACCTGGAGCAGGGAAGAGTGTTCCTGTGCCACGCCAAGCCAGGGTTATCAGTTAATTTTAGCAATCAATACTATTGATGCCATGCTAGCTGAGGAAGCCACTGGAGGGCTGTTCTTCCAACTCATTGCATTTAGAGCAGAATTATCCCCTTTTTATATAAATCCTGACAAATAAAGATAAAACAGGATGTTTTCCATAGAGGTGCAGCACACATTCAGGGCTGGCATTGTTTGGGGCACCCATGTCTCAGAATGAGCAGCACCTGGAGCAGACATGCCAGAGGCTGTCACCTCTGGGTCCTGCGTGTCCCCTCTGATGCATCTCTTAGTGTATGGGAAACCTCCTGAAGGGTCCCTTCATGTTTCACAGCCAGAGGGCATGGGACATCTTTTGGGGACAGACCCTGAGTATGACCATCCTGGTGGCATCAGCAGGGAGCCCTGGGTGGGCCAACAGGATCAGGAGCACTCTGAGGCATCTGGGGAACAGGGGATGTGCAGGTTTCCCTCGGGTTGGCATCCCCACTCCTCCTGGAGTGCACAGTGTGTCCATATGGGGCTGGGCACACAGAGCTGCTCCCGGCCCAGGCTTGGAGCTGAGGGCATCTGCAGATCCAGCTGAGTGGCTGCAGCCAGGCTCAGTGGAGAGGGGGATCCTTCCATTGACTTTTGTAGTTTTTCATTTCAAGATGAAATTAAGCTACAGAAAGAAAACCCAAACCTTTTTTTACAGCACTGCATCAGCACATCCCTTGAGGGGAAGACACTCACACAGAGGTTTTCCTGCACTTTACTTGTCCTCATGTCCCTGCTCGGCACTTTCAGAACCCTTGCCCCTGGCCAATTCCCTGCACGCTGAGTTTGGTGCTTTGGGGTTTGTTTCTTTTTGTGCTATTGTTTCCAATCAATTTCACAGTAGGTTTGTGGTTAGGATAAAAGCCTCCCCTGCCCTCTGCTCGCTTAGACGTGTTTTGTGTCCCTATGTCCCTGCTGATGCAGTCTGGGAGCAGCAGGAGTGAGTGGGAATCCTATGCTGGGCAGCTGCCCCTCGCCTGTGGGTCACCTACCTCTGCCCCATGGCTCACCCCATGCACAGTATCCACAGCCAAAGACACCCCAATGTCCACAGGTCTTTTCCCACAGTCAGGTCCTGCTCAGCTGCTCAGTGTTTCTGCAGGTTTCTCCTACTGCTCTGGTCCCCCTGTCCCCACTGGCTTTGTCTCAGCCGTTCTGCTGGCTCCACATCCCAGTGTCATCCCAGAGCGGATCTGTCTCCTTGTGCCATGTCCCACCAGGTTCTCACTGAGAGGTTGAGCCGTAGGTTAATTTATGGTGTGTGGGGAGCGCAGAGAGGAAGAGCATCTGCCCGCTAAATAAGTCATGAAGCCAGATCCCAACAGCACAATTAGAACCCTCCGTTAATGATTATTTATGGGGCTGGAAATGCTTATTTAACCTGACTATATTAAATATTAAACCAAATTATAATATTTATACCGGTATTTACAACAAAAGGGGGCAGCAGTGGGTGGGCGAGGTGAGGGGCATACGGCGCCAGAGGGACTATGGGCAGCACACAGGGGTCATGGGGACCGGAGGAACAGTCGCAGTTCTGTCTCCCACCCCAGCCTGGCCATGGCTTGCAGACAAGCAGGGACACGGGCTGCTGTTTGCCAAGTCCCAGTGGAGTACAATACCCCATTGAACTGATTTCACTGCCAATTGGAACGTCTGTTGATGAAGGGAATGGTGTTCCCAGCCTGTCAGGAGCTGAGCACACGCCCCTTCGCAGGGCACATTGCAGAACTGCTCTGCCAGAGGGTCCTGCTGTGCCCACACTGCCTCAAGGGGCTGTTTGCTCTCCAAACCAGAGCAGGAAGGAATCACCTGGTGTCTTTGGGGATGCAGTGTGTAGCTGCCCCGTGACCTGCAGGGAGGATGAGCTGTGCCAGCCCCAGGTCATATTCTGTCCCATGCTCTGCCATCAAACTGAGCCAGCAGCCCTTGTAGCAGGGGCTGGAGAGCCTTGTAATCCCTTGCCAGGGTTGGTCTGTCCCCTCCAACCCCTGGACTGAGCAGGGTGACAGGCAGTGTAAGGCAGCAGGTCCCCCTGGACTGGGGATGCCTGACAGACAGCTGTGCTCACCAGAGAGCTCCCTGGGGCACTCGAGAGGTCCCAACACTAGTCCATGGCACTGTCTGCTGTGCAGACTGCCTGTCAGGGATGTGGAACCATATGGAATACTCTGCTCTGGAGCAGACAGAGTTGGGCTGTGAAATGCCTTGGCTCCAGAGCAGTGTCTGCTCCCTGCACCGAGAATGGCAGGTCATGAAGGGACAAGGGCACTGCACTTTGGGAGGGGAGACACACATCCTAGGGGCCTTCCAGATGCCAAAGGCAGCTGGGAGGAGAACTATTGCTGAGGTTTGGCAGAGGTTTGGTGTTTTTGTGACCACTAATGATATTTTCAGGTGTGCAGACTAAGGATGTGGCTAATCAAGCACCCAGCATGAGCTGCTGGTTTGGGATCAGAGGGATGCGCTGCACCCAGAGCAGTGCTTTGCTGCTTTTGTCTTCCTCAGAGATGGAGGTGACAGCTGGTCTCAGTGGCCACAGGATCTGGGGCTCCCAGTGTCCCCACTTGGGGCTCCCAGTTGCTTGTGCCCGGCGGCCGTCGCATGCTGGAATGCAGCTCCTTATGGCAGAGCCGTGGCTCTGGTGCCACTGGCCCTCACAGCTGCAGATCAGTGCAGATCCCTCTGTGCTCCTGTGATTGTCGGTTCCGCAGCCCGTTGCAGATAAAATGATGATTAAAGGGTCCTACCCTATAAGCAGACAACCATGTTGACCTTATTTAGGCTCCTAATCAATCTGCCCCTGGTGTGATTAATTGAGATGCTTGCCATTGATTTTCTGTGAGACAGGAGTGGCTGAGGTGGGATTCACTGAGATGCCTGCAGGGAGATCTCTGCAGCAACGGTGCAAGGCTGAGCTGTGGAGTCCTTGGTGAGGTGGAATTATCCACGCTCTCGTCAGCCAAGACTCCCAGGACAGCCTCCCTGCTGCTGCCCGTGGAGGGTGCAAGGGCTGGTCACGTAGCTTCAAGTGGGATTTGGGCACCCTCCCAAATGGTGCCGTGGATAGAGGACCTGGGAAGCATGATGTGCTCTTCTGAGTGAGCCAGCAGGTCAGGGAAGAGCACCCACAGCCAGTGCCACTGTCCGTCCCTCTGCAAGGGGAGGTGTGACGCCCTCCCCGAGCATCCCCAATGGAGGTGCTGTGGGATCACCAATCACCAGGACCCCTGCATGAGCAGCCACAGTGGGAAAGGCCCTGCCCGGAGCCACATGCTGGGAGTGAAGGACCTATACCACAGATGCTTGGAAAGGATTTTCTAGCTAAATTGCTGAGCAGATGGATTTACCCTGGACCGGTCCTTGTGGACTCTGGAACATTTTCTCTTTTGTCATGGTTCCTTTTTATGACCTGCCATTTGCTCCAGCAAGCAAGAATTGAGCCCTTAGCACCCAGCTCCTGCTCCGGCTGCCGTTCAGGAACACGGCAGCATCACTGCTGGAGGTCACGGCTCCCTTTCAGGAAAGTGCCAGGGCCTGGCAGGACGCCCCTGCTCACTCCAGATCCCTGGGCATGTGGGGGCTAGTGGGGGCCAGAAGGGTGAGAAGGGGCAGTGCCAGCTGAGGCAGAGGAGTTGGCAGCTGCTGACAGCGCAGGATGTTGTGCCATCGATGTGGCCATGAGTTTATAACGAGCCGTGAGTCGTTACAGTGACCACCTGCAGTGGGTGCACGGCCAGAGGGGGAATCCGACTGGGGCACAGGGGAAGAGTGAAGTCCCAGCTTGGCAGAATCCTTCTGTGGTGGCAGCAAATGCAGAGGTGACAACCCTGGGGAGAGGGCTCCTTTTTCCCCTTGCTCCACTGTCAGTTTTTCCATGCAGTGATTCCACCATTGGCACTTCCAAATGGTAGTTCCACCAGTTCCTTCGGCTTCCAGCGTCCCAGTTGATGATTGGTATTTCTCTTTCTTAGAAGAAGGGGATGCACAACACCATCTCCAACAAAAAGCCCTTTCCCTTCCTCCAGCAGCGTTTCTGCCATTTACATTAAAGGCTATAACGGGTTGGAGTAAATGGAGCAGGTTTGCAATTAGTTTTCCAAGTACTTATCTCATTAAAGTAAATGAATTATTGATTTAGTGACACTCATGCTTTTAGTGAGCGGCACAGTGCCATCCCCGCTCGGTTCCCCGGCTCCTTGCAGCAGGGCCTCACACTCCTGCTCCTGCGTGCACACATGTGCCGGCACGTGGGCAGTGAGTGGCCACTCTGTCTCTTCCTTGGCTTCTGAGCCAATGCAGGGTGTGAAAGTTGTGTCCGTGGGAGCTGGGACATGGCTTTGGGAGGGGCCCTGTGCTGGTGTGGGTAGGTATTGGGAGCAAAGCCTCCAGGGAGGGATGGGCTGGGGACCCGCTGACTGAGGGCTGTGCCCAGGCCACAGTCTGGACCCCAGTGCTCTGCAGCGCTGCTGTGGGCATGGCAGCTCCACCGGGACACCTCCTGCCAGCCTGTCCATGCTGTGCAGAGGATGATAAGGGAGGCAGGAGGGAAGGCACCTGACCCACACCACAGGCACTCAGCTTGCTTGTGTCCATCAGCACAGCACAGGGCTGGTGTGGGGCTGCCAGGCAGTATGAGGGAACTGGGGCTGCCTGTGGCTCCTCCAGCCATCCCAGCACTCACCAGGGCGGCATAGCACAGCTACAGGAGGGTGAAGCACTGACAGGCTGTTCTGGAGCCAAGTGCTCATGGCTGAACCTGCCACCCACAGCCAACTGCTGATTCAGCGCTTTTGCACTTCCTTGTACAGAGATTTAATCTCTCCTGCAAGATAAAATACTCCATTAATGGGAACCTGCCTGCTCAGAGCCACCCCTCACCATGGTCCGGTCAGGAAGGGCTGCACTGTGCTGGGAACACCGAGAGTGGCCAAGAAGGTGCCCAGCCCCACACAGGGCAGCTGGACACACTCTCCTGTTCCTCCTGTGCCCCTGTGTCTGAGATGGGAGGCTGTGGGAGGGACGCCAGTGGGAAGAGCTGGGAATGCCAGACTCCTCTGGCACTGCTTGCCGTGCCAGCTTGTGCCACACAGCCCTGCCAGTGGTTTCCATGGTTGACACGGGCACTGGAAGCAACTTGATCTCCTTGCTAGGAGGGAGAAGGCAGTGTTGCCACAGGAGCTGTAGTCACCAGGCCGGAGAAGGTAGAGGCTGGCAGAAGTTGCAGGAAGGATTTTGGCTGGGAGGTTCACAGCTGTTACTCAGGCAAGGTTTGGTGACCAGCGATGCTGGCATGGGCTGTGCCAGGTGTTGCAGTGCTGTGCTCTTGCTTCCGCCCCTGAGGGCCCTGTGGCTGGAGCTGGTGCTCAGCCCTGTGCTGGGACCCTGCCCGTCCCCATGGCCGTATTTCGTAGGGGGTTCCCAAAGTGGGGGCAGTGCCATGTTTTGTCCCTGTGTCCGAGACGGGACCGCTCCTTCCAGACTGCAGCCACTGGTTCAAGGACTTTCCTGAACCATCCTAGAGCCATCCNCCAGGGCTTCTCTGGGTGCTGCCTGAGCATCTCATCCGCTCTCGGGGAGCAGCATGGCAGCCCCGGCTCGGCCGTGGCCAGAGCAGGGTGGTGGGGAAGCACTCCCGAGAGCTGTGGTGCAGGAACCAGCCCCCAACCCAGCCCCTGCCCCTCCTGCCCCCACCTCCTACGCTGCTGGGAACGGGGCATTTTATCTTCCGTAGTTTTAAAGAAGAAAAAATTCTTCTCATTTAATTAAAAGTGTTGACATTGTGCCTGGCCATCCCACCTGCCGGAGAACGTGGTTATAAATTAAACATTAAACCTTTAATGGCCCATAAAGAAATATTCGCTGCTGTTCTGTATATGGGGATATAAATAGAGAGGGCTGCAGGGGGAGGGGTGGGACATTATTTTTCCTCAGCCAGATAATCTTTGCTAATGAATTTAATTAAAATCAAAATTAATTTAGGATTTTTGGTGGAGGGTCAAAATGTACTTCGTGAAACTACCAGGAAGTTTCCCTGAAGATCGAAGCCAGGCCTGCCTCAGGGTTTGCTCTACAGATGCAGCGTGGGATGGGGAGTGTTGGACTGCGGCATCTGTGGGGTCTGTGCAGCTGGGTGATAAGGGTTATGTTTCCTGTGCGGACCCCCTGATTCATATCCAGGTAGTCTTAGTTGGGTTGAGATCACCTGTTCTGGCAGTGGGTCCCTGTGAGGCTTCACAAGGCTCCAGTTGGAGCCAGTCAGTCCAAGGCTCTGCCAGGAAAGCAGCGACTAAGGCAAGATCTCCCCAGTAATGCCCAGAGCCACTCCTGCTCACCCCCCATCAATGCTCTGCCAGGGGTTTCCATCTCCCACTTTGGTGCCTGTGGGCAGGGATGCTCTAGCTGAGCGTCCCGCTCCCTGCAGTGCCAGGATCGCCGGAGATTTCTGCCTGGGCTGGCGCGGGACTTAGCAATTCACTCTTGGTGCCAGCAAGCACAGCACATTCCAATTGCGGTGCATCCCAGCTGCCGGGCCCCACACTGCTGTGGGGAGCTTCTCAGAAGGTGTCTTCCTTGGGAAATGAGTTTGGGAAATGCAGCGTTACCCATCGCTGAGCCTCCCCGAGGAGCGCACGGTGTCAATTATTCATTGTGTAACAGGCAGACTGGGCTACCCGCACTCCCAGCGCTCCCAGCCCTGCTGCTGAAGCTCTGTGCCTGCTGTGCCATCTCCTGATCCCAGCCGGCATCCTGGTGGGCACTTCCTTGGCGAAGCCACCAAAGAGCTCAGGAGTGGTGGCTGCGAAGCAGGAGGCTCTGCCAGGCCCTCGGTTGTGGGGTTGTCCCCATGCTGCTGGGAACCAGGGAGTTCCCAACCAGCTTTTTTAGGACACCCTTGCCCCACAGCTGGGTCCTCCCTGGCCTGAGGGGATGGGGAGGGTAGATCCCCAGCCTGGCAAACACAGCATGCTGGGCAAGAGTGTTCAGGAGGGTTTTTATCATAAGAGTGCTAATGGAAGTCAGCACCAACCTAATGAGCTGTGCTCCTCCATGAATCTGATTCATTGAGGCAGGAATTACCATAATTGATTACCCTGCTGCGCGGCTGAGAGCTGTGTTTGCTAACACAAGTGCCTGGGAACCGGCTCTGCGCTCCCTGAGCCACCACATGTGGCTGGGCATCCGGACCCTCTGCAGGCCACGCGCTCACCGGGGTCGGCTGGGGGTTTGGAGTATCCAGGCATAGTGTCCCTGCAGCCACACTCGGCACCCAGGGCTGCCTTGTCTCAGGGTGCTGCTCCTGGGGCGGGAGTCCAAGCGTCACAGCTCCGGCAGCTGGGAGCAGAGCTGTTGGACAAATGGGATTCAGCACTTCCAGGTCACCAAAGCAGCAGGTACGGTCACACACAGCCCTTGCTCACTCCTTAACCACTCCTGGGATGTATCAGCTGTTCTCATTATTTCTGAGGGTCTGACATGATTGATGAACGTTTGCATTGGCCACACAGTAAAAGCCAATTAGTTGAAGTGCAGCTTTCAGGAAGTTTTCTTTGAAATTTGGCTTAATTTTCCAAGAAGTGCCCAGAGCCAGGACAGCAGTGGAGCCGTGTGCTGCAGGGATCACTCCTCACAGGAGCATGTCACTGTGCTGGGGTGGACAGAAGGTTTGGGGTACACCAAACCAGCTGTGTAGCCAATACTTTAACAATGGCTGTATCCCGTCCCACCCCATGGATGTGTGTGGGGTTGGCTGTGCCTTGTCCCACACTGTAGATGTTTGTGGGTCTGTGGCTGTGCTTGCAGTGTCCCAGGGGAGTCAAGGAAGGGGCCCGTGGTCTGTGGAAGCTGGGTTGGGTTTAAGGTGCATTAGTGGAGGTGGCGTTGTGCGCCCATCACAGCAGGCAGGGAGCCAGTGGGTTCTGGTGCTGCTTGTCTGCCCCGGCTGAACCCCTAGCTTGGCCACGGACTCCTGACCAGCACAGACTTTCCAGCATCCAGGAGATAACACTCAGGTCCATACTGATATCCCAACATTGTGCAGTCGATGAGCAGACAGTGTTGACTGTAACAGGTTAGTGATGATGATAATTGACTTTAATTCTTCTTCCTCTTCCCTGTCCTTTCTAGAGAGCTGAGCACAAGCACCGTGGGAGGAGCTGGGCTGAATAAAAGGTATGGAGTGTTTGGATCCAAGGGCTGCACTGGGCTCTGCCTTGGCTGCTCCAGGGGTCCCTCCTGCATGCTAAACCCTGCATGTGAGGGGCCGGTACTGGGTGCTTGGTGTGGGGCTGTCTGGGACAGGGCAGCACCCTCAGCCCATGGCACAGTGTCTGGGGCAGATGGGCTCAGAGCCATGCGTGCGGGAGGGACGGGAGGAAGGCTGCCTGCTCCCCTCTGCCAGCAGTCCCAGTACCCCCTGGGTGTGGTTGAGCCCCCATGCAGGCGTGATGTGATGGCGTGAATCCTGCGTGAGGAGAGCTGAGGCTGCCATGTCTGTGAGTGTCCATGTGTGCTTGACTTGCTGTCTGTCTGTCTCTCCATGCTCTGTGAGGCTCCTGGGAGCCATCCCTGGGCAAGTGTCTTGAGGGGACCCTGCCCTTACTGGTGGGGCAGCAGCCCCCAGCCCTGTGCTGGCCTTGACCTGGCCCACCACAAGGGATGTTTGCCCTTGGGGTCCTACAGCCTGTGCTGGGAGATGTCACAGCAGCTCATGGTGTCCCCTGGGCTGAGGCAGGTGGTGGCTGATGTGTGTGAAAGGTGGGCCAGACCAGATGCCCTCTGCCAGCCTGGTGTCCTCTGGGCAGATGAGGATGGCTCCTTCCTGTCATACCCTCACAATGCTGGACTTCACAGCAGTAGGAGGATCCTGTCACAGAGGGAGCACCACCTCAAGCCAGGAGCCAGAATGAACGGGACAAAGGCTGAGTTGTGCCTGGAGGGCACATGCTGGTTGGCAGCAGCAGTGAGGGCTGCAGGGCAGGGGCTGCAGAGCCAGGGCTGTCCCCACCTCTGGCTCTCGTGTCTGATGGCTTGGTGTCACTTCCTGTGCTGAGGAGAAGGCTTTGCTCCTTCCCCGTGTCTGGCTGCATGAGGGGTCAGGGATCACAGGTCAGTTGGAGGGCTGCAGGGGGGCCGCAGTGCCGAAGCGTGCTGGGCTGCGTCCACACGGTTGTGTCTGGAGAGTAGGTGTGCCCATGGTGAAGGAGAGGGCAGCAGGTGGGTGTTCTTCAGCTGAGATGCTCCATGCCCAGTCTGGCTGGGAGGGTTGGGATGCGGCACAGGGATCTGGGTACTGTTTGCACAGGCACCTCAGAGTGATGTGTGTTCAGGGCTGGGAGGCTGCAGCAGGGAGGGTGGGATGGCAGTGGTGAGGTGCCCCTGCTTCTTCCTCTGCCCTGGTTCCAGGACAGTTCTGCCCCCCTGCTCAGTGGCAACCTGGATTTTGGCTGCTGGTCATGAAGGAGTTTCATTCAGCTGCATTGGGCTGTCTCACTCAGCAGCAGTGGGGGGTCTCGCAGGCTGTGGGGATCCGAAGCCATTGCTGGGGCTGCATTTGCAGGGCACGGAGAGAGAGGAGAGGGTTTGGATCACTGAAATATAACAGGGAGCAAGGAGCCCCCCGCCCCAGATGCCTGCAGTGGTGCCTTTACTGCTTTATCACCCTCTCCCAGTGCTGAATTATTGAGAGTGTTGCTCTCGTTTATTGCCATGCTGTAGGAGAGCTGCCTTCGCCCAGCGCTGCTCTGAATATGATTATGGGGCTGGAGATGTCAGAGCCAGCCGGGCCCTGGAGACCAATCTGCCACCCCCCTCGCTCCTGTGCTTCCCTTATCCTTATTTATTCCCTTACTCCCATGCCTGGTTCAGCACTCATGGTCCCCTCACTCCCTCCACCGTGCAGTGCCACAGGAGGATGGAAATTTAGTGCCTGAGGAGCAGCACTGCCCAGCTGCTGAGCCTGCAGCGTGTGCCAGGGCGGCTGCGGGCTCGCGCCCCACAGGGAGGATCCAGCAACCCTAGGACCCCCTGACTTACCCCCATGGCCGACCCTGCAGCCAGCAATCTGCTGTGTCCCCTGCAGGATCTCAGCTGGTCATGCTGGTCTGCCCTGTGGCATGGGGTCCTGCGGGTCTGTGGGGGACAAGGCTGGGGCTTGTGGGATGGTAGCTGCCCTGTCGTTGGTGGGGATTCCCAGATGCCCTCTGGTGCAGTCCCTGGTGGCCACAACCCAGGCTGCAGGGACTGTCGTCGTTGCTCCCCATTGCTCCACATTGCACAAAGGGGCTGGTGGCTGCTGGCTCTGTCCCCTTAGGTCACTGTTTGGCTGCTTCCACAAAGGAGGGGAAGCTGAAACCCCCAGGAAGATTGTACCAGCAGGACCTGCCAGACCATGGCCAAGTGTCCCTGCTCACTGGGAGGAGTGATGGGAGCAGGGGGCTATGGAATTCTCTGTGGCTGGGGGACCAGGAGCCAGCTGGCACCTCACAGGTTAACCGTGAGCAGCAGATTCCCTTATTGACAGGGTAGCTTGAAAAATGCTGAGGCAGGACATTGGCTCCTCGAGTGTCAGCGGGAGCCCACGCTGCGCTGGCAAGTGCCCACGCTGCCACTTCTGCAGCCCCCAACACCCAGCCTGGCCCCAGACCCCCACCCTGGCACCCCTCTCACCACTGGGGTCAGTGTCACCTCTCACACTTGTCCTTTCCTTTGCTCTTAAAGACACTAGAGAGGATTTAATTTTTATTCCTCCTCTCCCATTTTTCCATGGGTTGGATAAGCTGCTGTCTACTGGGTGCAGGTCTGCAGTGGAAGCAGGATGTTCAGGTCACAGGTCTGTGTGGAGTAGCAGCCTCCTCTCACAGGGTCTGTTCCCTGTGCATGCCCACCCATCCAAGATCTCATGGGGTGGTCCCCACACTTTATGTCAGTGTTGAAGTTGATGGCTGAGGCTGCTGACATCCCCATGGGGACACTGAGCCCGCTGAGATCCCCATGGGGACATGAAAGTCTCTCCACAGCACTGCAGGAGCTGGGCTGTGTCAGGCTCTACACCATCTGGAGGCCTCTCTGTGGCATCTCAGCCCATCAACTGGGGCTGAAACCAGTAGCGCAGACTCCTTCCAGCCGCTCCCACTCCCCCAGAGGTGGCAGGGAGCTGGGGGCTGCAGCAGTCTGGCGGAGATTACACACTCCAGGGAGTTGTGCTCCCCTGGATTTAGGAGCAGGGAACAGAGTGAGCAGAGCCAGGCAAAGGGAGATGTGGGGAAAGGAGCTTATGGGGAAGAGGAGGAGGATAATGCAAATTCATTGTTTCTCAGGAAAGCAGCTTTCAGGCATAAGGTGCTTTGTCATGAGGGATGTTGATGTTGCCACTGCTGCTCCGGAGCCCGTTGGGGCTGGCAGAGCCTCCTGCTTTGGTGATAATTCTGCCCAGGGACTGAACAACCCACCACAGCTGTGAGAGCAAACCAGAACTTCCACTTGAGGCTTCATCAGCACCACGTGGCTTCGTGGAGCTCAGCCGGGCAGGATGTGGGCAGCGTGGAGTGCCAGTTCCCATGGGAGCTCCAGGCGCAACTCCCTGCACCGGACTGGCTGTGGGGCAGTGACGCTCAAGGGTCCCTGTTCCCTGTCTGGTGCATTGCATGGAGCCAGCCAGCCCAGATCAGCCGGACTCAGCTCTGTGCAGTGGCATCCCCAGGTCTGCTGGGAGAGGCTGGGTGAGGGCTATGCTTCCAGAGAAGCAGTGAGCATCATTCTTGGCATCATGGGCTTCTCTCCATTGTGGTGTGGGAGGAAGCAGAGGGTCCAGTGTCCCCTCCTGGGGGGACAAGTGGCACGTGGCAGCGGGTCGCTCAGTCATTGACATTGCAACTGGCTGAGATGGCAAAGCAAAATGTCTTCAAATGAGCAGTAATTGCAGGGAAATAAAGAGCATGTGGGGTGAGGGGAAGGAGGGGTCTGTAAATATTATGATTTTTTAAGTTTGCCCTGGGGCCTCAGCACCTGTTTAATGCTCATATTCTATCTGTGCATTTAAAAAGCCTTATAATGAGGATGGAGTGTTTGCTTCCCAAGCACCTCCAGCCTGGTACTCCTGCCTGTCCACCTCACCTGTCTGCTGCTCTGGTGGGTCCCAGCCCAGAGCCTGTGCCCACACTGGCATGCCATGTGCACCCCTACTTGGGGTTGCTCCGATTGTCCCTGTCCTGTCTGAAGTGCTGTCACCCCACGGGCTGCTGTGAAAGCCCCACAGCAGCCTGAGAGGCCCATGCACATCTTAGGTGTTCATTTTCTTGAGAACCCTTTGTCAGGCAGAGGAGATGGTCTCAGAAAAGGGAAGGATTTTGGGAATGTGGCATTTTGAGTCCCTGGGTCTGTAGTTGCTTGTTCCTTGAATCACCCTGCATCCTTTCTGTGTCACTCTCCATCACTCCTGTCTGCTCCTCCATCCGCACTGGGCCTGGCAGTGGTGGTGGCCCTGGTGACAGCCCTGGCCCTGGTGCCCCTGTGAGCGTGTTGCAGCTGTTTCCCCTGCCATCGCCCCCCAGCCCACGGACTTGACGTGCTCAGCAGCAGCTCCTCTGCCATGGTGCTATTGCTGCACATTAATTCTCATTAAATCCAGGGAGCCTAATTGCCATTTCATGTAAATATTTTGTCAAGTGAAAGGGCTTCAGGAAGAGTTGCAAGGGTGGAGGCAAGGAGCCAGGCACAATGACAGGCTCAGGCTCAACCAGGGCTGTCAAGTGTGTCCCTGTGGGAGCTGCCGTGTGTCCCCCAGAGAATGGGATATGGCCAGCTTCTGGAGGTCCCTGTCCACTGATTATTCATGCCAGATGATGGGGGACACAGGATGGCTGCAATCAGGGCACCATTTTGTAGAGAGCACCGAGGGTCCTGTCCCTGCTTGTGTGACTGAAGAGCAGAGGAGGGAGGGGTGGTGCAGAGGCCCATGGAACATCCCCAGATGCTAGCTCAGCCACTGTCCTGCTCTGCACAGCACTGGCAGCTCTGGACAGAGCTTGAAGGATCCCAAGGCCCCATCCTGTCCTCCCTCAGTGGGCCAGGAATGTCTCAGTGAGGTGGGTTTTTTCCCTGGATCCCATTAAACTTCCATGCGCTTTCCCTGCATTCCTGCTCCCCTCCTGCTGCCACAGCTGCTGTCTCAGATACTGGCTGTATTCTTGGTCACAGTCTCCTCCTCACCTGGTGAGGTCATGCCTGGGTGCTCTACCTTTGGGAATTCAGAGCAGGTGGGGTCTCCAGTGACCCCTGAGAGCTGCTGGAGGAGGAGGAAGGAGCAGGGAAAGATGGGGAGGAGGTTTAACAGGGTGCAGAGGAGGCTTGTTGGTCCCTTCTCATTGTCCTGGGCTGTGCCCTGCACTGGGGAAGTCCCTGCAGCTGAGGCACCGGGGATGTGGGACCTTCCCCTCGCAGCACAGCAGCTGGGATCCGTCAGCACCTTCATCTAATCACTTTACGTCTATGACTGACTACTAATGAGCTTTTAATTAATGAATACTGTGGCTTGGGGGCATTCTGGAGTGGATGGGAGAAGAGGACTAGGTGGGTGCCGTGCTTCCCGGGTGCTGCCAGGCCAGCAGCACTGCACTCCCAGGATGATCTCAGGGAAGCTGGAGCACCCGGCCTCACCGGTACGATCTCGTTGGTCTGACCTCACCAGCCGTCATGGCAGTGGCTGCACCTTGCCTGACCTGCAGCCCTCCTTGGTAGCTCTCCCAAGTGTCAGCATCCAGCTTTGCCCCATGGGAGCATGCTGCAGGGACCACGAGGGTCCTGTTAAACACCAGACACTGGGAGCCCCTGTGGCACCCAGCCCACCCGTGGCTGTGCATTGTGCCCCTACAGCAGGTCCGTGGGCACTGCGTCATCCCTCTCTGGGAGAGGATGAGGGATGGGCCCTGGCGAGGAGCGCAGTACCAGGGGCTGGATTTCTCATTGTATCCCATGGCTCAGGATCTGGACATGGCATTGGGGCAGCCCTGGGTGGGCAGCAGCTCTGACGTGTGTTCAGAGTTTAGTGCAGCGTGCGCAGGACTCTCGTCACCTGGATGTGCCACAGCGGTGCCACACCACCAGCCTGTGGCACTGCACACTCAGGGGTCCTGAAGGGGCTGGGGCTCTGGGCAGACTTGGGGCCTCATTCCTGGTGGATAAAGTTTCCAAATGATGGAATACGCCTCAGAGGGGAGCCGAGCTGTTTTAGCATTTCCTTGGGAGCTGATAGAACCACACTGGCTGCTGGTATGTTCTGGATATCTGGAGCAACTGGATGTGCTGCACTGTCCCCAGTGGGTTCCCTTGACGGTTTGGAGGGTGCATGCCCACCAGCTGTCCCAGTGCAGGCTTTGCCCCTTGGCTCCAGCACCAGATCAGTGGCCAAGACCACTCCTATCCAGTGCCATGTTGTTCTCCCTCTTCCAGGAAACAAAACCAAGGAGCCCTCAAGGGTTCATTTAAAATAAATAAAAAAGTGGGAATTGTGCTGATTTGAAGGAAAGGCAGTCCCATCCTGCGTGGGGGAGTGCAGTGCCAGCCCAGCCCCGAAGGGCAGAGAGAGATGTGCTGAGAACTGCAGCCTTCTGCAACTTCTGCCTTTGATCGTATATCTCACACATGCCCTTTGCTTTCCCTCTGCTGATATTTATTAGGTTTAATTTTACTGGGACGCGGCTGTAAGTGAGACAGATGGAACGGGGTCTGTGCGCCTAGTGAACACATCTTAATTAAACAGATAAATAAACTTTCATTCCAGGAGGCTTCGGTTTCAGAGGGTCCCCTCCAGGACTGCAGCTCCGTGGGGCTGGGCAACCCTGGCCAGGGCTCCTCAGGGCTGGGCACAGCCCTGGTGCCACCACTGGTGCTGTCAGCTGAGGCTGTGGCACAGCTTCACTGGGAGCAGCAGGGTGAGGGAAACCAGCCCGGTGGTGGCTGGGAACATGTTCCCACTGGAGCTGCTGGGAGGGCTGGTGTTGCCCTGTTATGCCAGAGTCCCCTGGGGCTCCCTGCTGCTGGGGGACATCTCTGCAGCCAGGCAAGTGTTGGTGATGGCTGGAGGAGGGAGAGAGGAGACTCCGACATCCAACACTCCTCAGCTCCAAGAGCTGGGCCCATTTTGCTGCTGGCTCAGGGCAGTGCCAGCACTCGGTGCTGCCACAGGCCAGGAATGCCTTTGAGTCACCCTGGCTGGAGCCAGGCTCCAGTGGGGGCGGGGTGGGGGGGGAGGACAGGCGGATTACCTCATCCTGGAGCTGGCTCCTGCCTCACATGGTTTGTTTGGTTGGGCACCGCCAGGCCAGAGTGCTGGGCAGTGCCCTGCCCTTGTCACCTCCGGGAGCTGCAGTGGAGCCAGGCCAGCCCAGGGCCTTCAGAGCTGCCTGTCAGCTTGCTCAGGGTGCTCCTCGCCCTGCACCAGGGTCTGTGCAGTGCCTGGATGCGTGTGGGTGCTTTGGGGGGCCCCTCTCCCCTCAGCTGCTTGAGGGACTGTGGGAGGACCCACTTGTGCCTTAGAGATCTGTCCCACATCCTGCCCCAGATGCTGGAGCAGGCAGGAGAGTGTGGCACGGGAGCCATGGGGCTTCCTAGGAAGGGGAGCTGGAGGCAAGTGGGAGTGCGGGATCTGAGCACTGTGGTGTGCCAGAGGGGTCACTGCATCTATCATGGAGCAGGATGGCAAGCGGTCGTGGTGGGACACCTGTGCTCCTTGCAGGGAGCAGTGCCCAGGGATGCCATTGGCAGTGGATGTCGCCGCTGCACCCTTTCCGTGCTCGGTTCTGGGGGGTGATGGTGTTGACAAATTCTCCCCTTACCTCAGATCCCCTCCTCAATTTGAAGCATGGTCCCTGCCGTCGCAGGACCCCACTGGAAGGGCTGGCACTCCCTTGGCCCCAGACACTTCTTCCTATGGACAGCTCTTCCAGAGCTGTTTCCAGCAGGTTTTCTCTGTGGCTCCGGGTCAGCCATGCCATGTGCTGCTGCTCTGAGTGTCTGCAGTAGAAATGGGAACTGCTGTAAGTGTACCAGGACACTGCAGCAGGTCGCTCTGCCTGGGGATACTGTGGAAAATCCCAGGTCCGAAAAGGGATGGTTGTGTGCTGGAGGCTCAGGCGGAGACAGAGCATCAGCAGCTGCTGGCACAGCCCTGCCTTTGTGCATCATATTTGGCCAAGATGGAAACTGAGTCGAGCCCAGGTTTCGTTTCCCACATACCCCAGCAGAACACCATCCTGGTGGCCTTGGCCGTGGCTCCAGAACCTGGCATGATGCAGTGCCAGGGTGTGGGGCACGGAGGGGGGACCCCTGTGCCAACACTGAGTTCTGTGTCTCTGAAGGAGGCCAGGGTTGCTGTGGGGCTGTGATGGGTGGAGGCGCAAGATGGGACAGGGACCCAGATGAGCACATGTGTGCCCATGCCGGCTGCCCCTCGCGAGCACCCACATGTAGGCTATTGCCATGGCAGCTGTGACAGCAGTGTGTGTGGTGTGGATGCGTCAGGGCTGCTGGCAGCACTGCAGGCCCCTCAGAAACACCAAAAGACTCTTGGAGCTCTGCTGGGGCTGCCCCTTGTCCGGCCAGCAGGTGGTTCTTGGGGCAGAGGGGCCCCATGGCTCTGGGAAGCGCAGCGAAGCCAGCACCGGGAGGCAGCGCTGCCCGTGTCACCCCACGGTGCCGGGATCCCCGCAGCNCGGGGCCGTGCGGGGCTGCGAGCGGCAGCGGCCGGCGGCTCGCAGGGAGGCGGAGCTGGGACTGCTGCATGGCCCCCGCGTCCCCGGCAGCACGGCCACCCTGCGTGCACGTGTGCGGCGGTGTGTGCATGGGGGAGCCCCGCGGCGGCCCCGCCATCGCCGGGGCTGCGCGGCTGGAAGTGCCGGCCGCTCAGCACGACTGCCTGTGGCGCCTGTGTTGTACCACTGAAACTCCTGGTAAGACCCTTCTTCCCCTGGGAGCCAGCGCTGGGAAGGGGGACAGCTCTGCTCACCCGCCCCGTCTTGCCCGGCTGCTTCCCCAGCGTGTGGCGAGAGCGGCGGGGAAGCCATCTGCGAGCGGCGGCGGTGGAGGGGTTAAGTGCGGGATCAGCTGTTCTCATGTCATTACGGATTCTCTTCATTTTATACAGAGCTCTGTTTGATGTCTGAATGCACAGGGGACTCCCCCTCCTCCTCCAACTCCCACCCCTTTTATTTCGCTCCCAAGCCCTCTCTCCTTCCTCCTCCCCTTCCTTTCTCTCCCGCTCCGCTCTGGCTCACGCACACCCTTTGCAGACCGTGCGCTCAGTGCCAGTGTCTAATGGCCCCGAAGTGAAGAGCCGAGCGCTGCTCCGGCGGCGGCGCGGCCGGCCTGCCACAGATGAACCCTCCTAACTAGCGCCGAGGGGTCGGGAGGGACGGCGAGGAGGGGAGAGCCCGAGGGGCCAGCCAGGAAGACAAGGATAGCGGTGGATAGCAGTGTGCGGAAGAGGACGGACCCGCGAGCAGCTCCACGGCTACCTGTCGACACATGCTGTGCTCCATGGCTAACTCGGGCTGCCTCCTTGTCTCCAACTCAGGCATGCTTCCTCACTCTCTCCCCTGTCCTCCAGCCTTCCTCTACCTCCAACAGGTAAGCAACCCTCTCCAGGGGATTTTCTTGCTTTCCAGTTCACACGTGTTTCTGGCTGGTTCCTTCTCGGTGGAGGGTCAGAGCTTGACAGCTCCCACTCATCCTCCCCACTCCAGCCCCATGGCACCACGTCCTTGGCGGTGGCTTTCGGGGGTTTCTCTGATTTCCCAGTTTTGGTGCTGGAGCATGGCCGAGGCACGGGCAGTGCAGCAGGCAGAGCTGCCGGTGTGAGTCCAGAGCTTCCCCGCCTCGGCACTGCTGCCACTTGGCGATGATGGATGCTCGGATAAAGGAATGAGGCTCCTGTGTGGCCTGCGCAGCCTCTGGGGAGAAGGGAAGGTGATGAGCTTGTGTGTGCACATACATGTGCACATATGTGTATGTGTGTGTGCTGTCATGTCACGCATGTCCGTAGCCAGGCCAGGTTTGTCTTGCTGTCACAGGAAGGTGCTGCAGAGGGACCAAGGGGGACATGGTGCTGGGCAAGCCCCAGGTTTGGGTGGCCCAGACGGAGGGCGCCAGGGCCATCAGTTTGGTCCTTCATCCTGACCAGAATGTTGCTGTCCCACGAGGCTGCCCTGATTTCTCAGGGCAATGGACTCAGCACCCCGCGTTTCCATTCTTATCATCCTGGGGGAAGTGCAGTTTGGGAGAAGCAGCGTCTTCTTCAAATGCCTCTTTGCTGCGTCGGAAATCCCGTCTCCCAGCCAGGAAGCCAGGCAAACCACTCCATTTGTGCTTTCAAGAGTTTAGAAATTCATGGCCTCCTCCCCATGCTCGGCATGGCCAGCACAGCTGACCCAGTGGTGAGGACAGGCGCTGGTGCCACTCCTCTGTCCCAGCACGAAGGGCTGTGGAGTGTTTTGTCCCTTGGGATGTCCGTGGCTGGTGTCCGAGAGGGAGCATGGCTGTTGGCGGTGGGGATGGTGAGGCCCATAGTTGCTCTGTCTGGTGTGCGGGCGATGGCGCTGGCGAAGCTGGTGCTGGTTACACGAATGCGGGCATGGGGCGTGCAGGGGCTGCGGCAGGGGCTGCCGAGGCGGGTGTGTGATTTATTACACCCTCCTGCGGGCAGAGCCTGGGGAGAGCTAGGGCTGTACTGGATTTCAGTCTTGGCTTCCCTGGGCTGCCTCGAGGTCCCTGAGACTGCTGCACCTCTGACGCTGAGCAGAAACCATGCCTGAGCCCCCACCTGTTATGGAGGGTAGTTTCTGTCCCTCTGAAGGGAGCACATGGATGCTTTGGACTGGCAGCCAGCATGGGGCCTGGAGCCTCTGTTGCAGCATGGGAGATGTCCCTCTCTATCCGGGATCCCCTTGTCCCTGGCCATGCAGGGGGCTCAGCTGTGCCGCTCTATTGCCCTGCGGAGCACTCCAGCATGGATTGGCCATGCTGCCTCTGGCTCGTGGTGATAGGGACAGCAGCGTAGTCGGCAGATGAGGGCTCCTGGTGCCCACAGGGCTGGGCGAAATGGAGTGGGGGATCCCTGGGAAGCAGCAGCTTTCCCAGATGTGTGGCTCTGCACCTGGTGTCTCCTGGTTCACCCATCACCCTGCCTGGTTTGATTTGACCGTTGCGTTCTTCATCTCTTCCTCCCTGCTCTCCCAGAAGCCTTCTGCTCCTTGGCAGCAGCTTTGGACTTGCGAGCCAGGAGGAGGGTTTTATTACAAGATTTGGAGTTGGATTTTCACCCGGCTGATGAGCATGATGAAGGCAAAAATCTCCATCCTTTTCCTGGGGTTTGGCCCCTGCTGAGGTTCTGTATCCGGTGGTTGGGGACGGGTGTTTCCCAGTGCATGTCACAACAAGGCATCAGGCAGAGGAATGTCACGGACAGCCACCATGGGGGCAGGGGCACAGGGCATCTGCTGCTAACAGGCCACTCGTCCTGCCTGGGTGAGCAATGGGCCTGCCTGGATCCTGCTTTAGTTCTGAACTTGCTCTGGACTTTGGACATGCCCCCCTGTGGCACCTGCACCAGAAGAACACACAGGGAGCAGTGCTGTCTCTGCCTGTGGGCACTTGCCCCTGCAGAGCTAGCTGGCCCTCTGGCCGCTGGCTCAGCTTACCTCCGTGTAGCAGGGACACCTGGGGGGATTAAACCAACTCTCCAGGAGTTGTTTGTGCTGTGATGTCTGTGGGGGAGCTTGGCTTTGAGCCCCTGGCTTACACCTCCGTGTCCACATGTAGGTGTTTGTAGTGGGACTCCTGGGGTGGGCACATACCATGATCGTGACTGAGCCACTGGCTGGGAAATGAGTCTGCTGGCCTGGCCAGGGGTTCAGTGGCTGGGAGGCTCCAGAGTCTGCACGCACTAACTGCCCTCATCCCTTTGGACACATGTTGTCCCCGCTGCGAGCTTGTGGCATGGGCTGGATTTTTTCCCAAGGATGCCACTTGTGTTTCGTAGCTCCTGGCCCCAGTGTTTTGAAGGAATGACCAAGAAATTAAGTTCTCAGCAAAACTTCAGTTCTCCCAGCACCAGGGAGGGCTCAGCAGTGCCAGTGGCTCATGCAGGTGCTTGTGGGTGCCTCGCAGCTTGCTCTGCTCTCCCCACATGGCTGCCCTGGCCCAGCCGCAGAAGCCGTGGTCCCCAACATTCTGAGTGCTGCAGCCACACTGTGTCCAGGATTTCCCCCCAGCACTGACATGCTCCAAGAGTGGGGCCCCTGGCGGCCCAGAGGACACGGGGCTGCAGGACGGTGGGTGTGTGCCCACAGCTAAGCAGCCTGTGCCAGCGGGAATGCTGCGCCCTTTGGTGGGGCCTGGCAGGGACATTTGGCTCTTGCTCAGCAAGGATCTGGGTGTGGAGGGGCACTTTGGTGGCTTCGTTTTGTTAACAGAGGAGTCTGTCACTGCTTAAAATGCATCTCTGCTGTCCTGAGTGAGCAGGTGATGTCTGCAGCACTGGGGCTCAGTGCTGACCCAGAACAGACCTAGGCTCTGAGACTCAGCATCAGTGCTCGACCCCATCTCAGCCCTGGTGCAGCCCTGGTGCAGGCAGTGATGCATGTGCAGGTCTGGCCCCAGCACAGGTTGAAGTACAGATGTGCTGAACCGGCCTGCAGTGCTGCCCCAAGCTGCTGCTTGCTGGGAATATCCCTAGTGCCCACGGTCACACTGTGGCACAGGAGACTTGGCTAAGCAGTGCCTGGCCTGCTGGGAAACAGCCTCTGCAAATCCTGCTTGGAAAATTCCTTTCCAAAAGGGTTGCTGCCAAGTTTAGCATGTTATATTTTTAGGGAGCAGGTCTATTCCGAGCAGTGTTGTCGTGTGTTGCAGCAGTGGGTTCGTTTCAAACCGGGTTTCTCCCCCTGCTTGCACATCACACAGATACGAGACCTGGCACAGTGGCTTGCAGCTCTGGCCATGCTGTGGCAGCTGCCCTGCTCAAAGAGGATCGGCCTTAGAGCCATCAGAAACGTTTTCTGCTTCTTATATATCTATATGTATATTGAAAACACATTAATTTTAGGTTTGCAAAGCTGCTTTTCCCACAATAGCGATGATTTTGGCCCACACTGCCTCTTTTTATAGGTATATTCCTATTTTAGTGCTATAGTGATGGGTGAATGAGTAGATTAAATTAGATTTAGTATCTGTCATTCTTTAAAGCATCACAGGCAGTCGGGGGGGTGGGGGGAATGATTAACAAAGAAAGGCTAATTAGGAGCGTGAGTGCAGGCTGCCCTGCCAGCTCCAGTGCCCCTGGCCCCACGGCTGCCTCCACTCAGGGACCAGCATCCAAACAGGAAAATGCTTTTGAAACCCAATTTTCCTGCACCGCCCCTGGGCCAGGACAGCTCTGGAGTCTGCAGCCAGGGCTGAGCGGGATGGTGGGCGCTGCGGCCAGACACCCCAGGCATCTCCATGAAATTCAGGATCCCTGGTCACTTGGCTCCCCAGCTGTTCTCCCCATGGGAACAGGGACTCCTGTGCATGGGGCCCCTGTGCCTGTGGAATAATGGACTTCCATGGAGGAGCTGGGGGCACCAAGGGGCACCACAGCCCCCTCCAGGGAGGGTGTTAGTCCCTTTGGTGCCTATGGTTTTGGCAGGCAGGTGTGGGGCTGGGTGCCGGGAGCCTTGGGGAAGTGCCAGTGTTGGGAAGGCTGGGAAGGGCACCTGGGCACAGGAGGGAACCAAATGTTCGAGGAAGGAGCTGGATCTTCCCAGTGCCAGTGTGTGCCTGGCAGCGTGTGGCCAGGGACTCTGCAGTCCTGGCCTTGCCATGGCTACTGGCCCGGTGATATGCCTGGGCCATTGAGCAGGCTGGGAACTGCAGGCTGGGAGCTGTGGTTTGCCGCAGAGTTCACCCCTCTGCTGCCCCTGTGCAACCCTGTGCCACCTCCCTCAGTGTTCCTGCGGCCAGCGAGGAGCAGGCGTCCCCCCTCACTGCAGCAGGTGACAGGGTTTGTGGTGGCTGCCGCAGGACAGGCATCCTCTGGTGCTGCAGGCGTGGCCACCCAGAGGGCAGGTGCAGTTCCCAAATCCCATACAAGCACTGCTGTGCCCAGCCAACATCCCACACCCGGATTCTCACTAGTTTCCTGAGCATCCAGCCCACTTTGTTGCAGGCTTATGTTGCCAGGAAAGCTGGCATTGGGGAGCTGTCAGGGTAAGCACCTGCAGAGCCTGATGAGGGATGTGTTTTCCAGCATATTCCTGTCCCATCTTTTCACCCAGGCAGGTTAGGTTGTGTCTGGGGACACACTGTGCTAGTGGAAACAGAGCTCAAGGCTCGGGGTCTGAGACATGAGCCAGGGCCATGCTGGCTGTATCCCCGCTCCAGCTGCATCCCCACTCCAGCTGCCTGGCAGGACACACAGGTAACAGCTGTACCTACTCGTTCCTTGACAGCAGGGCCAGTTGGGATATGTGGACAAAGCCCCTTACACATGCAGGAGCTCCCCAAGGAGGGAATTAGGGGAAGGATATTTGGGTCCTGCTCTGGTGCAGGGTTGGAGAGCCAGGGGTGAGCTGAGCCCTGGCTCCAGGGTGGAGTTCCTGTGGTGAGATGAGTGCTGACTCTGTGCTGGGGTCCCCAAGGGGAGCAGCAGAGGGACCATCCCTGTGCATGCTTGAAGGCACTGACCATGGAGAGGAGCAGCCCCAGACTGTGGGATCCCCCATCTGTCCCCCCATCCCTCGTTGCACCCACTCAGCATCTCCCTGCCACAGGTCCAACCACAGTCTTCAAACGGCTCCTGTGAAAAATCAAAACTGGGGAGAGAAGAGTGGGAGCAGGCGACAGTGGCAGCTTATTTGTGATCTGCATTGTGTGGGGAGCTCTTAATTAGAGGTAATTAGACTAATTAACTTGCAAATGAGAAACTCGTCTTTTTCTCCTTCTCTTTCACAAGGAAAAATAGAGAAGAGGAACAACAAGATAAATATTGAGGCTAATTACATTGTACCTGCTGCAGAGCCCCTCCAGCCCACGGATGCTCCTCTCCCCGTGCGCCCAGTGTGGTACGC
This sequence comes from Sclerurus mexicanus, assembly GCA_013396755.1. Taxonomy (NCBI): domain Eukaryota; kingdom Metazoa; phylum Chordata; class Aves; order Passeriformes; family Furnariidae; genus Sclerurus; species Sclerurus mexicanus. The sequence goes on along the minus strand of VWZF01007178.1, from coordinate 176,023 downwards.
TGTCCCTGTCCAGGTGTCCTGTGGTGTCTGCTCCCACTTAACGCTGGTCCCACTGCAGGGCACAGATGCCCATATCCCTGTGGTCCCTGCTGGCAGTGAGGGACCACTCGCCACCCTCTGTGCACTCGGCAAGGATGCAGCATTTGTCCAGGAGCCAGTGAGGACAGTGGCCTCCACAGCATCCACCATTGCTGGGACCCAGTTGGCTAAGCCCTGGCGATAGCCAGCGCCACAGGGGCCTTGGCACCAGTATTGTACTCAGCACCCTCCCCGCTAAACCCATGCTGGCCCACCTCAGGACCAAAGCAGGGGCATCCCCTCTGTGGCATGGCAAGGTCCCAGCTGTTTTCCAGCTCCTCCCTCACAGTGTCTCTGTTTTCCCCTCATTCTGTGCCGCACACCCTGGGGGCTTTGTTAGCACAACCCGGTTCAAATGTCTGATTAGTCTTTAGGAGATCGAGGGGTCAATTTTCCACAGCTCCTTCCTCTCCATTTAACTAATTTAACTGCGCGATTGTTACAAATTTCATTTTATTATAGCGCTGCTTCTCAGTCCAATTGAATTACCAAAATCTCATTTTCTCAGAAGTGCTGAATATGTAATTAGAGGAAAAATTATGCTCCTGGCTGCCTATTAGAGAGGGCTGCGTGTGAGCACTGTCCGGGCAAACACATGGGTCCATGGTGCCCTGAGTGCCCACACTGGCCATGCAAGTGAGTGCCACACATGGCTGTGCCAGAATCCCAGTGCAGCGGCAATAGTGTGGCAGGGGCAGGGGCCTGGGTGGACCACCCTGGGGGTGGGTTCTGGGCTGTGAGGGGCTCTTCAGGATCAGGGTCAGGGTCCACCTGGGCTCTTCGAGCCCTGTGAGCTGTGGGGCTGGGTGTGGGATGGCAGCGGAGCCGGCGTGGGGCTTGCAGGAAGGCATGAGGCCACTGGACATGGCCATTCATCCCACTGTTTGCGGTGTCTGGAGCTATCTGGATCCAGCCAGGCTCTGGCAGCTCCACAGAAGGGTTTTAGAGCTCCCAGCCCTTGCCAGCAGGAGGACACAGCAGCTGCCCCTAGGGCCACTGGAGCAGCAGACAGGTCACCCTGGTGTGCTGAGCTGTGTGGTGCATAGGTACCTGCATCCAACACTCTGGTGCCTGTAGGGCTCAGGAGGAGCAGGTAGCTCAGGTGGATGCTACCAAGGACTGAGGTCCTCTCCAGCCCATCCCTGGGCTCTGCAATTGAGCTTGTGCCTCATGTGCCACCTGTCCCAACATTTTGGTGGCCACTGGAGACTAAATACTGCTGGAAATCCTGGCCAACACTGTGTATATGAGATCTGACTTGCTCCGGTGTGCCTGGAGGAAGAGCTGTGCCAAGCACATCACTTGCACTGCCAGTGATGCTGGGGGCTACTGCAGGTGAGCCCTGGCACTTCTGGCAATGCCAGAAGCTGCCACCAGTGAGCCCCATTGGCAATGCTGGGCACTGGTCAGGAGGGAGCAGAGCACCGCGTGTCCCAGAGCTCCGTTCCTCATTCCTCACACTGTTGCGCCTGATCCTGCCATGTCTCCAGTGGTAACACAGCCATCGGTACCTCGCAGTGCAACGGCACAGGTACCTTGAGCTGGGAGCTGTTGGCCACACAGGGAGGGGGTGGCCAGGAGACCCCCCCAAGCACCCCCGTCTCGCCTCGGTTACACAACATTATCATTTCATAATACTCTGAAATATACATGAAGTTGGCTGAATGCAGATGAAATTGCACCATTTACTTCATGAATATTTCATGCAGCCTCAGCTCCGAAGTTTCCAGCTGGCAGAGCTAGGAGCTGGGGCCGGACTGTGGCCTGCCTGCCCTGCACCGGAGGTGACAGGGACACATGCACAGGTGTGTGTCTGGGCCAGCGTCTCATTTCGTCTCCACCTCTGGATGTCACATGGCTGCCACCACTGTATCCTTCCTCTACAGGCTCCTGTGGACAGAGGGGCAGCACTGTCCACTCCTGACTCTGTTGGCAGGGGCTCAGAGGGGCCAAGGGCAGGAGCAGGGAATAGTGTTTTCCCGTGCCAGTGGGCTGCCCTGTGCCCCCCCCACTCCTCCTCCTCTTGCTGCTTCCCCTCGGGTTCCACCTGGCCTCACCAGCCCTGCTGCTCTCTGAAGCGCTCCCTTCCCACCAGAGCATCCCTGGCAAATGCCATTACCAGCTTCTCACCCCTCCCTGCGCCTCAGTGATGAAGACACCCAGTGCGGTGGCTGCTGCCTCTGTGCCTGCAGCTCCTCACTTCACTGCTCCTTCCCGTGGGTCCTTCCCTGTCATCCTGCTCTGCTTTCTGTGGGGTCTGGCCCCACTCTGGGGAGAAGTGATCCGCTGTCACCTTCCACTGTCCCCACGGTGGGCAAGGCTTGTCCCTCCAGGGGCCAGGGCTGTCCCCATGGTGAGCACCCTGACCCCACTTCCCTGCAGCTGGAAGCTCCATGGCCGGTGCCTGTGGAGGGCCGGGTGCTGCTTTGTATGGATGGCGCAGCATTTGGGGTAATGAAATATTCACAGGTCAGTGGTTCCATGAGAAATGACGGGGATCAGTCAATTCCTTTTCAGGGAGTAATTTTCTTCCCCTTCACGGCCTCTGTTCCATGTTGACAGTCATTAGCATGAACGAGCCGCCGGGTCGAAGCGGGCACGTTGTGGCTGTCACGCAGATGAGCCATGCTGGGCACGGTAATGATTGTGTGAGCCCAGGGTGCACGAGGGGCACCTGGGGCCATGCCAGGATCCTCCTGCCTGCATTAGGGCATTTGCTGAGCCCATTCCTGCTGCCCAGCACAGCATGGCAGTGCTACACTGCCCTGCTCTGGGGCGGTGGGCACAAGGGCAGATGGTCCGATCAGCCTCCATGGCTGCTGCTTGCTCCATATCCCGCTGGTGGGCACAGGCCCACAGGGGACCTTGGGAATTGCTCAGCATCCTTCCCTGCAACCAGCAGTGACCTGAGGCTGCCTTGTGATGTGGCAAGGGGGTGCTCTGGCTTCAGTGAGTGGGCAGGAGCCACCCCAGGTTGCAGCAATGTGCTTTCTGCCTGCCCTCCCTGCCCTACCTGCCCTGCCTGTAGGAGGTGCCCACTAAGGCTCTGCAGCTTGCAGGAACACCCAGGGGGGCTCTGCAGATGCTTTGGTGGGGGTAGGACCTCAGCCCCTTTTTCCCCCTGGCAGCAGGTGTCTGGTTCCCAGCGGGAGGAGTGGAACAGCTGCTGGCAGTAAGGACCGCTGTCGAGTTGGGGAGGTGTGTGGTGACAGGACTGTGTCCCCTCTCCAACTGTCCAGGACTCCACATACTGGCTTCAAGCCCAGCTGCACATGACCAGGTGGTGCCGTGACCAAGCAGGGTCAACTGTGACTGATCAGTGCCATGCCATGTCGTGCCATGACTGGGCAATGCTGTGCCATGCTGTCTCTGCACCATCAACACTGTGGAGCACAGGAAGGGCCCAGCTGCAGGCAGAGCTGGCTGGTGGGAGTTGCATGGACTGGAGATGGGAGTGGGACCAGGCCAAAGCAGCAGGATGGCCATGAGACTTTAGAGGAAATTAGACTTGTCTGTGGTAGCCACAGCTGCAGTGGCAGGAGGGGTGGGTGCTGGTGAGTGGCCAAGAACCCCAAGTGCTTACATGTGGCACCATCACACTGTGCTGGCAGGACGCCTGCCGTGGACAAGGTTTGGTGGCCCATCTCAGGGCACTTGTGGCCGGTGGGTGCGCCGTTGTTAGCGCAGGGCTGTGCACTCAGGTGATTACTCCAACGCATCCTCTGGGTCTGGGGGCTCCTGGTGCATTATTTTCTTAAAAAGGAGCAAATGTGGGAAACGCCGTCATCAGCCCCGAGCTGACAGGCACAATCACCAAAGTGCGGCGTCGGCAGGAACTGGCCCCACACACTAAATGACTTGAAAGGAAATGGCCTGGATTGTGCTGAGGAGGCAAAGTGTGGGGGGAGAAAGCAAGTGGAGCAAACAAAAAAACTTCATTAATTAAAGAAACTCGTTAATGAGGGACATTTAATCAGCTAAAGATGATATCTACCCCCTGCCTGCTGCAGCAGCCACTCCGCAGGCCTGGTGGTGCGAGACTGAGCCACGAGCCGGGCAGGGGACACCATGCAGGGGACACTGCACAGGGAAAATCAGATGGGAGCTTGGGCTCCCCGTCCCAGCCTCTCCACTGCCATCCCTGGGGCTGTGGTGTTTCCACACAGGGCTGTGCCATAGTCCTGCCAATACCTGTCCGAGGAGATGGGCAGTAGAGGTATAGGGTACTTGTGCTACTTGGGGATATTCCAGCACTGTGGGCAGCATGGGGCTCTGAGCTGAGCAGCGGTTGTTTCTCCATGATGTCAGCAAGCATCACACAGCCAAACCCATCAACATCCCTGTCCCCATGGAATCCTTGCCCCCAGCCCCCTCCACTGATCAAGTAGCTCTGTCCCCACTGAGGGTGACAGGGCATTAGGAGTGAGCAGGAGGTGCTGGGAGCCATGGATTTGCATCTCTGCAGCACCCATAATCCCAGTGTTGTGAGGTGCAACTAGGGGAACCTAATGGTCCCTGAATTAAATAATACCCGGGCTGGCAGGCACTGAAACAGCCCTAATTAATAACTGATACGAATGTGGCTGTCGGGACAGGCTTACATGGGTCTGGCAGGGCCCAAGATCTGGACAGGTTGGGACAGTCCCTGCTCTAGCACCCATCTGCATCCCCTTGCCCCCTGGCATCCCGGTCCCTGCGTGGTGGTGGCTGATCCTGGTCCTTGTGACAGCAAGGATGAGTGTCTAGTGGGCAGCAGGCAGGAGGGATGTGGGTTGCTCCTGGCTCCGTGCATGCAGGCAGGGAGAGACAGGCGCTGGGAATGCAGCAGAGAGAGACAGGCACTGGAGGTGTTACTGCTGTGACTGTCGGTGTTTGCCCACTGCCTGGAGCAGGGTTGGGTGCTGAGCCCCTTCTGAGCACAGTGTGGAACCCTCCAGCCTGCCAGGTGGGATTAACACCTGCAGTGTGGGCAGGAGCGGTGCAGGCAAGAGCAGTTCCCGGCTGCCCTGTCTCGGGGCACCACGGGCAATGGGCTCGGCTCCTGCAGTGTAGCAGCCCCGGCAGCGCTGGCAGGTGCATCAGGCTGACGAGTCCCCGAGCAGCTGAGTCAGCACGAGCAGGCGCTGCCGGTGCTGCCGATGACTTGCAGATCTGCAGCGGGGCTGTTCCCACTGGGTTTCCATGTGTCCCCGGCACAGGTCTGCTGCCGCCCTCACAGGCACGATGGCCCTGCGGGCTGGGGATGGCGGCTGACAGCCATCCTCTTCTGCAACCCTCCGCCTTCCCCCAGCAACATAAATTGGCGACACACACAATTAAGGAGCTTGTCTCTGCAGGCTGAGCCACAGATGGATTTCACGGGCGAGAGGCTGCTGCAGCACATTGTAAAGCATCTGGGGGGCTGCGCATGCTGCCCTGTGTGATTTCGGGGCCGCTGGTAGGGTCTGCAGCCATGCGCCGTGGTGGGCAGCTGTGTGTGGCACACGTGTGTGAGGGGGAAGAGCCCACAGGGGCGCACAGGGCTGTGAAGATGGACAATGGGTGAATGGGTGAGTGTGCGGGAGAGGTGTAGGCTGACAGCCCCATACTGCACCCCCAGCCTCACACAAACCCCCGACAGTCCTCGGCCCTTGGCATGGGTGCAGCTCACCCGATTTGACCGGAGCAGCCGGGCCGTTAGAGCAAAGGGCCTAATCAAATATTTAGCAGTTAATTGATCCCTGTATGGTGTTTACCAAGGGGCCATCAGCATCACTCCCTGCCTCCCCTCCCTGCCTGCCCAGCCCTGCTGCCCTTTGCTGCCACCACTGGGACTGGGACATGGGGGTCACTGCCAACAGGTGCCAGTGCTGTGCAGCCCCCCCAGAACAATGCTGACAGCCAGGCTCTGCTTTGCCCCATGTTGGGTTTCAAAATGGGGTCTGCCTGGGTCTCCCTCCCTGAGGACAGAGGTATGCCAACTTCAGGAGTTAAACTGCATGAGGGAGTGTCCATCCTCCTACCAAGCCCCAGTGCACCAGTTAGACAGGGCGTTGGAGAGGGAGAGGATCAGGGCTCAACTGCCAGAAACACAACCCCAGAGCTTCTGCAGCGCGGAGACAGACCAGAGTTTGGAGGGACTGCGGTGCTGGGGGGTTGGAGGGGGCCTGGATCTGGCTGCAGGGACCAGGACCCCATCCCAGGGGAGGTGGCAGCCCTGGCATCTCAGGTGTGCCAGTAGCTAAGGTGAACGGTGCCGCTCTCTCGGCAGGGTAACCAGGACGCCACGGCTCCACCGGACGCGATGGCTCAGCCCTACCCCCCGGCCCAGTACCCCCCACCCCCTCAGAACGGGATTCCCGCAGAGTACGCACCACCACACCCGCACCCCACGCAGGACTACTCGGGGCAGAGCACAGTACCAGAGCACGCCATGACCCTCTACACACCAGCACAGAGCCACGCCGAGCAGCCAGGCACCGACGCCAGCACACAGTCCATAGCAGGGACGCAGACGGTACCGGTAAGGCAGCAGGTCAGGGGGTATGGGGGGGCTGAGGGCATTGCCAGAGCATCTGGGAGGGTGCCGGGGCGGTGGTGCTGCCTGGCCGCAGTCCAATGGGCCACTGGGCGGGTGCCTCCACCATCACTCCCCCCTGCAGCCCCCCTATCATTTCTAATCACTTGTAATCCACCTGCTTGGCTCTTGTCCACCAGATCATGGCAATCATAGGGCTGGAACACAGCACCGGGAAAGTGCTGAGCTTGGCATTTCCCAGTTCTTCCACACAGCCCCACATACAGCATCTGTACCCACACCCCACACACCCCCACGGCCCCACCATCATCCTCCTCAGCTCTCCAGAATGGAGGGACACCCATGGGGTGCTGCCTGAAGCTTGGGGACTGCAGGGTCCAGGGTGTCCCTGGGGATAGGCAGGGCCAAGCACATGGCAGGAGGACATTCCCTGGGACCGGAGCCCCACTGGGGACATGAGCCTGGCATGGCCAGGGGCTGATGGTGGCGGTGCCTCCCACAGCAGACAGACGAGGCAGCACAGACAGACAGCCAGCAGCTACATTCCTCAGACAACACAGACAAGCAGCAGCCTAAGAGGTTACACGTCTCCAACATCCCCTTCCGATTCCGGGACCCCGACCTGCGGCAAATGTTTGGGGTGAGTCCAGCCCCATCCAGCCACCATGTCATCTGCTCCCTGCTCAGTGCTGCCCTGTGGTACCATCAGGACACTGACACTGTCCCCTTCCAAGGGCCCATTTTGTGTGTGGAGCAGGGAGTGACACAGAGCTCTTGTCCCTACTGTCCCCTCCCCAGTCCTCATTAGGACTCAAAGCAGTGCTGGCTAATGAGATTTTGGGTGATGTTCCCAAAGTCCTGGCAGAGTGGGAGCCATGGGAGGGATGAGGGCTCTCCCCTGCATGGCCCCGAGGGTCCCTGGGTCTGGCCCCCAGAGCAGCCCCCAGCCCATTCCTGGCACAGAGCCCCATGCCGGCAGTGCTGGGTGTGCAGCCAGGGCCTCTACAGACACTCACCCTTCTGCTCTCTCCAATTGCAGCAATTCGGAAAGATCCTGGACGTGGAGATCATTTTCAATGAGCGGGGCTCCAAGGTGGGTGCTGCCCACAGTTGGCACCATATGGCGAGAGTCCTGGGGAGGGAGTCAGTGGAGCTGGGTTGCCTGGCAGCACTGTAACCTGCTCTCCCCTCCTCTCCTGCCCCATGGGACCCTGGCATGAAATGCCCCATCTTGGGGCAGCCCCTGCACTGACTGGGGGGACTGTGCGGGTCCCTACACCCCAGCACTGGTGGGAGGAAAGGGCTTGCTCTGCCCTCCCACAGGCAGCTCATGTCCCTCTGTGTCTGGATGTCTCTGTTGTATCTTCCCCGTTTTCTGTGCCCCTCTCCCAGACTCTTCTCCCAGCTCGTGAGCGATGCTGGGGCCTCAGCTGGGACCCCCAGCCCCCACGGGGACCCCAGCCCAGGCTCTCCATCTCTGCACTGCGGCAGCCTCACCTCCTGCGCCAGCTCTCCTGATTCACACCCTCTCTCTCTCTGTCCCCGCACCCTCTCTGTTTCTCTCTCTCTGTCTCTTTCTTTCTCCTTTTCTCCTCTGCTCACAGGGTTTTGGGTTTGTAACTTTTGAAACTAGCACAGATGCCGACCGGGCACGGGAGAAGCTGAATGGCACCATCGTAGAGGGCCGGAAGATTGAGGTGCTCAGATAAGTGTGCTAGTGCCATGCCATGCCTATGTGTGCGTGTTCCCTGCCTGGGCTGCAGGATGCTTGAGGGCAGCTCTAGGTCCTGGGTGCCCCAGGGGAGCTGTGCCTGGCGCGTGCATGTGTCCCTGAATGTGGCACAGGAGCATGTGTGCCAGCTGCCAGGAAGGTCGTTGCTTGGCACAAAGAGTGTCCGGCCCAAGGAAACCTCCCACGTGCAAGGAAAGCTAGGGTGTCAGCTCTGGCTGATGGATGGTACAGAGGGGTCTGGTGAACTCCCCCACCTGCAGCCCTGTGCCTGCCACGCAACTGCCCCACGCTCTGCAGGGAGTTTTGGGGCTCTGCCCTGTGTGCTGTTCCCCCCTGCCCTTTGCTAGGAGGGAGGATCCACTCAGAGCTCTGCACCTGTAGTGCCAGAGTCTGCCCATCCCTGGAGACTGATTTCTGCAAGGCTGGCACAGGGATCATGCTCTGCCCATTCATCAGCAACAGGCCAAAAAACAGTGGGAAGCAGGGTGGCACAGGGCAGAGGGAATGGGACAAAATGTCCTAGCAGTGCTGAAGGCAGGGAAGGAGCTTGGCAGGGCACAGCAATGCCCCATGGATGGGGAAAATGATGGTCCAACAAAGCCAGGCAGGAGCTCGTGTGCAGCACATCGGGGCTCAGCCTGAGCATGGCACCGCAGCACTCGGGGCACCAGCCACCAGCTTCATGCTCGTGGCTGGAGCCAGGGGGCCTGGCCTGGCTGGAGGAATGGGCAGGTCTGCGTACAGTGGGCCGGGTGTGGGCAGAGACTTGTCTCATGACACCTCTGGTGCAGCCAGCATCCTTTGCTCCGGCACCTGAAGCAGCAGCAACATGCGCCGAGTGCAGCCGAGCAGGCCCTGGACCACGGCCTCGCCAGCCCCCTGGCCCGCAGGCACTGAGCCCCTGTCCCTCTCTCTGCAGGTGAACAACGCCACAGCACGCGTCATGACCAACAAGAAGGTGGCCAACCCCTACACCAATGGTAAGGGCCAGCATCCAGATAGCAGGGGCTGCAGTGGACAGGGGCATCCCCGGGCGCACATACTGCCCAGCTGCCGTGGAACTCTGGCAGTGAGCATCCTCTGCATCTGTGCAGAGAAGCCACCCCTGCCCAGTGCAGGCGTGCAATCCCCCCCATGCCCTCCTCCTGCCCGGGTGTGGGGCTGTGGCCCCTCGGAGTGCCACGGCGGCAGTGCCCTGTCCTCACTGGCTCTCCCTCCCCACAGGCTGGAAGCTGAACCCGGTGGTGGGAGCGGTCTATGGCCCTGAATTCTACGCAGGTAATATCGGGTTGCAGCCGTCCCTGCCCCAGGTCCCCCCGAAATGTCAGCTCCACATGGCATCCAACCCTGCCACTGCTCTGCACAGCGAGCAGCCCCCCAGTCCCTCTCCCTGTCCTATGCCTCTGCCTGGACAGCCCCCCCATCCCATCCCCTTGCCCAGTATCCCCACGGGGCCGCGTCCCTGACAGGCCGGGGTACAGACGTGGGCTCTGTCATGGATGCCCCACGGAGGCTGTGCAGACCTGCTGTGGAAAGCCCATGTGTTCCCTCCCTTCTGCAGTAACGGGGTTCCCATACCCCACCACGGGGACAGCCGTGGCCTACCGAGGGGCACACCTACGGGGACGGGGACGTGCCGTCTACAACACTTTCCGAGCTGCGCCACCACCGCCGCCCATCCCCACCTACGGCGCGTGAGTAGCCATGGCGGGGGCCCTGCTCCGGGTGGGGGGCGTGTGCTGCCACACTGCTCCACGTCTGGGTCAGCCTTGCCAGGCTCTCACACATCAGGAGCAGGCTGCAGTTCCCACAGGACTTGCCTGGCCGTGAACTCTGTGCAACCCCCAGGCTGCTGCCCTCAGGGTGACCCCAAGGCACAGGATGTTATTCCAGTCAGGATGGTTGGTTTAATGGCAACCCTCTCCCGGCACACACGGCTGTGCTGACACTGGGCACAGACATAGCCATGGCCATCTGCAGCTGCTCAGCTGCTCCCAGCAGTGATCATGCCCCAGACTCCTCCACCCCTGTAGCACCCCCTGCCTTGGGCCGTGCCCTCTACCTGTCTTCAAGTCCCTGCCCAAAGTCCCAGCCTGGACATGTCCTTGAGAGCCTGCACCCCTCAACTGTGCTGTTGAGGCTGCTCCCCTCGTTCACCACCCTCACTCTGCTCCCCTGGTCTGGGGACACTGGTCAGGCTCTGATGCCTCCGCCTCGTTTCCAGGGTCGTCTACCAGGACGGGTTCTACGGAGCTGAGATCTACGTAAGTGACATTGTGCCCAGGGCTGTGCCATGACAGGGACCCTGTGCCAGGGCGGGGGGCAGACAGCACCAGGCATCTCCACGGTGGGCTCTGCCCCTGCCAGCCCCTTTTCCTGGGGGACGGCCAGAGCATGAACAGAGTGTGGCTCCTCCAGAGCTATCTGGGTGGCACTGCACAGGGTCCTGTGCCCTGTCCCATGCCCCTGCAAGCCCCCTCTCAGGGCCAGCACCATGTGGAATTTATGGCCTCAGTGCCTTACACCCGCCTTTAACCTCTGTGTCTGAGGAGCCGGTGGCGATATTTCAGGCGGGTGCTGAAGGATTTATCTAACATGACACCTCATTAAAGCGAGTGGGGAGGTGACATTCTCTCCTCTGGAAATTTAATTTTTTAAGGTTAATGTTTGTGAAAGCCCCTGGGGAATGGTAATGAGGCTGGTGCGTGCCCAGTGGCACCAGCACTGGCTCCCCACGGGCCTCACTGCTGCTCTGTGCAGTGCAGTGGGGCACCTGGCTGCCCCCACTCTGGTCCCCCCACCGTGGGTGCTGCCCCCTGACCAGTCTCTCCTCCCTGCAGGGGGGCTATGCCGCCTACAGGTACGCCCAGCCTGCAGCAGCAGCAGCGTACAGTGACAGGTAAGCACTGCTGCACGAGCATCGCACGTGGGGAGAGCCCTGTGTCACCCTGCACTGCCTGGTCTGACACGCCCCAGCTTTTGTGTGCCACGGGGTGGGGGCAGAGTTAGGCATGGGGATGGTGTCCTGCCAGCCGGGACCCCTGTGCTTCCCTCAGGGATGGGGATGGAAAAGGCTGGCACCACTGAAGGGAGAAGCAGGAATATCCTGGGGGTGGTCCCGGACACAACTGGGCAGGGAAGCTCCACGGGGAGACAGGACTCCAGCTCTTGTCACTAACACCCACCGCTGTGTTTGCTCCTAGTTACGGCAGAGTGTACGCAGCAGCAGACCCCTACCACCACACCATTGGCCCTGCCGCCACGTACAGCATTGGCACCATGGTAAGAGCAGCCCCTTGGCCTTCCTGTGCTTCCCAGGGGGCTGCAGCCAGCCCGGGGAGGGGGCCAGCACCGCAACCGGGGAGCCTGTGGGCCATGGGGCACCCCCACACGTGGGGACTGTGGGAGGGGAGTGGGGACAGCACAGCCCCTGCCTGGCTCTGCCTGAAGGAGAGGAGACTCCCACCCCACACCTCTGCTCCACGTACCCCTCACACCCTGCATAGTCCTGACCACACACTCCACTTCCTGAGGGCCCGGCTGCCCCCGATGCCAGCTGCCTGGTCAATGTCCCAGGGCCCTGCTTGGGGTCCAGAACCCCTTCTCTCATCCCAGTGCAGGGCAGTGTCCCCAGTCCCCCACAGACAGCCATACACACACAGGAAGCACTGCAGCCCCCCATGTGCCACGTCTCTTGGCTAGCTCTGACAGCATCAAAGATGAAAAATCTCACTCATGGGGGGATCTCAAAGCCAACCCACCTTTTTCTGCATTTTTTTACTCCCTTGGCACCCCCAACCCTGGGCAGCCACATCCTGGGGATTTCCAGCCCAGTGCCATAGCAGGGGTGGGGACGGGCTCCTCAGTGAGCATGGCCCGTGGTGCCATGGCTGGGGGCACATGGCAGCCCCTGGTCCCATGGCTACCACAGGGTCTGGGCAACACTGGGCACCCTGGCCTTGCCCACTCCTCGTGTCCCAAGAACAGCAGTGATTTGTTGTCAGTTGAAAGAGGAAAAAGAAAGAAAATAAAAAAGAAAAGAAAAGAAGGGAAGAACTGGGCTTTGCCTCTCTCCAAATACTGATTGGCTTTTTTTTCATCTTTGATGTTGCAGGCTAGTCTATACCGAGGAGGGTACAGCCGCTTCACTCCCTACTAGCAAGACAGACCCAGCCCCCCCACCACTGCCCCAGATGCTCACTAGCACCAAACCAAACCAGGCAGACAGAGCCGAGGCCGAGCCTGCGGGGGACCCGCGGGTGCTGCCTGGGTGGCCGGGACTGGTGCCAGGCTCTGCGGGGCCACAGCACCCCACACCTGTAGGGTTACCTCAGCTGCTCTGTCCTGCCACCATGCACCTCTCCTGCACCGTCTGCCCACTCCAGGGACCGTGGGGAATGGGGCCAGCCCTCGGCCCCAGCGTCACACATTCCTAGAGCTGGGGTGCAGGGTCCCTTCACAGGCACTGCCCTGGCTGAGGTGCAGAGGGCTCATCCCCCTGTGAGACAGGAGGGGATGCTCAGCCCACAGGGATGCTCAGCCCACAGGGATGCTCGGCCCAAGGTGCTGGGGCATGGGCAATGGCAGCTCCCAAGCTGGCCCTCTACCCCCATAGGAGAGAGAGGAGCCGGTGGGGGCTGCTGCCAGCCCTGGAGACAGATGGGGTTTGGGCAGCTGCAAGACCCCAGGGCAGCCCCGTGGGGAATAGCACTTCTCTGGGCTGACTGTGCTGTTCTGCAGAGCTGAGTGCCTCAGGCTGGGCTGGCTGTGTGGGTTTGGGGTACGGTGTGGGGCTCGGGGGCTGGGTTGGTGCCTGTGTCCCCCCTGGCCAGTGGCTCAGCCGGGCTGCTCCAGCGAAAGACCTGCCTCTCTTGTTTCTGTTGTAGTGAACCCATGGCTGTTTCCTTCTGGGACCAGGAAGGGCAAAAAACTNCCGGCGCTGCCGGCCGGCCGCGTGTCGAGCGAGCGAGGCCTGGGCTCCGGCGCGGACCTGGGGCGGCGGCGTGGCCGCGGTGCTGAGGCGTTGCAGGGGACAAGCCTCTGCCTTTTAAAGGGAATTTTTGTTAAGAGGAGCTTGCAACTCGCTTGCGACCCCTTCCCCTCCCTCCATCCCTGACACCCCGTGCTCCCACCCTCCCCGGAACAGCCCTGACCAGCGCCGGGCCAGGGACCGTCCCGATCCTGCTCCTGCTCCCGCCTGCTCCGCAGCGCGGGCCCTGCTCACGACCACCCATCCCTGCCCGAGGCAGCGGAACACCCCAGCCCTGGGCAGGGNACACACACACAAAAAAACCCAAAATCAAAAAATTAAAAGCAAAGCAACAAAAAAAGAAAAACAAAGCCAAGCGGCAGCAGCCAAGTGAGTCCCAAACTGTCCACATGCACCGAGCGAGCGAGTCCCGGAGGAGCCGTGGTGAGCACCAGCGGCCGGAGGGACCCCCNCCTCAGCCGCTGCATCACCCATGGGGACCTGCCCGAGCCCCAGGGTTGGGCTGCAGCTGTCGGCACACCGGGTCCGGTGCCTGATGGCTCGGGGTGCTGTGTTGCCCACCCTGGGGTGCAGCCCCGTCCCACAGGTGGCCTCGCACTCAGCCCCCTGCCCCCCGCCCATGTGGCTCTGCCACTCCTCAAACCTCACTTTATAGTCTGCAGACACCCCTGATGCCCCAGCGATGAGCTCCCCCTTTTCTATTCCCGGTGTACATAACCCCGGCCCCCGCCCGCCCCACTGTACAAAGCTCCATCCATCGCTGTACTGGCTTCTCCCTTACAGCACCCCTGCGCCGCCCCGGCGCACGGGCTGGCGCCGGCCCATCCTGTATGCTTAGAGGTGTGACCATTCTAATAAACATCATCATTATTATTATTATTATTATTACAAGGATTATTATTATTACAAGGATTATTATTATTACAAGGATTATTATTATTATTGAAATTATTAATAAAGATTTCTTTCTTCAACAAGGGCGACTCAGGTTTTAACTNCCCGGCCCGCGGCCGGGCAGGGCGGGAGCCAGCACGGGGGTCCATGGGGGTCCGCGGGGCCCTCACCCGCCCAGGCACAGGGCCTGGGCACCACGTCTTCCTTTGCCCGGTGTGGCAGCGCTGGGGGTGCCGGCGGAGCGCTGCGCCCCTGCCCGGCCCAGGGGGCCAGGTGACAGGGTGGGGACCCAGCCTC
>VWZF01007178.1:58151-122595 GCA_013396755.1 Sclerurus mexicanus | reverse complement strand
GCTCACACGCCTTCCTGCGGCGCTCGCACCCTGCCCTCGGGTGCCCGCTCGGTGCTGCCCCGCAGGGCCCGGGGCGGGCGCCCCTCGCCGGCGGCTGCTCGGTGCCGCGGGTCCCGGGGCGGGCGGCGGCTCCAGGGCCGCAGGTTCCCCCTCTCGTGCCCCGCACTCGCCTCCCTCCGTCCTGCGCGCCCGGTGCTGAGAACCGGGACCGGCGAGGGAGGCACTGCTTGTGCCAGGCCCCTCCGAGGGAGGTTCCTGTTGTGGACGGGTGGTTTTGCCTTTTGCTGAGACAGTGTGGGTGAGACCCGAGCCCACGGCGCCGGGGGGGAGCCGTGCTGGTGAGTGTTCTTCCCGGGAGCGGCCGGTGCCAGCCCAGAGCTGCTGCCCGCAGTGCTGGGTCACGGCCGGCTCCCTGCCCGGCACAGCTGTGCCGACGAGGAGCTGCTGTCCCACCCCAGAAGTGACTGTGCTTGGCTGCGAGGGCTTCACAGTGTGAGATAAGGTGCCAGCGCCCAGCCCCGCTGCGCCCGGCTCGGGCGTTGTCAGCTACAACCCATTAGCTGGAGACCGCTGCGGGGAGTGATTCTGCAAGCAGCCTTTCTCAGCTTCCTGGAATTACCTGGAGGATGTCCCGGGTCATCTGTCAGCATCAGAAACGTCCTGCTCACCCTGCTGCGGGGCCCACAGGGAATGGCACAGCCGCCTCCAACCCTCGCAGCTGCCCTGAAGCCCCTGAGCTGAGTTGGTTTAGCAGAGGACATTCTGCTGAGGTCGTGGTGTGGTGGGAGCCGACAGGGAGGCTCTTGCTGGTGGGATTGTTCTGACGCCAGTGTCTGCCCCATGGCTCATGGCCCCTCTCCAGCCGTCTGTCTCAACAGAGAGCAAATCCCGGGGTGAGCAGCTGGTGGCACAGATGTCGGCTCCCCCCACTTCTGCCAGAGCGTGGGGCTGCGCTTTCTGCCCTTCCCAGCATCTCCTCACAGGGATGGTGGTGAGACCTAACCCGTTCCAGACCTCACCATAACTGACTGAGTGTGGCCTTGTGGGTCATACGCCTCTGGACCGTGGGGCGGCGGTGTCCTACCGGGGAACCCTCCCAGCTGCTCCTGCCCCGCTGAGCTGCAGCACCAGCAAGAGTATGCAAGGAGCATAGTCCCATCCCAGCACCGTGTCCTGAGCTGGGCCCTGTCACAGCTCAGGCCCGGCCCAGGGTGAGGGGGATTGGGCAGTGCTGGTAATCCCTCTGCACCCGAGGGATTACCACTCGCTCTGGCCTGGGGATTAAGGGATTTCTCTAAGCGGGGCTGATGCAGCCTCCAGCAAAGCGGCTTGTGCCTGGGGGGCCTTGCTGTCTGGGGCAGGATAGGTGCGTGGAGGCAGGATTGGCTCTGCAAGGTGTGGGGGATCCCCAAAGGAGAGTGAGCTGCCAGGTCCCCCGGCAGGCCAGGGGGTTCCCCACCCAGGGAATCCCTGTCCTCCTCTTCGCCAGCCTGCACAGCCTTGTTTTGCCAGTGGGTGCTGGCAGCTTCTTGGCATGGGCTCGGCTGTTTCAGAGGCATCCTGGGACCATGGCATGCACCTCTGCACCAGGAGGTATTGCTGAGGGAGCTGCTGCTGATGCACCAGGCCCTTCCCTGGCATAGTGTGAGGTGAGCCAGGATGAGTTGCTGGGCCCAGCTCAGGGAGCAGCTCTTCCCCAGAGCTCGGGGGCTCCCAGGTCGAAGGCAAGGGGCAGTGCAGGGGTAGCGCTGAGCTCGGAGAAGAGAGCTGGGTGCTTGGGCAGTGTGATGCTGGGCAGAGGCAGTTGGTTGGTTCCTCTTCTGAGATGTTTGGGGCAGAGAATGATAAATCCCAATGCTGATGGTCACAATCACGTGCTGGGGCTGCAGCCATGGTTAACGTGATCCTGAAGTGTTTGTAAACACGTTGCTTCAGGTAGGGTGTAAAGACCAAACCAAGCATCACTCTGTATGGGAGATCCCACCTGGCCCTGCCTTATCCTGGCTGCAGCACCTGCATACCCTTGTCATATGGGAGTTTCTCCAGATGCCAGTCCAGGCCCCAGGGAGGTGCTTGCCACAGCATATGCCCAGCTAGGCTTCCCTGGGTCCCCCCATCCCTTGGCCTGCCCTTTTGCCTCCCTGCAATGTGACAAACACCCTCTGGCCCCTGGGAAATGGGAAGTGGTGCTGAAAGCAGAAGGTCGGTCATGTCAGTGTTGAATGCCTGGGTGCCCTTGCAGCTCCAGCAGCTGCCCTTCTCTACCATCTCTCTTCCTGTCTGCAGTCACAGTGCTCCCAGGAGCGGGGACCTCTCCTGCATGCCATGGTGCCCTTCCCCACCTCCCACCCTGTCTGTGCTCCTACCTGTCCCACTTGGGTTACTCCTGGTTCAGTGATCCCAGCGGTTGTTGGGGCAGGCAAGTGGAGCTGCTGGGCTGTTCCTGCCCTGACAGGCCCTGGGGTTGTTACTCATGGCCATGCCCTGCGCTCGAGATAGCTTCTGCTTTGAGGGAAGGAGCTGTCAGTCCGGTTTGGGTTTGCTCAGCACTTGTGGCGTAGGAGGGCAGGAGAGCCATGCTTTGCCCCAGGTCCACATCCATATCTGTCCTCCAGGCTGGGATCCCAGCACAAGACCCCCCAGTTCCTGCTGCAGAAGTCCTCCTCACCCCAGGACCAGAGCAGAGCAGGCAGCACCTCTGGGGCATGACCAGGGCTCAGCACCTGCCCATGCCTGCACTCAGGACTGGCTGACCCTGCCAGGCTGTGCTGGGGTCGGGGCCCAGGCCCTGCGCCCCAGGAGCAGGGGTTGTGGTGGCACCCCCACGCTCACGCCACCGCTCTGTCTCTGGGTGCACCTTCCTTCTTGCAGTGCTCGTTGCTACGCGACCGCCAGCTCCCAGTGCTTAATGCTCTAATACGGAGGGATAAAACCGCTCTAAAAATACCCTGCTGCCAGCCCCCTGCAGGGGCAAGGGGGCTGCAGGGGCACAGGTGGCCCAGGCGCAGGAGCTGCCAGGGAGTTCCCAAACTCCTTGTCCTCTAAGTGGCTTTGAGTCGCCGGCCGGGGCTCCGGCAGCGGCACGAGCTGGTGTGCCGGTGCGGCGGGGATTGGCTGTGACTGGCGCGTGGGCTCCTGCGGCTGGAGCTCCCCTGCCAGAGCCGGCTTCAACCAGAGCCGGGAGTGCTCTGGTTCCCCTGCCTGCACCCTGCCTGTGGGCCCCGGCACCAGGGAGCCTGCTGCTCAGCCACGTGCACCTGCTTGGCCTCTGCCTGCTGCTGCCTGGCCTCTGCCTGCTGCTGCCTGACCTCCCTGTGCCTGCCTTGCCCCCCGGAACTGGTGGCATCCTGTGTGGGACCCCTGCAGCATGGGGACGGTCAGCGAGCTCTGCGCCTCCAGTTTCCAGGCCTTTCTCTGCCCCTCGGTGGCTGCCAAGGCAGGTAGGCACTGCGTGCCCCCACTCCCCTCTGTGCTGTGGGGTCCCCATCCCCCAGCAGACACGGCAGTGCCCGTAGCTCCAGCTCCATATGGCTCTGGCTCCATATGGCTCCTGCTGACAGCGGCACACGGTGTCCTTGCTGTCTTGCTGCCTCCTTCCTTTGCCAGCCTCCTCAGGCTTGGTCCTCCGCAAGTACTGAGCCCCAGCAGGAGAGACAGGCACTGGACCCCTTGCCTGGCACTGGCCCACGCCAGAGCCGGTGCCACACTGGGGTGAGGGGTGTTTGGGAGCCAATGTTGGCAGCTGGATGGTCACAGTCAGTGTGGCATAGCCATGACGTGTGCTGCCCTAGCCTCTCGCCCTTGCCCTGCGATGCATGAGCACTCGGCCACCCTCACCATGGAAAGTGCATGTGGCTGCAAGGGCAGCTTGGGTTGGCACTCTCCAAGGGGAATTCTGTGCAGGAAAGCCCAGCGCCTGCCATGTTGGGGGTGTGCTGCGGGCCGGCCGCCTGTGTGAGCTGCTGTTGTCTTTGGCTTCCTGCCTGGCCGTGGGAGCCAGGGGCTGTGCGGTGGGGCAGAGGTCTGTGGGACCTCCTCAGCTAGCCCTGCGGCCGAGCAGCAGTGGGCTGTGCTCTTCCTGAGGCCTGGCACAGTGAGTGTTGCTGAGAGCAGATGAAGTGTGTGCCTGGCTGCGCTTCTGGCACCTGCACAGTGCGCAGTGCCTGTGGACATGGCCGAGCCAGTGCTTGCCTGGGGTCTGTGTCTGGGAGTGCTGGAGCCACTGGAAGGGAGGCAGTAGCTGTGGACAGGGGTTCCCTGCCGATCTCTGGGTCATTGAGCGGGAGTGATGGACAGCACTGCACTAAAGCAGGACAAGGCCCTGGGCACAGGTCCAGCAGTTTGGGAGGGTCTTTCTTGGAGCTGCCTGTCTGAAACCCTTCTCCTGACACACCTCGGCTGCCCGTGGGGAGCGATGGGGCTGACGCAAGCCAGGGTGCGCACACAGCATGATGAAAACAGGATGTGGTGCAGGGAGACGGGCAGGAAGTTTCTGGGGGCCCCACAGAACCCCATCAAGGGGCATGGTGGGAAGCAGCACCCGCAGCAGCACCCAGAGACCCTGGGCTCATCCCTGTGGTCTGTCTGACCCCAAGTCTGTTGCCCCTCTGGTGTGGCACAGCGTGGGCCGGCAGCTCGGCTGGCTGGTGCTGTGGCTCAGGAGGCCGAAGGACATCCTGAGGCTTCTGAAGCCTGTCCTCCCCTTGCTCTATAGCTGTTATTCCTGGTGCTATGCTGTGTCTCCATCTCCTGCTGCCGAGCAAGATTTAGCTGAGTCAAGGTGGCCGAGGCTGACGCGGCCTTTCCAGGCAGCTGACAGGGGACAGGGATGTGCTGGGTTCACTTCCACTGCAGCCGTGTCCCCACAGGGCCTGAATTTGCTGGTGCATGGAGTGGTGAGGTCCCTACAGGCATCCTGGAGCAAGGGAGCTGCTGTGGAGCCTGTGGACCAGTGGTCCCCACAGCTGACACAGGATCTGGACCTGCAGTGGGGGAGTCTGGCAGAGACCGGGGGGAGCTGCAGGGCAGGCCTGTGGGTCTGTTGGGGTGGGCGGTCCAGCTGATGAAGGGGAAGGGAGAGGACCCATGCATTACGCAGTCAGCTCAAGATGTGCAGGGTCAAATGTCCTGGCAGCCCCCGAGGAAGGAAGGGCTGGGCTAGCCCCAGGGCCTGTCTGGCTTCGACCCCAGCACATTGCGTCCTCTGGCCCCGGGCCATGGAGGGGGAGCGGGGCCCTCGTGCCCTGCTTCCCTGCCTGGCTGGGAGCAGAGGAGTTAAGGTGCTGGCAACTCTGGCTCATGGCAGCAGGAACAGGGTGTTGGTGGTGCTGACTCCTGGTGAGGCCAGGATGATGCCCAGGTGGCCCCAGAGCTTACTGGTGCTGTGGCCCTGAGTCACTGTGGAAGCACCAAAGCAGCAGGTGCCCATACCCCAGCATGGCAGCTGAGCCACCGGTACTGCAGGCACAGCCAGTAGGGCTAGTGTGGGACCCTGCTGGGATGGTGCTCAGGGCAGAGGGCAGCAGTGAACTGGGGTGTGGGGGCAATGGAGGGTGGGTGGCTCGGTGCACAAATTCTGCCAGTGGCCCTTGCTGCCACTGGCACAGTCCTCAGGCTCAGCTGCCGGCTGCAGGAGCTGTGGGAGCTCCCAGTTCCCTGTGCCAGTGGGGATTCCTAACCCTGCTTGGGATCCCGTGTCTGGTGGGTCACTGTGCGACTCCTGTGCCAGGCTGAAGCTGGGGGAAGCACCTGCTCCAGCCTCCCTGTCCATCAGCACTGCTCTGCTCAAAGTCAGGCCCACTGGGGCTCCTCAAGGCAAGCACTGTGCAGAGCCAGGGAAGGGTTAATGCCTTCTTCCTTCCCCAGAAAAGCTCCTGCGTCTGGGGTTTCTCTTCCTCTGGCTGCTGCTGACATGGCTGGGCCACTGTCACGAGTGCTCAGCCTCCGCCAGGGAGGGACCTTCCGGGGCTCTGGAACAGCCCCAACATCCCCGCTGCCCTGCAGCATCTCATCCTGTGCTGCGCCTGCCCCGGGGCCACTGGAACCCCCAGGACGCCCGCCGAGACTCCCACCGGCTCCCAGGTGGGCATGGGGAGGCAACACTGAGGGCTTGCCTTTGTCCAGCTCCAGCTCTGGCACCGAATTTGACCTTCCCTGCAGTCAGACAGTAGGGTCCTGCAGCACCCAGGAATTTGGGGGTTTCTGAGTCTGACAACAGGGTGCAATGCAGCTGATCCCTCCCACAGTGAGCCTGGGCTTGCTGGGTGCCCTGGGGCTGGGCAGAGGGGGCTGGTGCTAGTGGGAACAGCACTGGGGCATGTGGAAGGTGCTCGGGTGCATCAATACAGCTCTGGTATTAGAAGTTTAAATAACTTTTAACCTGGTGCCACAAGCTGACTTGTCCAGTTCAGACTTGTTGACATAGAAGACTGAAAATATTGGGAAGTGTTGGCATCATGTTTGAGACATGGTGTCGCAAGCCAAGGTGCCTCAGCCTTGGCAGTGAGGGGTTTGTGAAGGAGGAGCTCATCAGAAACTGGAGTGGAGCCGGGAAATTGCTGAGCATGGAGTTTCAGGGTGTGGGGTCGCAGTCACACCAGTGAGGCTCCCTTGGAGGCAGCAGAGGGAGAAGCAATGTGCAGTTGAGGATGGTGGGGGTCTAAAGGCACACAGTGTCCCTGAGTGCTGATACAGGGTTGCGACCGTGCTGTGGGTGATCTGCTTAGTCTGGGCTGGTGGCACAGGTGGCCTGGAGCCCACTCGTCGTGACACACGGGACTTCAGCAGGATGGAGGGTAATACTTNGGGTGGGAGGGAGGGATGACACGAGAGCCAAGCTGGTGGGTGCTGCTGCCACCTCCCTTGGGGACCTTGCTCCGTGGGGTCGGTGCTTTGGTGTAGTTGTGGACAACCTTGGTGCAATGTGTAGAACCCTCTGGCAGAGGTGGGTGAAACGGGCATAGGACGGTTGGGAGCACTGCTGGAGGAACAGGTGACCTTGGCAACTGGAGGGAATAGGAATGGCATACCTTGTCACTGTGAGTCAGAAGGTCATGCACCAGGGAGTGCTAGGAATGTTCTGGGAGCAAGGGAGAGCTTGCAGCAGCCCTGTGCATGAGCCTCAGGGGTGGTGTTGGGGAGGGAGTTCCTGGCTCCCCAGGATGACAGGGAGGTGTAGACATCATGGCATACAGGAGGGTGTGCCAACTCTAAGCCCTGCCCTGGAATGATGGATCCAGTGCAGAGTGTGCTGCAAGGGCAGCCAGGAGCTGGTTTATGTTTGGGACTTGCCTGGTGTGGCAGAACAGCCTGTAGGGCTCCAGGTCTGCATGGAACCCATGCAATGGGGCACACCAGAGCTACCCAGCCAGGGAAGAGACCAGAAATGGGCACCCACACCAGCTCAGCTGGCTTAGAGCAGACTCAAATGGGACTTGGTGGGGCATCAGGGCCAGCAGGGGCAGTGCTGGAGCTGGTCCAGGGGCCATGCTGGTCCTCGCTGCGTGGCTGCCATGGGCTGAATCAGCAGGACCAGTGGTGCCCAGCTCCCCCGCTGCCCAGCAGGGCTGGGGCCTGGCCCATGCATTCCTTACATGCCATCGGTGCTGCCTGGCCACTGCACAGGGCTGGAGGCTGCTCATCAGCGCAGCTCCTCTGGGCACCCGGCAGCTCCACGTTCTGGTTCCATCCTGACCCAGGACTGCCAGCTGGGAGCCGAGGCTGTGCCAGGAGCCTGTCAGGGCTGATTCCCAGGGCCACACATGCTGACCTGACCATGTCTCTGCTCAGTGCCCAGTGACCTGACCCCGGAGGAGTGCCAGGAACTGGAAAACATCCGCCGCCGCAAGCAGGAGCTGCTGGCTGACATACAGGTCTGATGCTGAGGGGCGACGACCACCCAATCCCCCTGCTCCAGAGAACAGCCTGGGAGGCAGAGGACAGTCTCCCTGTTCATGTCACTGGCAGGGTCCCTGCAGCCCTATCCAAGGTCTCTCACCCTGCTGACCCACAGTGCAGCCTCCTGGGGACAGGGAGAGCGTCCCAGCAAGGATGTGATCCCAGGTAGCAGCCAGCCTGCCCTGCCCTGCTGGGGCAGCCATGGCTTTTCATGTTCCCCGCAGGGCTCCGGGCTGTGCAGTTGTGCCATTCCCTGGGGCACTGGTGTCTGTGCCAGCCACTGCCTGGCACAGGCAGGGGCCATGTCTGTGGGCCAGGCCACTGTCTTGGCAAGTGCCTGTGAGGTCAGAGCTCATCTGGGACACTGTCAGGCCTGTCCCCTATTAAGGTGTTAGAGGCTAATTACTGCCATATGCTGGGTATGATCTGAAGGGATTAGGGGTAATTTTGTTAACCTCCAAATCTCTTCCTTCCTGCTTGCTGAGAGTGTTGTGATGTGCAGGGATTAGCNGGGGGGTGCAGCCAGCCCCACTGCCAGTGACCCCTAGCTGATTCAGCCCCAGGGTAGTGCTCGATGGCAGGAGGGAGACAGAGAGAAGGAAGGAGGGGCTGCTGGGCCCCCCGGGGGAATAGGGCTGCCTCTGGGGCTGGGCACTGGAGGGTTTGAGGTGGAGGCCCTTCAAAAATGCCCCTCTTCCCGCAGCGCCTGAAGGATGAGATAGCAGAAGTGACAAATGAGATCGAGAACCTGGGCTCCACAGAGGAGAGGTGAGTCCCCAGCCCAGGGCCCTGCTGAGCCCCTTCTGACGCCATGTGGGAGCTGAGGGCAGCTGTGTGCTATGGCCCTGGCCCTGGCCCATGAGCACTGGTGTGTGTGGCTTTCCCAGGCACTCTGGGCTCCTGGGGGTGGGATCCCAGACTCAACTGCTGCTGCCAGGTCTGTTTTTTCAAGTCCCAGCCTCTGTCTGGCTGCAGTTATTGCCGGGCTTTGTTATTCTGAGCTGGTGCAGGCGGTGCCAGCTGGGATTATGGGTCTCGGCATCTGGCGGTAGCCAACTCGCAGTGCCGTTCCCAATCACCCACTGGAGCATGAAAGCTGTCCCCTCCCGCCAGCCCCAAGGCTTTCCCCAGAGCCGCGCGGCAGCCAGCTTACACAAGGTCCCCCATGCATGGGTGACCTCACAGGTGCTCTACCTGCACCCCATCTACTCAGGGTGACTCCAAAGAGTGGATACAGCAGCTCCACTCCGCTCTGGGGCCCAGCAGGCCAAGAGGAGCCCCGGGCCACAGCGTGGGGCAGACACAGAGCAGTGTGTTGGCCATGGCGCACCAGCGTGGGGGCCTGGCTCCTGTCAGTCCAGGCTGACTCTCCCCACAGTGCGCTGCCCCAGGGACCCATCAGAGGCAGCAGGTCCCTGCTGGGTGCTCAGAGCTGCTTTGTGACTTGCAGGAAAAACATGCAGAGGAACAAACAGGTGGCCATGGGCAGGAAGAAGTTCAACATGGATCCCAAGAAGGTACCCTAGGGTGGGGAACAGGGCTGGTCACCAGCCTCTGGGACTGTGCTGGGCTCTGCCACCTCCCAGTCCCAGTGCCTGCAGCCAGGGCAGAGCCCACGGGCAGGAGCTGGGGGGCAGTGGGCAGGCTGGCAGGGGCAGCTGCAGAATTCTGAGTAGCTCCTCTTGCACTGCTCCAGGGCATCCAGTTCCTGATCGAGAATGACCTGCTGAAGAACACATGCGAGGACATTGCTCAGTTCCTGTACAAGGGAGAGGGCCTCAACAAGACAGCCATCGGTGACTACCTGGGCGAGAGGTGTGCTGGCCTTGGGTCTCCTGGGGATGTTCTGGGCTCCCACCAAATGAGAGATGGGACACTGCAGCTCTGAGCTCACAGGGCAGCTGAGTGGGGGTACCCAAGGGGCTGGGGGCAGTTGGGGGTGTTCAGTCCATGTCTGGCACTTGAAAGCGGCTGGTATGTGCAGATGAGCCCAGGACATGAGCTGGGGGTAGCTGCAGCTTCCCCCACATGAATGAGCAGAGCCTGGAGCAGGGCAGTGACAGGATTGCTGATCATGCATCCCTCATGCTCTGGCTTTGTTCCCACAGGGATGAGTTCAACATCCAAGTCCTGCATGCCTTCGTGGAGCTGCACGAGTTCACTGACCTCAACCTTGTGCAGGCCCTAAGGTGAGCAAGGGGCCAGGAGCTGAGCATGGCCCATCTGGGGGGTGGCGGGGGACCTTGGCAGCCTGGGCATGGTTGAGGAACCATAGAGCCCCCAAATCAGTGCCACAGCTTGCTCTTCACAGACAGTTCCTGTGGAGCTTCCGGCTGCCTGGGGAGGCGCAGAAGATCGACCGGATGATGGAGGCCTTTGCCCAGCGGTACTGCCAGTGTAACCCTGGCGTCTTCCAGTCCACAGGTGAGCACCTGCCCCAGACCCTCTCCTTGACATCCTGCCCTGCAGCTGACTTCCCCTTCTGCCCCTGCAGACACGTGCTATGTGCTCTCCTTCGCCATCATCATGCTGAACACAAGCCTGCACAACCCCAATGTGAAAGACAAGCCCACAGCAGAGCGATTCATCGCCATGAACCGTGGCATCAATGATGGGGGAGACCTGCCTGAGGAGCTGCTCCGGGTAGGGCCAGGGCATGGAGGGGCCAGGGCCAGGCTGCAGAGCTGGCCTGGAGCAGGGCCCACTGCAGGGGTCCAGGGCAGAGCAGAGTTGACATCTTGTGTCATTGTACCAGAATCTCTACGAGAGCATCAAGAATGAGCCCTTCAAAATCCCTGAGGATGATGGCAATGACCTCACCCACACCTTCTTCAACCCCGACCGGGAGGGCTGGCTCCTGAAACTTGGTGAGTGGTGGCAGCCACGGAGGGCATACCGTCCCCAGGGACAAAGCTGGGACATGGGTGCAATGCCCCAGGGCTTCCCACAGCTCTCCTGCTGCCCTGGCTCTTTGGAGAGTGAGGAGGCTGCAGAGAGGGGCACATCTCCCTCAGGAAAGGCATCCATACATCCAGCAGCCCTCCATTTTCCCTCGATGGGGCAGCAGGAGTGGACTCAGAGCTGATGAGGCCCTGCAGAGTGACTGGGTGGGCATCCTGGGGGATTCTGCCTCTAGATTGGGCAAGCACCCAGGGTGCAGAACTGGTACCAAGGTCTGGTGTCAGAGACCTTGAGGCCCTTCAGGTCACTGAGTCACAACAGGGTGTGTTGGAACAGGCCCCCAGGAGTGAGTGGCAAGCTGCCCCAGGCTGCGTGCGTCCCCCCTCCATGCCACAGGCAAGCCCCTGCCTCACCTTCCCACAGCATTATCACCTCTGCATCCCAGCTCCACATGCAGGCAGCGTGCATGGCATCCCTGCTGCACTGCCCGGCTCCCGTGGCCAGAGCCCTCCGCACCCTGGCTCCTGTGGCTTCTCTTCTCAGCACCTCTGGGGAATCCTTTGCCCGGGTTCAGCAAGGAGGAATGGGTGGGGCAGGATGGGGGTCCAGTGGAGCCTTTCCCTGGGGTTCTGATTAGGGTCAGGATTCCTGATGTATGGCCACCCCCTTGGGAAGGGTGAGGGGCCTTATCCCTAGCACATGAGATGAGCAAGAGCAGCCTGTTCCCCACCCTGGGGTGGTGGGACACAAGGGACAGCTCCAGGCTCTCCTGTCCCTGACAAGCCCTGCGCCCAGTCGGTGCACGTAGGTTCAGCTTGGCACTGGCACTGCCTGCAGACAGGAGGACAGAGAGGGAGCAGAGTGGCTGTGGGCCCCAGCTCACTCATGGGGCAGGTAGGGACCCATGAGTCAACCATGGGGTGGAGGGAGCCAGGCCCTGTGCCTGGCAGCTGAGGAGCCCCATCCCACAGAGCCACAGTGAGCCAGGGCAGTCGGCCCCCATGGTCATGCTGCCAGCCTGACCCCTCACAGCTTCACTGCTGCAGCCTGGCCCCACTGACCTGCAGGGTGAGGGGGGGCTTTGGGATTCCTCTTTTTATTTTTTTTCCCTTTTTTTTTTTAATTTTCTTTTCTCCCTCATTTGTATGTTTCCATGATTTTGGCTCTTCCTTTCCCTGCCCCCAACTCCAGGAGGTACGTACCCCTCTCCCCTGCTCTGCTCACACTGCTGGGACTTTGTTTCCTTTGCATTTTTAATTGCTGGTGATGAGTCTCATTGCTGCTGCTGCTGCTGCTAACCCCGCACCACCCGGGGACCTTGCCTGCCGCGGGACAGCACTGCTCCACCACCAGGCAGGGACGTGGGGTGCGGCCCCACCGATGGCACCCTCTTCTCAAGGCCTGCAGCTCCGTCCACTGCCCTGGGGGAGGACAGGACCACAGTGGGTCCTTGCCAGCTGCTGGCCAGGGCGACACGTCCGGCCATGCTTTGCCATGTCCACAGGCATCTCAGCCCAGCCAGTGTGTCTTTGCCTCCGGTGCCCCAAGGGATGGGGATGGGTTTGGAGTGTTCTGGCAAGGACTGTGCGTGGGACATTGGGGGTTGCCAAGTGCCTGGAGCTGGATGGAAGCAGGCAAGAGCCATCTGTATGGTGCTCTGTGCTGTGCCGAGGGCACACAGCAGTCCCTGTGTGGGGACTAGTGCTGCCCTGGCTCCAGCACCTGCACGCCAGGATGTCGGGGCATCAATGCTGGCCCTCGGAACTACTGTGGGGCAGGGACTGCGGTGGGCACCCAGCTGGCATAGGGGAACAGGGGGCACAGTGCACGCCATGGATCCTCATGTCCATGCCAGACCTGGTCTGCAAGGGGGGGTGCTCATCCCACTGTTGCGATGGCTGTGGTGGAGGGGAACCGGGCCTGGGGGCAAGTGGCCTCCTGCATCCGGGGAGCGGCTTCTCCCACTGTGGTCATGGCTGTGGAGCCTGGCTGTGGCATGGCACCAGGACGAGTGGGACCGTGGTCAGTGTGGACAGAAAGTCCCCATGTGGCCCTGGGGAGCTGCCTGGCTGCAGTATCCTCTAGCCATGCTGAATCCGTGCTTGGGTGGGAATGGGCGCAGCACTCCCGGCCCAGCACCCGGCCCTCGCCTCCATCCTCATCCGTCTGCTTCCCGCTCCGGCTCGGTGCGGTGTGTGCTGCCTGTTGCTGCTGCCCGCCACTGCCTGGCTCTGCTTGGCTCTGTGTGTCTGCCCGGGCCCTGTGCTGCTGGAGCCTGTGTGTGTCCGCCCGGCTCCCGCGCTGCCATGTGCCGTGTGCCCAGCTGTGCTCTGCAGGGCTGTGCCCAACTGTCCCTCTCTGCTCCCAGGAGGAAGGGTGAAGACGTGGAAGCGGCGCTGGTTCATCCTGACTGACAACTGCCTTTACTACTTCGAGTATACGACGGTGAGTGGGCTCTGCATGGGGTGAGCCAAGCAGGGGCAGGGAAGGGGCCAGATGGGGGTTGTCCATCCCACAGCTAAACCTCTGTTTGGCCGTGCCAGGATAAGGAGCCTCGTGGCATCATCCCCCTGGAGAACCTGAGCATCCGTGAAGTGGAGGACTCGAAGAAGCCTGTGAGTGCTGCAGCAGTGTTCTCTGGGGTTTGGGGGCAGCCCTGGTGCTTTGACTCGAGCAGGGAAAGCTGGGACATGTTGCAGACCCCCAGCATACCCTTAGGAGAGGCAGGGGGCCCCGCAGCTGTCACTGCCTCCACGATCACAGCAGCTGGGTGCAGGCCTGGGGCCAGTCACTGCAGTGACCAGGACTGGTGGCAGGGCATGTGCAGGGCCATGGGGTGATGATCACAGCATGTCCTGGGATGGCTGTGCTGGGGGAGCATGGCTCTGCTTCATCCCTCCCAGCCTGGGGTCCCCTTTGAAGGGGGGCACTACCTCTGAGCAGTTTTTCCCTCCCAGAACTGCTTTGAGCTCTACATCCCTGACAACAAGGACCAGGTGATCAAGGCCTGCAAGACGGAGGCAGACGGACGTGTGGTGGAGGGGAACCATACTGTGTACCGCATCTCCGCCCCCACACCTGAGGAGAAGGAGGAGTGGATCAAGTGCATCAAGTGAGTGCCCGGAGGAGCGTGTGGGGGCACAGTGCTGGGCAGGGGCACAGCAGGGACCTGCGTGCTGCCCTTGAAGGAGACTGTGCTTTCCGGGGCACCTTGCAAAGATGGGAGGAGCGAGCTTTCCTGGGGACATAAAGGGACCTGCCCAAGGCCTGGCCAGGCAGGTTGCACCCAGCGCTGCAGTAGTTTGGCCTGACCCAGCCTTTGTTCCCCTGCCAGGGCAGCCATCAGCCGGGACCCCTTCTATGAGATGCTGGCTGCCAGGAAGAAGAAGGTTTCCTCCACCAAGAGGCACTAGCAGCCAGACTGGCCTTGTGAGGCCAACGTGCTCTCCGCAGACCAAGCATCCCCCTGTCCTGGGGGTCTGTGGGGTGGGGGCTCCGCTGCAGCCTAGGTCTCAAGGCCTAGGGCCCAGCTTCAGCTTCACTGTTTCTTTACCATGGGGGGAGGGAAAGGGCACAGGCATCTCAGTGCCTCTGGCCCTCCATCACTGTGTCATCACCAGGACAGCGTCTTCATTGCCTCAAGCTGGAACGCAGCACCCCTGGGAGCCTCAGCCTCAGCCCCACAGGTGCCCACCCTGCGACTGCACATGGCGCTGCGTCCCCCCCAGCACCCGTGTCCAGACACACTTGGCGTGTCCCTTCAGGAGGGTGAGCAGCTGTTGGTGAGCAGCTGGCAGTTCTGGGGTGCCACAGGTGCTGGGGTGCAGGGCATCAGGCCCAGGGGGGCCCTGCAGAGACACAGCTCCCAGCCCTCGTTGTAGCGGGCCTGGGTCTGTCCTGAGTGGCCCTGCACTGCTGCCTCAGACCCTCACAGCTGCCCCTTGCACCAGAAATGGTCCTCATGGGCACAGGAGTGCCAAAGGGCAGGAACTGTCACCGTCACAGTCTGTAGTGGTGCCACAGAGCAGAAAAACATGCCCTTACCCAGCTGTAGGGGTTGTGGCTTGGATGAGGTAGCACTGGGTGTCATTGCCCCTGCCACATTCTTGCAGCACAGTCCCCTCATGCAAGGGTGGCATGGTGCCAGGGTGGGACATGCCCAGGGCTGGAACCTGCCCTGGTGATGGCTGTGGCAGAGGTCTGGATGGGTAGGGGCTGCAGCCCCCCACTCTGCCTTGCAATCCACCCATGTCGTGTCCTGTCCCTGTCCTCGCGCATGGTCTGGAGACGCCTGGATCAGTATTAAGTCTATTTATCAGAGGTGTAAATACTCCTGTATAGTTTTCTCCTTGTAGATTATTTTGTATGTGGGTGGTTCAGTGCAGAGGCCTCGTGGAGGTGGGGGCAAGAGGATTTTTTATTCTAACTTTTTTTTTTTTTTTGCCATGGCCTTGTAAACTAGTGCTGAGGATCGGCAGCAAATAAACACTGCACCGTGCTCCACTTGGCTTCCTGTGCTCTGTGTGCAGCTCAGGGTGGGCAGGAGTCTCCTGCACCCCACCACTGCCAGCCCCTGCCCTGTGTCCGGCTTGAACCAGGCTCATACGCCTCGCAACCTGAGGTCTTGGTGCCAGCACCACAGCGATGCCATGTTGGATGAAGTGGCAGCACTGCAGCCAGTGCAGGTCTTGGTTTGAGCCTCTGCCTGTTCCACTTCAAAGGCCCATGTTTCTTGGTGTGCTGAGGGTGATCATGAGCCTTGTGCCCTCACCAGCTGTGCCTGGCCAGGACAGTGCCTTGGGGACGTTGCCACAAGGTATGGGGTGACTGCTGCGTTGGGGCAACTCCTGGTCCTGCATCCTGCTGTGCAGTGGGACTGGAACTGAGCGTGGCTGGGCAGTGGGGTAGTTGCCCACCACAGTGGTACTCACAGCACCATGCAAGAGGCCTGGCACAACAGGTGGTGGGGCACCCACTCAGGTGCCTTGTTCTGCAGTGGGGCTGGGCAATTCATACCTAGGTGGTACCAGCTGTGAATAGGATCAAAGCCAAGTTGTGACAAGGGCAAGCTGGGAGTACAGACTCTGTGCCAGCCATGCTGCTGCCACCAAGGCTGGCGGGGGAGAGGGGGCTGGTCCAGCCTTGCACACTTGTGCCATGGTGGAGGTCTGCCAAAGCCAAGGGCATTCGCTGCTGTGGTCTCTGCCCTCCCTGTGCCTCAGATGGGGCAGCCCTTGGCACTGTGGCCTGAGTCGGGCCAGGGTGGGCCAACAGCCCTTGCTGAGGGACAGGGACATGGAGGCAGGAGAGGGCAACCCTGCAGCTGGGCTGGTGCCGGTGCCAGTTGAGCTGGTGCCGGTGCCAGTTGAGCTGGTGCCGGGGTCAGTTGGGGTGCAGACTGTGTCGGTTGAACTGCAGATGGTGCCAGTTGGGGAGCAGACGGTGGCTGGAGGCTGTTGGAGGGTCGAGGGGTGCGATACAGCAGGGAAGCAGTAGAGACAGGTAGGATTGGAGTGAGCCAGGGGGGTAGGGGAGCCAGGCAGGGATAGGGCAGGTCGGGGGACGATAGGGTCAGACAGGGACAGGTCAGGCTGGGAGGCAATGGGGTCGGTTTGAGAGGGCCAGGCAAGAGTGGGGTAGGTCGGTGGGTGGTGGAGGTTGATGGGGCCAGGCAGGGATGGGACCGGCAGCTTCCCGTGAGACTGTATGAGCAGAGGGAAGGCTGAGGGCAGTGGAGGGGTGGGACAGGCAGAAGGGATGGGCGGGGTGCGGGAGCTGCACAGCCGCTGGCTGAGCGGGGCTCTGCCCGCTGGATGCGCTCAGGTGCGGGGCAGCCGCGGCCGAGCCCGGTGCCGGCGCGATGTCGGCGGCGCAGGACCCGCGGCTTGACTTGCTGGAGAGCTTTGCCACGGCGCTGCTGCGTATCTCGCCGGACAAGTGGAGCAAGTTTGTGAGCAGCGAGGAGGTCACGGTCATGCTGGACAAGTTCTTCAAGCAGCAGGATATGCCGGAGCTGGTGTTGGGGCTGAACCCCGCTGGGCAGCTCCTGCCCACTGTTTGCTTCCCGCCCGCCCTAAAGGGGAAGGGCATCTACTTTGTGAAAAAGAAGAGGGAGAATATCACCCAGGAGAACTGCCGGAGTGCTCTGCTGGTGGGAGACATTGGCCCCTCGCCCGTGGAGCAGCTCATCACCGTGCTGCTGGAGGTGGGTTGCCTGCACAGGCACAGGCTTGGGGTGAGTGGGGTGAGCTGAGCTCCGCGGGCAGTGCTGTGCCAGGACGCCTGCTGCAGGCTGCTCAAGCCAACACTCCAGGTGGGCTCCAATGGAAATTAAAAGTCATAGGAAAACTTGCCCCAAGCACTGGTCCTGACTTTGTGGTGGCTCCCAAGCTAGGCAGAATGAGTCCCACCAGGACAAGAGCTGGGTGAAGGTCACCAGCCCAGTTTTCTCCTGGGCCCAACTAGATCACTTCCTCCTCGTGGTTTTACAAATGAATCGTAATGCCCCCTCCTCCCTTCCTGACATCTGGAAAATGTCTGAGTGGATTTCTCTCAAACTTGCCATAAATATTCCCACTGCCAGCCCAGAGCACCCGAAAGGTCCATTGGCCCCGGGAGCCCTCACGATTCCCCCTCATTGCTGGGGGCTTTTGCTTATGTGCCAGCCCCTGACCCCTCTGGGTGCACTCACTCTGCCACTCCCAGCATTTCTCAGCCCATGAGAGATGGAAACTCAGGCCAAGGGGACTCCTGGTCACAGTAATGAGAAAAACATCAGCAAAACCCATTGGTGACCGCCAGAGCTGCGGCTGGACTGGGACGGTGCTGCAATGGGCAGTGAGAGGGGACACTGGGATGGACAACACTACTGCCCACTGCCCTGAGCACCCGAGAGAGCACCCAACCCAGCCCTGTCCTCCAGGTTGTGTCCCCCCTGCTCCTGAGTGAGGAGGAGGGGCTGGGCTGGCCCAGGATGGTGGTGGAGGACATTGTGCAACAGACGCATCAGCTGCAGAACAAGATGTTCGTGATCGGTGGGAAGATTCAGGGGAAGCCGCTGCTTCCACTGCCCGAGCACCTGGTCAACTGGGATGACTCTGGCGCCGTCCTGGACTGGTGGGTGCTGCTGGCACCGCTTGGTGCCAGAAAAGGCAGACAGGGGCCCGGGGCAGCATGAGTTCCTCATGGAGGGACAGGATCTGGGACACTGGCTTGGTCCCTGCACACCTCTGGGCACAGCCACCCCCTGCAGCAGACAATGTTTGAGGGGCTCCTACCAGGCATCTGCACTCGCTAGGTGGCCATAAGCTGGCACAGGGGGCTCCCCTGGGGCTGTTTGGGGTTCCCCTGGCGAAGTTCATGGCTCCCACGGGGCATAACCTTGCTGCCTTTCAGCCTGGTGGGGCCTGCAGACGGTCCAGTGCTGCACTCCATTGAGACTGTCGTCATCGAGTGGTCCCAGCAGGTCGAAGAGATCTTGACCCAGGACGCAGCACGGCCACTGCTGGAGGGACTGCACCCTCTGCCCAGGGTTGAGTTTGAGTTCTGGCAGACAAGGATGAGCAACCTGCAGTGCATCAATGACCAGGTACTGCCTCACCCGTGGTGGCTTCATGTCCCCATGCTGACCCTCCCATGCTGAGCCTGCCACCTTTCCCCTGCCAGCTGCTCTCGCCCCAAGTGACGGTGCTGGCCAAGACACTGGAGAAGGCTGACAGCTGCTACTGGCCATCATTGCAGAACATGTTCAGGGCCGTCAGTGCTGGTGAGGCCTCATGATGTGGTGGTGGCTGCCTCTGACAAGGTGTCTTCATTTTGAAACAGAGTTTTTTCCCTTTCCCAGGCCTGGAGGAAGCCAAAGATGTCAGTCTCCATCTGCAACCGCTGCAGGTGGTGCTGGAGGAGATGGAGCAAGCAGATTATTCCCAGGTAAGTGACATGTGGCAAAATAACCAGCACAGCCTGGCTGCCTCACCTGGGTGGCTGTGCAGAGTCACAGAGGCTGCCGGGGGGCACATCCCCCCAGCTCTGCCATGTCCCCACACTGACAGGGCTCTGCTCCCACAGCTGCAGTCCTTTGTGCCCAAGGTGCTGTGCACCGTCTGCCTGCTCCGGGCTCACTGCCAGACCTACCACTCACCTGCTCACATAGCCCGTGTCCTGCAGGAGATCTGCAACCTCCTCATCACCATGGTATGGCACCAGCATTGACCCACATCCCCTCCAGCTGCCCCACTGGGACAGGTGTAGGGAGTAGAGCTGTGGTGACAGAGACACCCCAGACTACAGAACAGCAGAGTCCCCCATAGGGTTGGGGAGGGTCTGGGGCGGGCACAGGCTGCAGGTGACCACCAGCAAGCCTGGGGATGAAGGGAGCAGGAGCAGCCTTAATGCCCCTCTGCCAACAGTCCCTGCCTGCATCTGTCTGTCCCAGACCCAAAAGTTTCTGAGCCCCGAGGACGTGCTGAAGGGACTGCAAGGAGAACCCCAGGAGACCCTGGAGGGAATCAAACTGGGCATCTCCACCATAGAGAAGTTCTTCCAGTCCTACAGGACTTACTGCTTTGACCTGATGCTCACATTGTTCTCGGTGGGTGTAGGGATGGTGTGGGGGCACCCAGCCCCCTCCACACCAGCCCCACTGACTGACAGCCCCTCTCCCCTCCCAGGAGGAGCTGCAGCTCTGCGAGTTCCCCCCCATCTGCACCTTCAAGAGGATGGATGCCTTCTTGCACAGGCTCAAGACCATGGAGGTGACAGCACAGCATTTAGGGGCACTGTGCCAGCCGCAGATGGGCCTTCCTCACCCTGGGGATCCTGGAGTAGTCCCTGAGAGCTGCCTGGGGTGGGCTGGTGTTGCTGGTGCAAGGGAACATTGCTGGGAGCGCAGTGGCACCATTCCCAGCACAGCCCTCCTGGCTCTGAGCCCCCAGGATAGGCACCCCCCAGCCAGGTCAGGGAGTATCCCTGGGAGGATGCTCCCCAGGACTGGTGAGCTGGCAGGATGCAGCCCTGTGCCAGTGCTGCAGCTCCTGCACCTGCAACCTGGAACAGCAGGATTTGGATGAAATGGGGGTTTCTGCTTGCCAGGAACTATTCCAGGCAGCCATTGACTTCCTGAGGCTGGAGAAGACAGTTCTGGGAGGAGTGCGAGGAAACTTCCTTGGGAACTGGATGTTGCAGATCTCTGAGGAGGTCTCTGAAGTCACCAAGAGTTTTGCTGATTGCAAATATGATCCCTTGGATCCTGATGAAGAGGTGAGCAGATGCTGGGATGGAGGTGTAAGCATTTGCTAAGTGAGAAGGAAAAAACCTCTTGCCAGAACATGATGCAGAGCAACTTGTGGGGCTGTCCCACAGCAGCACAGGGTTGGCTCTGGGGCAGGTCACAGGGCTCTGGGACCTCCAAGTTAGCAAACACTTCAGGAAGGATTTGGGAAGGAGGCACAGGGGCTGTACCAGTTTAAATAATTTTGCTCTCACTGGCAGCAATGGAACAGAGACTTTGCAGAGTTCCAGAAAAAGGTTCAGGATGCAAACAGGCAGTTGGCTGCTGTCTTCTGCCAGGGCTTTGATGACTGTAACCACCTGTCAGCCACCGTGAAGGTACCTGTGCCCTCACTTGGCAGCACAGCAGGCTGCACCTCCAGGGACCAGGGGTCACCACCCCTCCCAGGGGTGCTCCAGGGCACAGGAGCCAGCACCTCTCTCTCTCACAGCTGGTCCACATGTTTGCCTCTGTGCTGGAGCGACCTCTGATCAGGGCAGAGGCTTCCCCCTGCTACTTGGCCCTGCTGGGAATGTTTGAGGCTGAGCTAGAGAGTGTGAAGCTGCTGTTCGACACGCAGACTATGTCCCCACCACCCCCTGGGGGATCCCCATCCTTCCACAAGAACCTGCCACCAGTGGCTGGGCAGCTGAAGTGGATTCTGGAGCTGCAGCAACGACTGGAGGGGCCACGCAAGGATTTGCTAGCCATTGACCACCCGTATGTGCAGTTTCCCTGTCACCCCATGGGGACATGGCACAGAAGCTGGGCAGGATTCAGCCTGGCCTGGGTCCCCTCCCATGTCCTGCTACATCAGCTTCTGCTTTATCACTACCCTGACAGTGCCATGGTGGGTGCTGAGGCTGAGCTGGTGTATGGGAAGTATGAAGAAATGATGGGGCTGCTGCAAAGTTACAGCAAGAGGGTCTACAGGGAGTGGGCAAGCGGACCCGGGCAGGAATGCCACTTCAGCCTGGAGCAGCCCTTGCTCCGGAGGGACCCTGACTCTGCCCTCCTCAGTGTGAACTTCAGCAAAGAGGTCAGTGCTGGCATGGGAAACACCAGTGATCCCTCACCCCAGTGTGCTCCCTGTGATCTCAGGGGCTGCCTGAGGTGTGGTGGGTTTTGCTAACAAACCCCTTCTGGGCTGTGGTGTCTCACAGCTCACTGCTGTCCTGCGGGAGGTGAAGTACCTGAACATCCAGCAGCAGGAAGACATCCCAGAGAGTGCTGAGAACCTTTTTGCCCAAAATGAGACTTTCCAAAAGCTTGGGGACCACCTGGAGCTCATCGTGGGCTGGTACAATGAGGCAGGTTTTGAAAGGGAGACAAGCCATCTGTTTTTCCATGCCCTGAGCCCCATCCTGTGGCTAGACAAGCTGTGGCTGCTGCCATGCCCCTCCTGCCCCTCAGTGCTGTGTTGGAGGGAGGGGGACCCCGTTCCTCAGGCTGCAGCTGGAGTGGGGTGCCTGCTCCATTTGGGCACTCACCTGTGTGTGTGTTGGCCCCAGGTGAAGCAGCGGCTGCTGCCGGTGGAGCAGCCACTGGTGGCGGAGGAGCTGGAGGCCCTCGATGGCCGCCTGGCCAGTGCTGAGCAGTCCCTATTCTGGAACCACGAAGGTACAAACCCCAACCTCAGCCATCCAAGGCCAGGGATCCTTTTTGTGCCTTTGGGGGCTCCCAGCACTGTCCGGCCTCCCACTGCCCTGGAGGCGTCTGCACAACCTGTTCGTGTGTGCATTTCCCTCACAGGTGTCATGGACTACATCCAGGAGATAAGGGAGACCCTGCAAGACCTGCAGAGACGGGTCCAGAGAACAAAGCTGAACCTGGAGAACATCACTCAGCTGATGGAGGTAATGTTTGCTGGTGCTTAACAAGCATCTTCCTGGGACACATCCAGCTGGGATTTTCCCTTTCCTGGCTTAGCAGAGCAGCTCCATTTTCTCCTCTCTGCAGGACTGCTCAGCCACTCCCTTGTTTGGAAGGAAGGACAACAAGGTGACTGCCCTCCTGGACCTGAGTGGGAGAGAGAACACCTTAACTCAGCGCCGCGCTGCTATTGAGAAGGCAGGCGCGAGGATCCAGGGAATGGTGGAGGTGAGGCATGGTCCATGGGATGGAGCACTGGGTGGGCCCAAAGGGGCCACAAGGAAGGACTTGCCCACAGTGCCAGAAGCCAGTGCCTTTGCTGGGTGTTCACTGACAAACACTTGCTGGTTTTCCCATGGCAGGAGAATGCAATTCTGTTTAAAGCTGACAAGTCCTCGCAGATGTGGCTGGACTATGTGGGACACATAGACAAGATTGTGCTGGATGGGCTCTACAGACTCGTCCAGAAGTCCCTGCAGCTGCTGCTCAGCAACATGGACCCTAATGTAGGTACCAGTGTGCTGGCAATGGGTGTGGTGGGCTTGGAGCGTCCCACCACTCACTGTCAGTTTGTTTAGTGGCCAAATGTGCCTGTCACAGTGCTCTCTGGTGGTGCTGGTGTCCCCCGTTGTCCCCAACGCTTGCAGGGCTGGGGGCACCATGAAGCCCCATGCTGAGCGCTGCCCTGTTTCAGGCCCAGGTGTCCCCACTGTTCGAGGTGCAGATGGAGCTGTCCGAGGGCCGGGTGCGGTACTGGCCTTCACTGGAGGTGGGGAGTGGCGACAACTTCTTGACACTGGTGGAGGGGCTGCTCGGGGACATCGAGGTGGCAGTAGCCTCCATGCCACAGCTGCTGGAGGAGGCAATCAGCTACAAGGTGGGTCCATGGCTGGCAGCAGCTCCCGGCTCAGCAGAAGGTGGGCAAGGGTGCCTGGTGCCCCCAGCCAGTCCCCATGCTCTGCCTGTCCCTTCAGACCGCACTGGAGGAGCACCCAGATCTTGGGAGGATGCAGGAGAATGTGGTGTCACTGGTGGTCAGCACCATGGCAGAGGGCGAGGAGTTCAGTGCAGGCTTTGAGGAGCACTCCCACCTGTGGCAGGAGACCCCTGAGGAGTTTCTGCAGCGCTTCCTCACCTTGGGCAGTGCCCCTGGCCCTGAGGAGACAGAGCCAGAGCCACAGCCACAGCCAGAGGAGGCTGCGACATGTGGGATCCCATCCCTCCAACTCTTTAAGCAGGAGGTGTGCAACGGGTGCCTGAGGATGTGCTGGGTGCTTGGAGTGCCCTGGAGTACACGAGGTGCCCAGGGAGGTGCTGGTCAGGGACTGTGACCCACTCTTGTCCCCAGATCGATGCACTTGAGGGGCTCTACGAAGAGGTGTTGGGGTTTGCAGACACCACGGTGTTTGGGGGGTGGCTGCAGTGTGACTGCCGCCTCTTCAAGAAAGCGCTGCTGGACGCCATCAAGGGCCAGAGCCTGGTGCTCCGGCACTACCTTGCCAACCATGTCACTACCAGGTAAGGGCCTGGTGAGCCCTGGCAGGGGGACAGGGCGGTTCCATTGACCAGAGCCCAGCTGGCCTGTGGCACAGGCACCACTGTGTGCCAGGGTAGGGCTGGCTGCAGAGGACAGAGCTGTGGAGATGTGGGTGAAGGTTCCAGGCACCTTCAGGGATGGGTCCATGGGGTGCCGTGCCCTGCAGAGTGAGCCCTGAGCCCCATCGGGCTTGCCTGGTGAGTGCCATGGTCCTCCCAGTCTCCAGGAGCTGGAGGATTTCATTCAAGAGTCCACTGCCGGCTTGAGCAAACCTCTGGAGGAGGGAGACTATGAAGGGCTGGTGGAAGTGATGGGACACCTGGCGAGGGTCAAGGAGAGGCAGGCAGTGACCGACAGCATGTTTGAGCCCCTGAAGGAAACCATTGCCCTGCTCAAGTCCTACGGGGATGAAATGCCAGAGCAGATCCACCTGAAGCTCAGTGTATGCTGCTCAGGGTGCAGGGGGGCTGGGCAGGGACTCCCTGGGGCCAGGATGGTGACCCCATACGGTGCTCACTGCAGAACCTGCCTGAGCGCTGGGACAACAACAAGAAGCTCTGCCTGCGGGTTGCAGAGAGCGCAGCACCCCTGCAAGCCAATGAAGCCACCATCCTCCGCGGGAAGTGCCAGGAGTTCGAGGTACCTGCCTGGGGGTTGGGGGCATGTGGGCAGCTCCTCAGCAGCTTTGGGAAGATCCTGTTGCTCTTCCTGACTGCCAGGTCCTGACTGTCCCCCTAAATCCATCCTCCCACACAGATCCAGCAGCACACCTTCCGAGAGACTTTCCAGAGAAAAGCCCCTTTTTCATATACAGAGCCAAGACCCTACAAGTTACTGAACAGGGTAAGAAAAGGGAGGAAGATGCCAGGGTCTGACACTGGGTGCTGGGGAGGTGCAGCTGCTCTGGTTCTGACTCCAGCTCCCAGCCCAACAGGGAGGATCTGGCCCTGCAGCAGGGACAGAGCCACCTCTGGAGTGGGAGTCATGTCCCTGGCACACAGTCTTTGGCTGAGACATTCTTCTTTTCTCCATCCAGCAAGAGAAGAGCATTGCCGCCATGGAAAGGGACATGGTAGCCCTGGCCACGTCAGCCGGGCTGTTTGAAGTGTCGGTCCCAGAGTACAAACAGCTCAAAATGTGCCGCAGGGAGCTGCGCCTGCTGAAGGAGCTCTGGGACATGATCAGCCTGGTATGTGCCACAGTTTGGGAGCCAGGATGCAATCACAATGCTGCCTCCAGGCAAGAGCTGAGCAGCAGGCTGCTCTTGGCTAGTATGGGCACCTGACACAGGCACCAGGCACAGGCATCCAGCATGGGCATGTGGCATGGGCACCCAGTGCCAGCCAGCTGTTGCCAGTCAAAGGTGCAGAGCTGTTGTAGCTCCTTAGAGAGTTCATCACTGTCAGAGGAAGGATGAGATGTGGGAGAGGTCTGCAGGTTGCAGGGGCTGTGCACCCCAGCACAGCTGCACGGTGTGTGCGCCTGTGGGGTGTGTGGGCACTGGGTATGCTGCTCTTCATCCCAGGCAGGAATGCCTCTGCTAATCACATGTCTGTGAAAATGTATCCTGGGTCCAGGTGAACATGAGCATCGATACCTGGAAGACAACTAGGTGGAGTGAGCTCAACGTTGAGGATATGGATATTGAGTGCAAGAAATTTGCTAAAGACATCCGGAGCTTGGATAAGGAGGTGAAGAGCTGGGACGCATTCACAGGGCTGGACAGCAACATGAAGAACATGATCACATCTCTGCGCGCCGTGAGCGAGCTTCAGAACCCAGCCATCAGGGACCGGCACTGGCAAGAGCTTGTGCAGGCAACTAAGGTGATCCCAAGTCCTCCCACCTATCCCTGGTTCCGGTCCCTGGCCCGGGATGCTCCTGAGATCTGTACCCAACAAGGGAAGGCTGCCATCATGTTTAAATATGGCCACATGCAAATATTTGTGTAGGGTCTCTAAACACAGGTGTTAATGAGCTCATTTGAGTGAGTCACTGGATTGCCTCTCCCCGGAGGTGAGTCCGTGGCCCGACCATGCTGGTTCTGTTCCAGGTGAGCTTCACTATGTCTGAGGACACCACACTCGCGGATCTGCTGCAGCTGAACCTGCACCAGTTCGAGGAGGAGGTTCGTGGCATCGTGGACAAAGCCACAAAGGAAGCAGGGATGGAGAAGGTAAAAGGGGCTTGGCTCCTCTTCTGCTTTGCTGAGAGCCCTGTGCCAGTGTGACTCTGTGGCTGACAAGCGCTCATGTTCCATCTCCTGGGACTTGAGTCCACAGCCAGCATAGACCTTATGGAGCCCCTGCCCAAAGCAGGTGTTCCTCTGCTGCCCTGCCTTCCCACAGGGGCTGGACTCAGTACCATGGCACCCAGCTCATCCTCATGCCCCGACTGTAGGTGCTGAATACCCTGGATACTACTTGGGCGATGATGGAGTTCGAGTACGAGCCCCACGGCAGGACTGGACTCCCGCTGCTCAAGGCGGATGAGTCGCTCATCGAGACGCTGGAGGACAACCAAGTGCAGCTGCAGAACGTGTTGGCTTCCAAGTACCGAGCCTTCTTCCTCCAGCAGGCACAGGACTGGCAGCAGAAGCTGTCAACAGCTGATGCTGTTATCAACACCTGGTTTGAGGTGCAGAGGAAGTGGGGTCACCTGGAAACGATATTTATCGCATCGGAAGACACCCGCAACCAACTGCCAGAGGAGTCCAAGAAGTTTGATGCCATCGACCAAGATTTCCGAGTGCGAAGCCCATTCCCACTCCCTGTTCACCTCCCGGCTTGCTGCCAGTTCGGGTGGGCTGAAGTGTTTTTCCTTTTCAGGAACTAATGAATGATGCAGTAAAAACTCCAAATGTGGTTGAATGCACCAACAAGCCCAGGCTTTTTGACCAGCTGGAAGCACTTCAGGACAGGTGAGAGTTGAGTCATCCTGCTGGAGCATTTGGGGGGACCAAAGAAAGGGGCTGATTCCCCCAAAACAGCAGTGAAAAGGACTGAGCAAAGAGTAAAACCCATATGTGGGCTTAACAGCACATTTTTCTATTTTCTGCCAGACTGGAGGTCTGTGAGAAGGCCTTGGCTGAATACCTTGAGACCAAAAGACTGGCTTTTCCCCGGTTCTACTTTGTCTCCTCTATGGACCTGCTGGACATCCTATCAAAGGGGACTGAGCCCCTTGAGGTATAGGTTGTATGTGAGCACGGGGGTGAGTCCTCTGCCTCTTCCCTGCTAACTTGTTCGAGCAGTTTTAGAACATTTTTCACCCTGACGGGTAGAACACCATCCCTGATCCCCCTTCCTGAGGGTGCAGTGCCCAGGAAGCACCGAGGGGTAGATCCAAGCACTGATCACACCTCTGCGTGTGATGGGGCTCCTGATGGCAGCCAATGCCTCTGCTCTCAGGTGTCCCGGCACCTGACGAAGCTGTTCGACAGTATGGCCAAGCTGAAGTTCCAGCAGAGCTTGGACAAGAAGCCCCTGAAGGTGGCCCAGGGGATGTTCAGCCGGGACGGGGAGTACGTGCCCTTCGACGCAGACTGTGACCTGTCTGGCCAGGTCAGCTGAGCTCTGTGGAGCCTCCATGTGCTGGGACGGGGGGGCAGGTTGAGGATGGGATGAACTTTTTGCTGGTTGTGCACTAACAGCCAGGCAGGAGTTTTAAAATGTAATCACGAAGCTTTTAGGCCAAAACCCTCAGAAATGGGACCTGCATTACGGGTGCTCTGCAGCACAGTCATGTGAAGCTGCTCAGCCTCACGGCCTCTGGGGTGTTGCAGGGTGGTTTCCCCTTGGCTGTTCACCCTCAGACCACTCTCCACCACCTCCCCTGGAATGTGCCCTCCGGAGCACCAGAGTCTCTCCTGCAGGTTGTTGCACAGGGAGAGCTTTGAGCAGCCTGAGCGGACGCAGGCCGGGAGCTCTTGCTCAGCTCTTGTGGATGTGACCCTCCAGGTTGAGATCTGGCTGAACCGGGTGCTGGAGCGCATGCGCTCAACACTGCGACAGCTCATCCCCCGGGCCCTGGTCACCTATGAGGCGAAGCCACGAGAGCAGTGGTTGTTTGACTACCCAGCACAGGTGGGTGCTGGGCACGGGGCCAGGCTGAGTCAGGGTCTGAAAGGAAGAGGAGGAGGAGACAGAGAATCCTGGGAGGAGCAGTTGCCTGCCCTGAGCCACAGTGCAGGCAATGGGTTCCCTTTCATGGCCATGTTGTACTTGTGGTTTGCTGCAGGTTGCTCTCACGTGCACCCAGATCTCGTGGACCTCAGAGGTCGGTGCTGCCTTTTCAAGTCTGCAGAAAGGCTATGAGAACGCCCTGAAGGATTATAACAAAAAGCAGGTTGGCATCATCCAGACCTGACCTGGAGCTGGCCCAAGTCCCTCTGCCAGGCTGGGGGTCACTGGGAGGTGGGAAAACAATGGCATCATCTCTATGTCCATCATTTCTTTGCTTCCCCAGATTGCTCGGCTCAATGCCCTCATTTCCCTGCTCATTGGGAGCCTGAGTGCTGGAGACAGGATGAAGATCATGACAATTTGTACCATTGATGTCCACTCCAGGGACGTTGTGGCCAAAATGATCCAAACGAAGGTACTTGGTACAAGAGGGTATTTTTACTGCACTGTCTCTCAGCACTTCTGAGCAGAGATTTCCTGTCATTCTATTACTTTTGGGCTGGGCACCATGGCTGGCAGGCGTGAGCTGGGCTGGGCCACGAGGAGGGATGGTCCTCACCCACTCCAGCATGGCACTGGGACCCCTTTGCACACTTTCCTCCTGTTGGGAGATAGTGAATGGTCCTGAGGCATGAATGGGAGCTTGCTGTCCCAGCAGGCTGTGGTGGGCAGTGCCAGTGCCACCTGCCTTCCGCAGATGACTGCTCCACAGGTGGAGAGTGACCAGGCATTTGCCTGGCAGTCCCAGCTCCGGCACCGCTGGGATGAGGGAAAGAAGCACTGCTATGCCAACATCTGTGATGCTCAGCTTCAGTACGCCTATGAGTACCTGGGGAACACCCCCCGGCTGGTCATCACCCCCTTGACAGACAGGTTGGGTCTTGAGTCCCCACACCTCCTGCTGCCTGTGGCTCTGTGGCTGCGCCACACCACTGGCCCTGCTTAGCCTCAATGTCTTCCCTCTGCAGGTGCTACATCACCCTGACACAGTCCCTCCACCTCTTTATGGGGGGGGCACCTGCAGGCCCTGCGGGCACTGGGAAGACAGAGACCACCAAGGACCTGGGCCGGGCGGTGGGCATAATGGTCTATGTGTTCAACTGCTCTGAGCAGATGGACTACAAGGTAGGGCACAGAGTAACAGGATGGTGGCACCGAGGTGAGAACCATGGGGTGTCCAAGACAAGGGGGACCCTGTTTTTGGTCTCTGGAAGCACAGGGGAGCCAGGGGCAGGAGGCTATATGGCTGTGAGGCATTTCCTTACGGAAGGGCACTCAGCCTTCAGCACTCGAACTTTGTCACCAAACCCCCCATCACAGCTGCTATGCAGGATCAC
Organism: Sclerurus mexicanus; assembly: GCA_013396755.1. Classification (NCBI taxonomy): domain Eukaryota; kingdom Metazoa; phylum Chordata; class Aves; order Passeriformes; family Furnariidae; genus Sclerurus; species Sclerurus mexicanus. Next base: position 93,600 of record VWZF01007178.1, on the reverse strand, counting down.
AGCACCTGAGCCCCATCCTGATGCTCTGTTTCTCTCCAGTCCTGTGGGAACATCTACAAGGGACTGGCTCAGACAGGCGCGTGGGGCTGCTTCGACGAGTTCAATCGCATTTTGGTGGAGGTCTTGTCCGTCATCGCGGTGCAGGTGTGCGCTGTCCCCACAACCCCATAGCAGTGGGTGCCAAACAGACTTCCCAGCTCACGTTCTGGATATTGTCCCAGCTAAATGTGACTTGTGGGACAGTTTGCTTCTGTTCTCTCCACTGTGTTCTGTTTGGACACAGGGTGGTGGGTGGAAGCACAGCACTGCAGGCGATTTGAGCACAGTTGAACCATGCAGCCCAACTGTGTTCCATCCCAGTGATCTGTCACCCTCAGCTCTGCCATTGCCCAGGACAGGGAGTTGGGGTGATTGGGAAGGAGCTGGTTTAAGGCCAGCTCTCCTGCTGTTGTGGCTTCAGTAAGATCTCAATACCATTCCTGGCACAGACAAATCCCAGGGCCGCTTTGAGGGGTAGTGAGGGTGAGCCAGAGCACTGGGCAGGGAGCTAGGAGCTGCCAGCACCAACACCTCTGTTCACCTGACAGGTGAAATGTATTCAAGATGCAATCCGTGCCAAGAAGAAAACATTCAACTTCCTTGGAGAGACTATCTCCCTGGTCCCGTCAGTTGGGCTGTTCATCACCATGAACCCTGGCTACGCTGGGCGCACAGAGCTGCCTGAGAATCTAAAAGCTCTGTTCAGGTGGGTTGGTGTTATCACAGTGCTTACCTCTGCGGTGGCACTCATGGGTCACATCCACTGCATGTCCTAATCTGAGGGTGTTTGTGTGCACTGGTAGCCCTGGTGTCAGGGAGCCCTTAACACCATGGGACAGCCCTGTCACTCCCTGGATGTGGCCAGGCTGGATGAGTTGGGCTGCTCAGCTGAGGGAGAAGATGTTCAGGAAGTCTAATTGCCACCCCAGCTAAAAATCCAATTAGTAAGGGAAAAAGGCAGTGAAACGCTGAAAGGGGAGGCACAGGGATGCTGTGGGATCCCTGTCCTTGGAGGAACTCAAACTGTGACCACAAAAGGGCCAGGTGGGACATGAGCCCCACTCGGAGCAGGAGGCCAGGCAGGAGACCCCAGCAGTGTAACTCTGCAGCAGGGAAGGATTTGTACTGGAAACTCAGGGGCAGACCTTGGGGACTATGGGAGGACAAAGACGTGGCATGCCGCCCTGCCAACCACTGCTGCTTCTCTCCAGACCCTGCGCCATGGTGGTCCCTGATTTTGAACTGATCTGTGAAATCATGCTTGTGGCAGAGGGGTTTATCGATGCCAGGCTCCTGGCAAGAAAGTTCATCACCCTATACACACTCTGCAAAGAGCTGTTGTCGAAACAGGTAATTAACTATATCACATAGTGCTGTGAGAGAAAAGAGTCCATTTGAACTTCAGACCTGAAACACTGTAGTGGGATTGCTGGTCATGATGCATGGGGTGATGTTCTGTGCAGCTCGGGTTTATGGCAGAACAAGTTCCACTTCCATCTGGTGCATCATATGGTATCTTTCCACCTCAAGGAAGGAATCAAGAAGGCCAAAAGCAGAATAAGATGAAATTAGAATTAGAATGAGATTTGAGCCAGTTATGGTGAGAGCTTCCAGATATTATTCATCTCAGCAGAGGTGTTTTACACCTCAAACATGTGTCCAAGAAGGAAGCTGGATTCCAGTTCCCCGTGTGACTGACGAAGGCTTCTTCTGTAAACAAACTCAGTTTAGGTCCAGCCTGTTGGGCACCGTGTGTGTGCCTGGCTGTGGGGTGAGATACAGAGTATTCCTCCATGGTGCTGTTTGAAGCAATTCTCCCTCACCAAAGTGAAATGGTGATTCTTTGCTGCCTGTCACAGGACCACTATGACTGGGGGCTGCGGGCCATCAAGTCCGTGCTGGTGGTGGCGGGCTCCTTGAAGAGGGGAGACCCTGGCTGTGCCGAGGACCAGGTTCTGATGAGAGCTTTACGAGACTTCAACATCCCCAAGATCGTGACAGACGACTTGCCTGTGTTCATGGGGCTGATTGGGGACCTGTTCCCAGCACTGGATGTCCCCAGGAAGAGGGACCTCAACTTTGAGAAGGTGCAAGCCCAGGCACACCACCAACACTGGAGATGTCTCAGCCCTGGCAGGGTCCAGAGGCTGATGGTCCATTCAGCACTTCTGGGGTGGCTGACTCGTCTCCAGGGTCTTGCCAAGGCTGCCAGTGGTCAGCACCTGCTCTGTCTCTCAGGTCATCCGTGAGTCCGTACTGGAGCTGAAGCTGCAGGCAGAGGAGAACTTCGTGCTGAAGGTGGTGCAGCTGGAGGAGCTGCTGCAAGTGCGACACTCTGTCTTCGTCATTGGCAATGCCGGCTGTGGCAAGTCCCAGGTAGCAATCGAACCATCCTTAGGACATGGGGCTCAAGCACATCCCGTGGCCTCCCACAGCTCTTGGTGAGGGCATGGCCATGGGCCTCAGCCAGCCATGCAGATCCCGGCTCTGCCAGAGCAGCATTTGAGTAGGGGACTGCAGTGCAGCCATGACCATTCCAGGCTCTCCAGCACTGTATGTGCCAGACTGAGCCCATGGAGCTGAGCAGGTTTGGGATGCACAGCTCAGGGACACCGATGAGTGGAGCAGGGACAAGGTAGGGAGCAGGCAGGGGCACACTCTCATGATGCTGTGCATGCTGTGGTGCTGGCAGGATGACAGGACGGTGTTGGCTGGTGGGGTCTGGGCTCCCACAACAGCCCAGCCAGGAGCTGGATCTGCAGAGGAATGTCAGGTGCATTCCCAACACTAGTCCACGTGGGAGCAGAATTCCATGCCCTCTGCTACGCAGATGCTGTGGACACCCCAGTGAGAACAGCACCCACAGCTCCACTGTCCCCTTCCACAGGTGCTGAGGTCACTCAATAAAACGTACCAAAGGCTGCAGCGGAGGCCGGTCACCGTGGACCTCGACCCCAAGGCTGTGACCTGCAATGAACTGTTCGGGATCATTCATCCAGCCACACGGGAGTGGAAGGATGGTGAGACACCAATGCTGTGAGCTCTGTTTATGGAATGTGATATGGAATGGGAAGACCTGTCCTTGGGGCTCTTTCCTGGAGCAGGAGGGAGGAGGAATGTCTTTCATGGGAGCACCGGTCCTGCATGTCTCCCAGGAAATGGATGTGTGTGGAGAGGGCCAACATACATCTCTCTGTGGGGCAGGTCTGTTCTCCACAGCGATGCGTGACCTGGCCAACATCACACACGATGGGCCCAAGTGGATCATCCTTGATGGAGACATTGATCCCATGTGGATCGAGTCCCTGAACACAGTCATGGATGACAATAAGGTTGGTGACATCACACCCCAGGGGCTTTGCTCACTTGTTGACTCAGGAGGATCAGCTCCAGGCATCCCCCACAATGAGCTGCTTCCCTCAGGTTCTCACCTTGGCCAGCAACGAGCGTATCCCACTCACCCCCACCATGCGGCTCATCTTTGAGATCAGCCACCTGCGGACGGCCACACCGGCCACCGTGTCCCGGGCCGGAATCCTCTACATCAACCCCACAGACCTTGGCTGGAACCCGTGAGCTGGGGAGGGAGAAGGATGGTGTGGGAAGGGATCAGATGGACAAGATAGGATCTGATGGGATGGGATGGGACAAGATGAGATCTGATGGGATGGGACAAGATGAGATCTGATGGGATGGGACAAAATGGGATGTTGGGATGGGACGGACACTGGCCCTCACATGCTCCCTGCAGCCCTGCTTGTCCCTCCCATAGCATTGTGACCAGCTGGCTTCAGACAAGGACGGTAAAGTCTGAGAAGGCCGTTCTGATGATCCTCTTTGACAAGTACCTGCCACCATGCCTGGAGAAGCTCAAGTCTGGGTTCAAGACAATCACCCCTGTCCCCGAGATCACAGCCATACAGACAGTGCTGTGCCTGCTGGAATGTCTCCTGACGCCAAAGAATGTCCCGCCAGACTCACCCCGGGAGCAATATGAGCTCTACTTTGTTTTTGCCTGTACCTGGGCCTTTGGTGGGGCCTTGTTCCAGGACCAGGTAGAGCCACAGAACCACCCAGCACCTGCCACCCCTTGCTGCATCCCATCATGTGGCTGGTGTCTGAGTGTCTCTGTTTTGTCCCCAGCTGGTGGATCACCGCCAGCAGTTCAGCAAGTGGTGGCTGACGGATTTTAAAACCATCAAGTTTCCTAATCAGGGGACAATTTTTGATTATTACATTGATCCAGAAACAAAGACGTTCAAACCCTGGGATGAAAGAGTGCCACAGTTTGAGCTCGACCCCGAAGTCCCCTTACAGGTATTTCCCATGAACTCTATGTTTATATGGTTTATTTGATTATTATTCTACAGTCTCCCCCTCAGCGATGGCTGGAGTGTCACTGGGGTTTGGGTTGGTGGCATCCAGCACACCCAATGGCTTCCTGTGGTTCTCTTTAACTTGCAGAAACCTCAGCAAGGGCTACAAGTTCCACCTCTTCTTTAACTTCAGATAAACCTGCAGCTTCATAGGGTCTCATGAAATAAGACTATTGCCTGAGTGCAAAATGTGCTTTAGCACTTGATTTGTGTCTCTTGCAATGCTGTCTGGGCGGGTTATCAAAGCTGTCAGGGCAAGGGTGAGGAACCATGACTGCGTTTGGCCATGGGCTGAGCAGACACCAGAGGTGGTTTCAGGAACTGTCTGTGTTCTTCTGTGTAATAACTCAGTTTTGGTGAGAAAGTCTTTAGAACAACTGAGTACCAAGACCTGTAGCTTTAGAGAGGGAGCAGGTTTGTATGCATCGTCCATTAGAGCTGCCGTGAACACCGGGCGGGGCTCCGGCATGCTGCCCGCTGCTCCGGTGGAGGATCCTGCCTGCCAGTGCTGGGGTGAGCACACGGACTGACCGCCCCTCTCTCCAGGCTGCCGTGGTGCACACCACGGAGACCATCCGCCTTCGCTACTTCCTGGACCTGCTGATGGAGAAGCAGCAGCCAGTGATGCTGGTGGGGAACGCAGGGACGGGAAAGTCGGTTCTGATGTGGGACAAGCTGGCAGTGCTTAGCACAGACGAATATTTGGTGCAGTCTGTACCCCTCAACTTCTACACCACCTCAGCCATGCTGCAGGGTAAGGCCGGCAGATTCAGCAGCTGGCCCCATGCCAGGCTGTGCCACAGGGTCCTGCAGTGCTGACCCACCACCCTCCTACTCCTCTTGCTGCAGCCGTCCTTGAGAAACCCCTGGAGAAGAAATCAGGAAGAATCTATGGCCCACACGGCACCAGAAGGCTGGTCTACTTCATTGATGACATGAACATGCCAGAGGTGGACAAGTATGGCACCGTGGCACCACACACGCTCATCCGGCAGCACCTGGACCATGGGCACTGGTGGGTGCTGGAAGGGCACAGCATGAAGGGGGGAACCTGTCCCCGTCCCCAGGAAAAGCATCACAGTGCTGGTCCCTGCACAGGTATGACAGGACGAAACTGACCCTGAAGGACATTCGCAACTGCCAGTATGTGGCCTGCATGAACCCAACTGCAGGCTCCTTCACCATCGACTCACGGCTGCAGGTGCGCAGGATCCGGGGGCTGGGCTATGCCCAGCACAGTTGCTCCTCTGAGACCAAAGCCCAGAGGGTGGGATGGGGCAGGGGACCCCAGGGTGCGGTCTGGCCGCGTCAACCCCTGTGGGGCAAAGCGCCTGTCTCCATTTCTGCCCCTTTCTGCAGCGCCACTTCTGTGTCCTCGCTGTGAGCTTTCCAAGCTGGGAGGTTCTGCAGAATGTGTATGGCACCATCCTGGAGCAGCACCTGGCCCGGCAGCAGATGCCACTGGCTCTCCAGAAGATGCAGCCCCAGCTGGTGGCAGCAGCACTGGGTGAGCCCCTGCCATGCTGGGGTGGGACATGCCAGCATTGGCCCCTGGGTAATGCACTGTTGGGGAGCCAGGCTCAGGGCTCTCTGGGGACCTGGCATCGACTCACTCCCCTTTCCCCCCTGACAGCCCTGCACAAGAGGGTTGCCTCCACCTTTCTGCCAACAGCCATCAAGTTCCACTACCTCTTCAACCTGCGGGACCTCTCCAACATATTTCAGGTAGCGGGAGGGCTGTTTCTTCTGAAACATCCTTATTTCTCCCTTTCCTCATCCCACATCCTTGCAATATAACTTGTTCCTGAAATGGGCTTTGGCCTCTTCCCAGAGCCAACCTTTACACTCAGCTCTGCATGGCCCTAAAATAACCCTGCAGGCTGTGGGGCTTGTATGTTTGTCAGGGGCTGCTCTTCTCCACCCCCGAGTGCCTGAAAAGCCCTGTGGACTTGGTGCGTCTCTGGCTTCACGAAGCAGAAAGGGTGTATGGAGACAAGCTCGTCGATGAACAGGATCAGGACAGCTTCAGGAAGCTTCTGGCAGACACCTGCAAAGCCTCCTTTCAGGCAAGTTGTGCTGAAAAGGAGAGTGCACCTCTGGATACCCCGTGGCCAAGCCCCAGAGCTGAAATCCATGGCTGGAATTGCTTCTTCCAGGACCTCAACGAAGACATGGTGTTCGCCAAGCCCAACATCTATTGCCACTTCGCTCAGGGCATCGATGAGTCCAAGTATATGCCGGTGCTAAGCTGGACATCTCTGAATGAACTGCTGGAGGAAGCTCTGGACAGCTATAATGAGGTGAACGCCGCAATGAACCTGGTGAGTGCCCGTGGCAGGCAGCGCCACCCCGAAAAGATGTGACTGTGGCATCGTGCTGCTTGCATCGGTGTGTTATGGGGCACTTGCTACTTCCCTGCCCTGATCCAGGATACCAAACCTTCTCCTCTGGCTTTCTTCAGGTGCTCTTCGAAGACGCAGTGTCTCACATTTGCAGAATTAGCCGGATCTTGGAGTCTCCCCGGGGTAACGCGCTGCTGGTGGGGGTGGGAGGCAGCGGGAAGCAGAGCCTGGCACGACTGGCAGCTCACATCAGCAACCTGAGTGTGTTCCAGATCACACTGAGGAAAGGCTACAGCACCCCTGACCTAAAGGTAGGAGCAGTTTGGGCCCCGGGCCAGTGCTGCCTGGTTGGGGAGGTGTCCTGCACCTATGGTGCCGGTGCCTGGGGTGGACTCACGGGGCTCTGCTCTCCTTGTGTCAGTGCATTTGCACACCAGGACCTACTCACAGGGACAGGCAGGAGCCACTGGTGAGGAGGGCAGGTGCAGTGTGGGCAGCCCTGATGCTGCACCCATCTCCAGGCTGAGCAGCCAGCACCAGCTCCTTCCCAAAAGATCCTTCCTAAAGGCTCCCCTCTGGCTACCCAGGGCTGCTCCAAACAGGTCACTTTGGAGAACACCTCATAGAGGTCGAACTGGGGGGTGACAGTTTCTCTCTGCCCCAGCTGGACCTCGCCTCGCAGTACATCAAGGCAGCTGTGAAGAACGTCCCCACCATGTTCCTGATGACGGACTCCCAGGTGGCTGAAGAATCATTCTTGGTTCTCATCAATGATTTCTTGGCGTCCGGGGATGTGCCAGGTCTCTTCCAGGATTCTGACCTGGAAACCATCATCGGTGCCATGAGACCCCAAGTGAAGTCCCTTGGATTGGAGGATTCAAAGGAAAACTGCTGGAAATTCTTTATAGAAAAAGTCCGGCGCCAGTTAAGGGTGGGTGTTTGCTCCCTGGAGTGGTTTGTCCATGCCTCTGAATTGTCTCATCCAAAACCTCTGCAATAGGGTACAGAACACTGAAGTCTCATCCCAGGGTGGTGGCTTTAGGCAAAAGGTGTTTTCAGAGGCTCCCCAAGTGTTCCCAGTGCCAGGGGTGCAGGGCAGGACACTCCTGTAATGACCGCCCCGGAGGCAGAGGGGGTCAGCAGCCTCCACGGCTGTGAACTGAGCAAGGCACTCAAAGTGACACTGACACAAGCACTGTGCTCAGCTGCTGATCGCAGCCACCACAGGGGACCCAATTCCAGCCCTGCCAAGGAGCACAGGGTGCATAACCACAGACCACCCCCCACGTACTGGGAGTTACCGGGAGGGCAGCAGAGCCCTGGTTTGCAGCAGAAGCCTTGCAGTCATGTGGAGCCCCTGGCGACATTCCTGCCACCCCAACAACAGAATGCCCCACTCAGCAGTGCTGCTCTGCCTCAGGTCGTCCTCTGCTTCTCCCCTGTGGGCTCAACCCTGCGTGTGAGGGCCAGGAGGTTCCCTGCCGTGGTCAACTGCACAGCCATCGACTGGTTCCACGAGTGGCCAGAGGATGCTCTTGTGTCTGTCAGCAGCAGGTTCCTGGAGGAAACGGAGGACATCGAGGTGAGCTGAGACCCCAGGCACAGCCACTGTCCTGGGGCACTGGGGATCACTGCACCTTTGCTCTTCTTGTTTAGTGTGCCCAGAGAGGGAGTTCTGGCGTGACCTAGGGGGTGAAGGGCAGCAAGCTGGGAATAAGTCTGGGATAGGTTCACAGCTGGTTTGTGGGTCAGAGCCTGCAGCCCTGTACTGTGCTGATGAGAATGAACATTCCCTCATTTCCTTCTGTCCTAAAACACCCCCACAGGTAACAGCCTAGGGACAGCAGCTTCTCCCAGTGCAGGGTTGAGTCAGGGACCCAGAGCTGAGCATAGGAACCGGTGCCGGTGCTGTGACCACCAGCATGTCTCAGCCCTGCATTGTGTTGTTAACAAAAAGGGTCACTTTTCTCTGGCCTCTGTGGCTGGACACAGAGCCAGTGCTGGAGGAGGGCTCAGTGCAGCCCCTGCACATCACCACAGCCACCCACTGCAGCAGCTCCCTGCCTGTGCTCCCTGTACAGCCAGAGGTCAAGGTCTCTATCAGCCGGTTCATGTCCTACGTCCACACGAGCGCGAAAGAAATGTCCAAGACCTACCTGGCTGTGGAGAGACGCTATAATTACACCACGCCAAAGACCTTCCTGGAGCAGATAAAGCTCTACCAAAGCCTGCTGGCAAGTAAAAGAAGCAACCTCTCTGCCAACATTGAGAGGCTGGAGAAGGGGCTGATGAAGCTGCAGAGCACAGCATCACAGGTGCCTGTCTACCACCTCACTTGTGCATCACGCCTGCTGTGGGTCTGTCATGGGGGGCAGAGCAGGCATGTTCCTGCAGGGTAGTCAAGGTCTCCAAGCCGTACCAAGCCACCACTGTGAGGCCAGGCAGGGCTTGGCAGGATTGGCCCCCTGATCTCTTCTGTTTCTCCCCTCATCGAGGTGGATGACCTGAAAGCCATGCTGGCAATCCAGGAGGCAGAGCTGAAGCAGAAGAACGAGGACACAGATAAACTGATCCACGTGGTGGGCATTGAGACAGAGAAGGTCACCAAGGAAAAAGCCATTGCTGATGAGGAAGAGCTGAAGGTCGAGGCCATCAACAAGGTACCTGGCACTGAGCCGGTGCCCAGTGTGGGACAGGGCAGCGTGAGCTCTGTGGCTACGGCCACTCACCCCATCCTGCATCCTCCCTCCCCAGGTCGTGGCTGAGAAGCAACGAGCCTGCGCAAGCGACCTGGCAGAAGCAGAGGTGGTGCTCTCTGCTGCCCGCGAGGCCCTCAACACACTCAACAAGGTGGGCAAGCTTTTAGTGGAAAGCAGGTGCCCAGCTAGCACTGGCAGCCGCACACCAGGGTGATGCTCAGCGGCCCTGCGGTCCCTTCCCAGTACAACCTGACGGAGCTGAAGTCCTTCGGAGCCCCTCCCCCAGAAGTGGTGAATGTGATGGCAGCTGTGTTGATTCTGACAGCCGAAAATGGCAAGATTCCTAAGGACAAGAGCTGGACAGCAGCAAAAGTCAAGATAGGAAAAGCAGACACTTTCCTTTCAAGCTTACAAAACTATGATGGGGAAAACATCCCTGAGCCCTGCCTCAAGGCATTTCAGTGAGTCTGTGCCTGGTTCCTGCCCCTTCCCAGCCCTTGGCACCAGCTGCCCTGGGCAGGGTGGCCAGAGGTACCCTCACCCAGGAGCACGGCAGGGTTTGGGGGTAGGAGTGGGGTCCAGGTCTTGGCCCTGCTCTCCCACCCTGCTGCCCACAGGCAGCCCAAGCCCCAGAAGGAGCAGGAAGGGCTGCCGGCAGCCACGGCGTGATGCCATAGCGCAGCATGTGCTCCCGTTCCAGGCCATACCGGTCAGACCCTGGGTTTGATCCCGAGTTCATCAAGTCCAAGTCAACAGCTGCGGCAGGGCTGTGCTCCTGGTGCCTCAACATGGTCCGCTACTATGAGGTGCACTGCGAGGTGAAGCCCAAGAGGCAGGCGGTGGCTGATGCTGATGCCGAGCTGGCGGAGGCGCAGCAGAGGCTCGGTCGCATTAAGAGCAAAATTGTCGTAAGTGTGTGTCCCCAAAGTCCCCCCGGCCAGGGCCAGCCACTGGCGCCCATCGTAACCCCCAAATGAACGAGAGATTTCTGTTAACTCCATGAACCCGGAGCCCAGGCCAAGGACTGTGCCAGGACAGGGCCACTGCAGAGCTCTGGGGACATGGAGCCTCCTGTCTAGGTAGGGAATAACTATGGGACTGTTCTCTTTCAAAGACCCTGAATGCCAATCTGGCGACTCTCACTGCTCAGTTTGAGAAAGCCACAGCAGAAAAGATCAAATGCCAGCAGGAGGCTGATGAAACCAACAAAGTCATCACCTTGGCAAACAGGTACCATGCAAGTGCCAGCTCCAAAGCACTGGGGCAAGCTGCTGGCTGCTAGCATTGCCTGATGGTCATGGCAGCAACAGAGCCCCCTATACTCTCCCCAAATTAAAAAATCCTGAAATGAATTGGACCAAAAATTCATGGGGGGATGCAGCCATGGAGCCATTTTGTGATGATGCCCTGGGGCACCATGGCTGAGTCATCCCTGTCCCTCCCACTGGGTCACAGCACTGGGAACACCAACACTACGGCAGCCACCATCCTCTCTGACTCCCCAGGCTTGTTGGGGGTCTGGCGTCTGAAAACGTCCGCTGGGCTGAGTCAGTGAAGCTGCTCAGAGAGCAGGAGAAGTTGCTCTGCGGGGACGTGCTGTTGGTCGCCGCCTTTGTGTCCTACGTTGGATACTTCACCAAGAAGTACAGGGCTGAGCTGCTGGAGCAGCACTGGATCCCCTTCCTCAATGGGCTGACGGTGAGAGGCCACAGATTCCATCACAGAGTGGCTGGAGCTCCTTCACTCCCGCCCACCAGCACTGGGGGCTCCCACCCCTCTGCGGTCAGGCACCCAACAGCCCCTCCCTGCAGGTGCCCATCCCCATCACCCCAGACCTGGACCCCCTCAGCCTCCTCACAGACTCTGCCGATGTGGCTGCCTGGAACAACCAGGGGCTGCCCAGTGACCGCACTTCCACCGAGAACGCTGCCATCCTCTGCAGCACGCAACGGTGGCCACTGCTTGTGGACGCCCAGCTCCAGGGCAGCAAGTGGATCAAGAACAAGTACGGGGAGGACCTGCAGGTTGTCCGCATGGGCCAGCGGAGGTGAGCCAGGGGTTGCAGAGTGGGCACAGGCTTGGGCTGCACTGGCCCCCCTTTTTCTGCCATCAAAGGATGCAGGGTGCTTAAGCCAGGGCAAGCACATCCCCATCAAACTCAGGGCACCCGAGGGCAGCAGCTCCACAGGTTCTGCAGGGGCCAGGGCTGGCAAAGCGTGGCAGGGTCCCAACAGGGCACAGTGGCTGGAAGGCACCCCTTGAGCCCCCTGCAGAATCCCTAAGCCCCCCCAGCACAGAGGCTTGCCACACACACCTCCTCCTTCTCCACTCAGGTACCTGGACACAATCGCACAGGCAGTCTCTGAAGGACAGACGCTGCTGATTGAGGACATTGGTGAGACGGTGGAGGCAGTGCTAGACCCGCTGCTGGGCAGGACCACCGCCAAGGGCAGGTCAGCACACCCCAGTGCCAAGGGGTTTCACCTGCCCTGAGCAACCACTGTTGCCCCAAAATGCTGGTCGATGTTCCTTTGCTGCAGGCAGCTGGATTCTTCCTTGGTTTTGGCCACATCTCTCAGTATTATCCAGCATATGTTCATCCGCTCTACTGGATGTGGCCTTTTGGTTTGTTCTTGTCCACAGCATCCAGTTCATTTAGTGATTTAAGGACATGTTCTCTAGAGCACCTGCCATAAGCAGGTCATAAGCTGGAAAGGGAGAAGCACTCGAGAAGCCATGGTGGGCTGTAGCACAGCAACCTCCAGTTTCTGCTCCTCCACCCTTGCCCTGCCAGGGCTGGTTTGGCCCTTCTGCCCTTGCTGTGCCTTCTCCCAAAGAAAGAAATTAATTTTGAGCAGCTGGGAAGAGCATACGGGTTGATGGCATCTGTCTATGATGAATTAATACCCAGTGTGTGGGATTATTTTTTGTTTAATTAACTGAACAGATACATGAGGATTGGAGATAAAGAAGTGGAATATCACGAGCAGTTCCGCTTGATCCTGCACACACGATGTTTCAACCCGCACTACAAGCCAGAGGTGCAGGCTCAGTGCACTCTCATCAACTTCCTGGTGACACGGGAGGGCCTGGAGGACCAGCTCCTGGCTGCTGTGGTGGCCCGGGAGCGGCCAGACCTGGAGACTCTGAAGGTACAGACCCAGCTTGCTGACTGGAGGGGTGGGAGAGGCCGGGGCACTTAGGAGGTTTAGGGGCAGGGAGCAGGAGAGCTTCCCTCTGTGTGCTTGCTGCTGTTTGTTGAGAGCCAAGAGAGACCCGACCAGACCCTGCAACTGCAGGTCCCCCATTGTCCCCCGCAGCCAGCGCTGCCCAGGTGGGTGACCATGGGTCCCAGGAGGGGCCACATTCACCCTCCCCCTGCACCAGCACACCTGTGGCCGTATGACAGTGACTGGTGCCAACATTTGGTCCTGATCTCTCGAGTGACACATCCCTGGGTGCCGCTGTCACAGGCAAACCTAACCAAAAGCCAGAACGAGTTCAAGATCAAGCTGAAGGAGCTGGAGGACTCACTGCTTGCCCGGCTGTCAGCTGCTGGAGGGGACTTCCTGCGGGACACGGCTCTGGTGGAGAATCTGGAGACAACGAAACGCACAGCCAAGGAAATCGAGGAAAAAGTAAACATGCTGCCCTGGACCTGGTGCCTTAGGCAGAGGGACAGCTCAGCCAGGCACCCAGCAGGCGCTGCTTCAGCCCATGCCATGATTCTGGTAACACCCACCCCCGGTGACACCCACCCCCGTGTGCCTCCAGGTGAAAGAAGCTAAAGTCACCGAAGTAGAAATAAACATTGCAAGAGAGAACTACCGCCTGGCGGCAGAGCGTGCATCCCTGCTGTACTTCATCCTGAGTGACCTCGGCAAGATCAACCCCATCTACCAGTTCTCTCTCAAGGTAAACAGGGACGGGAGGAAGGCAGGTGGGACGGGGCTGGGGGAGCATGGAGATTCAGTGTTTCAGCATTCCTGCTGCTGACAAGCCCCCAGCAGCACGACACTGATGACGACTCTTCTTCAGGCCTTCAATGGAGTTTTCGAGAAAGCTATCCAGCGTGCAGCCCCCAGCCAGGACACCCAGCAAAGGGTGGTCAACCTGACAGACCAGATCACCTACTCGGTCTACATGTACACGGCACAGGGCCTCTTCGAAAGAGACAAACTCATCTTCCTGGCCCAGGTTGCCTTCCAGGTAATCCCTGTGAATGTCTGGGGCTCCTGCTGTACAACAGGTGTTTACGTGGCTTTAGGCAGGTTGTTCTTACTCCTGTGCTGCTGCTGGATGCTCAAAGCCTCTCGCCCCAGGCACCGGGGCCATAGACGCCAAGTGGCTGTGATGCTTCACTCCCAACTTCCAGGTCCTGCTCATCAAGAAAGAAGCAGACCCAGCAGAGCTGGACTTTCTCCTGCGCTTCCCTTCCAAAGCCGGAGTCACGTCTCCTGTGGATTTCCTGCAGACCCAGGGCTGGGGTGCTGTCAAGGTGGGTCCATGAGGTTGCCTGCTGTGCCAAGCCAATGCCAGCATGGCCGCTAGTGCAATGGGTCTGGGGCACCTGCATGGGGTCCCTGAGGATGAAAAGAGCCCAGGAGAGATTTAGTACTTCTCTGCCAAACCCAAAGGCACTCTCAGAAATGGAAGAGTTCAGGAACCTGGACAGTGACATCGAGAACTCAGCAAAGAGATGGAAAAGGTTCGTGGAGATGGAGGCGCCAGAAAAGGAGGTGCTCCCCATGGACTGGAAGAACAAGTCAGCCCTGCAGAAGCTGTGTGTGCTGCGGTGCCTGCGCCCCGACAGGATGACCTATGCCATCAGGTGAGCTGGCGCCTGCAAGAGCACCAGCTCTCCTGCTCTCCTGCAAGAGCCCTGCAGTGTCATTGTGCCAGCTGTGCACAGTGGCTGCACCTCTTTCAACTCACTGGATGATTCTGGTTTTTTGTAGGAAATTTGTGGAAGAGAAGATGGGGAGCAAGTTTGTGGAAGGAAGGAGCATTGACCTCTCCGAAGTGTACAAGGAGAGCAGCCCCTCCACTCCCCTGTTCTTCATTCTCTCCCCTGGTGTGGACCCACTGAAGGATGTGGAGGCACTGGGTGAGCTGCTGCCCACCTCAGGCTGCCACCAACACCAACAGCTGCGTGCTGGTGTGGGGTCAACTGGCTGGAACTGCACAGCCCCAGCTCAGCACTGATACCAGTAATTATGGCGTACATTTCCTTCCCAGGTACAAGGCTGAACTTCACCATTGAAAATGGGAAGATCCACAACGTGTCACTGGGGCAGGGCCAGGAGATCGTGGCAGAACAGGCCATGGAGGTGGCAGCTGCACAGGGCCACTGGGTTATCCTACAGGTAGGTGGGGGCCACTATGGTGCACCATGGGATGCACAGCCCTGACAGCAACTGGGTACAGCAGAGTACCCAGCCCTGCTAGTGTCCAGGCACACAGCACACGGTCACCCCACTGGTGATGGCAGTGACACTGCCTGGGCCAGCTGGGTGTACCCAGCTCAAGTGGTGTCCTGTCACGCTGCACCTTCTTCCTGTGGAGACACAGTAGGAATTCTGGGGGGCGGGGAGAGGCGTGATTCTTGATGTACAGGGTATTCCTGTTGCAGAACATCCATCTGGTGGCACGCTGGCTGGACACGCTGGAGAAGCTGGTGGAGCAACACAGCACGGACAGCCACCCTGAGTACCGGCTGTTCATGAGTGCCGAGCCGGCCCCCAGCCCCGAGTCACACATCATCCCGCAGGGGCTGCTGGAAAACTCCATCAAAATCACCAGCGAGCCACCGACAGGCATGCGTGCCAACCTGCACAGAGCCCTCGACCTCTTCTCCCAGGTACCCTCTGCGCCACCCCCCACCCTTCCACAGCTGGCTCCTCAGGACCAGTCAAGCCAGCGTGTCTGGCTCACCCCTCACAGGGTTCCACAGGCTGAGCATCTCTGGGGGTGAGCCAGCCAGGTTGCCAGTGCCTTTCCTGATACTGAACCTGGAGTTGCTGCAGTTTTACCATGAACAAGATGCCTCAGCTGTCAGCAGGGCACTGGGGTGTGGAGTCCTAATTCTCTCATAAACAAATGAGTGCAAAAATTACCAACTAACAAAGTGTTAAAATACAATTTTATGCCTTTTTTTCTTCTAACATCTTCAGTTCTCCTTTGCCTGTGAACGTTCTTAACTAGAGGGGCATCTGATAGCAATATTCACCTGAACCCCCCTCACTGTTCCTCCACAGGAAACCCTGGAGCAGTGCAGCAAAGAGACCGAGTTCAGGTGCATCCTGTTTGCGCTCTGCTACTTCCACGCAGTGGTGGCTGAGCGGCGCAGATTCGGCACCCAGGGCTGGAACAGGCCGTACCCGTTCAACAGCGGCGACCTGACTGTTTCTGTTAATGTCCTGCACAACTACCTGGAGGCCAATGCCAAGGTGAGGGATGACCAGGTGACTGCTCCACAGCACACACTGTGACAATCAGCCACTTTCCAGCACAAACGCTGTCTCATGAAGAAGCTCAGGGCCAGCAGCAGCTCCTCCCCTGGTCCTCACACACTCAGGCAGGGGAAGGAGCAAGGTGTTGGCCCGAGGTGGATGGGAAGAGGCATCAGGCACCAGCTGGGACAAATACCTGCCCTAGCCTGTGCTTTGGTGCTTGCTGCCCAGAGAATGCAGGTGTGATGAGTATGGCTGAGGTCCCACCCTTGGACCTGCCCTTGCAGATACCATCAGTGCTGGTTGGAATAAAGATGGGATGATGGGGTTCAAAGCACAGATGGCTGGGTCCATGAGACAGGGAGAAACCTGTGGGTGAAAAAGAGACACCCCAAATGAGATCCCATCCACTCTCTCCAAGCTTATGTGGGCCCAGGGACTGTCACCTCCCTGCACACTGGACAGGTCAATCTTGAAGCCATCACTCTGTGGCCCTGTGGCTGCATGAGGACTCCCAGGGAGCTGCACAGGAGCTCTAGCTTGAGCCTCTCCTCACAGGTACCATGGGATGATCTCCGGTACCTCTTTGGCGAGATCATGTATGGAGGGCACATCACTGATGACTGGGACCGCCGGCTGTGCCGCACCTACCTGAGCGAGTATGTCCAGCCTGAGATGCTGGAAGGGGAGGTGTTCTTGGCTCCAGGATTTGCAGTCCCTCCCCGCTTGGATTACGAGGTAAGAAAGACAAAACATTGCAATTTAATGTGGAAAACCCCTGCTCTGGACAAATGCACACAAGGCTGAGTTCCCTCACATTCACTGAGGGGAATGTAGGCAAAGCGAGTGTCAATACCCTGGAATTGCTGTAAAAATCATTCCTGTAGCTGGGGGCAGGAGGGGGAAAACTTGCGTGAGACATGAGTGAAAAAACAGCCTCCCTGAGCACAGGCATGTGCTGCAAAGGGCCCCCCGAGGGCAGTGATGGGTTTTCAAGGTTGCAAGGAAATTTGGGATCTTTTGCCCATACCTGCCAAGCTAACAGCAGCCCTGCCTTGTGCTCAGGCATATCACCAGTACGTCGACGACAACCTGCCAGGCGAGAGCCCCCACCTGTATGGCCTGCACCCCAACGCAGAGATGGGCTTCCTGACTGTCACCTCAGACAGGCTCTTCCGCACAGTCCTGGAACTGCAGCCCAAGGAATCCGAGGCTGGCGGAGGCACAGGTGGCTCCCGGGAGGAACAGGCAAGTCAAGTCTTGTCTCTTTACACCAGAAATTACCTGATTTTTTAAATTTCTGAGTTTTTTTAATTACGGAGGGAAAAAAACCTCTCTTAATGGTGACAATTGAGAGGCCAGAGGGTGGTGGACAGATGCACGCCCAGAAACAAGAGAGCAGGACTCACAGCAATAAGGAAGGGAGAGTAGAGGGAGGCAATTCCAGCCCAGCTGTGTGGAGGCTGTCAGCCTGGGGACAGTGGCACATACAGCAGCGGCAGCACAATCAGGAAGGTCCCACTCTGATGGGGTTCAGATGCGCCACTGGCAACATGTGGCTCACTTGGGGCCTCTCAGCAAATGGAGAGAGCTGAGGAACCTCCATTCATAATGGCAACTACTAAAGATTTAAAAAATAAAATAAAATTTAGGAAAAACAAAAGGCTTCTTCCTGACTGCCTGGACCTGAGAATTTCACAGCTTCCATGGCCTCAGCTCTTACTTATTTGGCCATCAAAAAAGAGATACAGCTTTTTAAGACCCAAGAGCAGTTAGTAACAGAATGTAGCATTAGTTACAGAGGAGGAGGCACAGGGAAACACCAAGACAGATAAAGAAAAATCTTACCAACTTAATTAACCATGAACCCACAGCATTTTTCCCTGGTTAAGAGCAGTTTATGGCGTTCTTATTCCAGGTGAAGTCAGTCCTGGATGAGATTCTTGGGCAGCTGCCAGAGCCATTCAACATGGAGGAGCTAATGGAAAAGGCAAAGGAAAAAACCCCGTACACAGTTGTTGCCCTCCAGGAATGTGAGAGGATGAATATCCTGACCCGTGAGATTAGACGCTCTCTGAAGGAGCTGGACCTGGGACTGCAGGTATGGAACAGGCAGCTGCCTGGATCATTTCCCAGGATTTCTACAGCACTGTCTGCCCCTGCTGGAGCTCTCACCCATAGCACTGCACTGGGTGAAGCCAGGCAGCGTCAGGCTCCTGCTCCCCTCCAGTCTGAGCCCAACCACATCCATCTGCCTGTCCCACCACTGGCTGCTGGTGCCACTGCCCAGGCTTTTCTCTTTTTCAAAGGGAGAGTTAACAATTACATCAGAGATGGAAGAGCTGGCAAATGCTCTCTTCTACGACAGTGTTCCAGAATCCTGGACACGTTATGCCTATCCCTCCCTCCTCAGCTTGGGAACCTGGTACGCAGATCTGCTCCTACGGATCAGGGTGAGCAAAGTTCTTGTGAGGTCAGAGCCTGGGACGCGTGTGGGTACCCCAGACACCAGAACTCCCCCCATCCATGCACCGGCTTACTGGTAACTGGTTTATTTCTCAGTATCACTTTAAGCCTGAAAAGGGCTGTTCCCCTAGGGATGAGAGCACAAATCTGACCAGGGTTCCCATTACAGTACATCACTGTAGCAAAAGAACATCAGATCCCCCCAACCCTGGGTGTCTCAGAAAAAAAATATTTAATGAAACTGGCTTTGTTAAAAAATAACTATTGTATTTCCTGCACTGCAAATTCAGCTTCATTGCTGCAGGGGAATCTGCTGTTTATTCATCCTCCACCACCTCCAGTCAGTTCCCCCACTGCAAAATTATCTGATGCTCAGGTTAGGCATAGTAAGGCAGCAGGTCCGTCCCACTGCTTCTGGTGCAGTGTCCTGGGGCTCACAGCCCACCCTCAACCCTGAAGGACTTTGCTCGTTTGTTTTCCAGGAACTGGAAGTCTGGGCAACAGACTTTGTGCTGCCTGCAGCAGTGTGGCTGGCAGGATTCTTCAACCCCCAGTCCTTCCTCACGGCCATCATGCAGTCCACAGCCAGGAAAAAGCAGTGGCCACTGGACAAAATGTGTCTGGCGGTGGATGTGACCAAGAAAACCCGCGAGGACATAACATTTCCACCTAGGGAAGGCTCCTATGTCCACGGGCTGTTCATGGAAGGTAAAAACTTCATCTTTGAGATGTTTTAGACACAGAGCAGGCTCTGTTCAGCTCTTCTCCCTCCTGCAGCCAAGCAGGTGTTGGCACTTGCTGGCCAATCTGCCTGGCTCTGACAGTAAATCAGAGTGCAGAGCCCTGGCTCCAGGCTCGGACACCAGCTGAGGGCAGCACTGTCCAGATCACACAGCCTTTACAAACCAGAAACTCATGTTTTGGCAATTCAGGCTGCAGCTCATGAACCCCAGGGCTGGGGGGGGTTGGAGTTACAGAGCTCTAATGATTAAATATGTCACATTCTCATTTGATGCACGAGTAAGACAAACCGGTAAAGTCAAACCTCTAATAATTACTGCTGAAATGAGGGGGAAGGAGGCAGTTCAGCAGAGGAGCTGAGGGTTCCGCTTGGACAAAAGCACAGAGCACACAGGACAGCGTGTGGTAGATCCCACCATGGCCAGTTCACCTTCAGCTCTGCAATTCCCATGCAAAGCTGTGCTGAAGGGAGGGGTGGGGACAGAATTTATTCAGACATCCCACACACAGTAAGGCAATTGTAGTCCTGGGTCACAGTGAGATGAGGACATGTCAACCCTAACCACTACTGAGCCACTCCACCCCAATCTTTACCCTCCAGCTCCCACCCCTCAGTCGTTCTGAACAAGGCCTCTCCAGTGAGAAGCCCCGGGTCAGCTGTGAGGGTTGCCCAACACCACTGTCACGTTGCAGGTGCGCGCTGGGATGTCCCCTCGGGGTCAATTGCTGACGCGCAGCTGAAGGAGCTGACGTCCATGATGCCGGTCATCTTGCTCAGAGCCATCCCTGTGGACCGCGTGGACACCACCAACGTCTATGAATGTCCTGTCTATAAGACACGGATGCGAGGGCCCACCTATGTCTGGACCTTCAACCTGAAGACAAAAGAAAAAGCCGCAAAGTGGGTCCTGGCTGGTGTTGCTCTGCTCCTAGAGGCCTGAACTTCACTGTCAACAGAAAACAGCAAATGCTTTTACTTGTGAAAGCCTCCAAGTTGTGTAATTCCGTCTGTGTTTGATTGTACCAGAACCGTTTTTAGCGAAGTATCAATAAAACCAGTGCTGGCAGCGCTGCCGTGTGGACCCTGCTTTCGCAGCACACAGGGTTCTCAGGGCAGATACTGGTTTTCCACTGGTGGTTTCTGACGCGGCACTGGTGGGGAGCCAGACCACCCTGGGAAGCCAGACCACCATGGGACACCAAACAGAACAACTGCACACAAGTGGCTGATTCCTTTCCTTCTCCTGGCTTTCCATTTCCCCACAGCTCCTTGTGCTACGGCTCAGTGTGAGCACTCCTGCACAGAGCACATGTCTGGCTGGAGCAGAGGAGAGAAGAAAGGTGCAGATTTGGCCCAGTTCACCCACAGTCCACCCTCACACTCCAGAGAAGGTCCAGATGCAAACAGGTCACTCTCTGAAGTATGTTATTTCTATTTCTACAGTAAAGAACCTACTCTGTCCTTTCTTTACAAAAAATCATTGTATTAGCAGGAACACATTAGGGTGAGTAGATCTGCCTGGACCTGTTCTTTTAGCATAAATGAATTCACCAAAATCCCACCCTGTGAAATATTTGAACAATTACTTCTAAGACACAGTTGCCTAAAGCTTTCCTCACAGCTCATGGCCAGAGAAGCCCAAAGAGCAGGCACAGAGAGCTGCTCAGTTTTTTATAGAGCAGCAGCATTTATCATCAGTTACCATAGCTTCACACTTACCATCCGCCTTTCTTAGGTGCCAGAAATTCTGTCTGTGGCACTGCCAGATCAGAACTCTCTGCTCACACCCCACCAGTGACACAGGGCAGCCCTAGCCTGCACTCTCACACATTTTTACCTGGCTTCCAACCACTTTCTTTGCAGGATGTTATGGTTTGAGCCTCTCCTTCCAGCAAGTGACACCCTAAACCCACATCAGCACCAAAAGTCTTCTCCTGCCCCTCCACAACTCATAGAAGACACTTGTAACACATCTGAATGCAAAGGAGCCAGCACACTCAGCCAAGGGGGAGGCCACAGTTAGGTAAGCAAAAGGGATGTGGGAACACAAGGCATCCCAGGCACACACACACTGGTGCCAGCTGCATAGGAACAGTCCAAGAGTGATGTCCTGAAGCTCAGAAGGGCTCGAGTCACGGGGCAGCCAAACAGCCAGAAAAACCAGGACACCACAAAGCAGAAAAGCAAAACCAACTCGCCTCTGTAAACCAACACCTACAGGGGCAAAGCAAAGCCCTAACTGGATACAAAGACAAAACATTTTAGGTATTCCAGCAATGTTTTCTATTGGCTGGTCAAGATAAAACAAACACAGTCCCTCTCCACAAAACTCTGAAAGGGACATTTCAGAAATGGGAGTTTTATTTTCATGCACGGGAAATATCCCTCTATGGGTAATGGGAAATACCCCTGTATGGGTTCTCTGCCAGTGACCCTTCCAGAAATTTTAGTAGATGGAACAAAATCTGGACATGAGCACTGATCCTAGTCCATGGCAGTCAGTACCCCAGAGGAAATGAGAGGTGCCTGCTTTTCCCTACACCATCTGTGTGTCCATTGTCTCTTTTTTCTACATGATAGAGCACTACAGCTATTCACTGCAGTCAGTGCAATATAAATTCCCCATAATGGCAGTAAACTCACCCAAAGCAGCAATTTTTCTTCTTTCAAAAGAAATTCTTGATCAGAGGTGTCACCAGCTTCACCCACAGCTTCACATAACGATTTGGCTGCTCAAACGTTGACATTGAGACCACACCTGAGCAGAGGTAAAGCTGTTCCTGCTCCTGAACAGGGAAAGAAACATCGCTGCAGTAAATCCCAAGTGTTAAATGATACAACAGTCTTTAAGAGAAGCAAATTCTCATATAAAGCTGACCAGGAATCCTGCCAAAAGGATGCATCATTTCTCCTCAAGAATTAGCAATTTAAACTCTACAGAGAGCAAGGGCAGAAGGTTTTGCCTTTTTGTGCCCCACAGTTGCGAGAGCTGAGCTTCAGTTTCAGAAAACTCCTCAATCCCTGGCTGTAATTGCCAGAAAAGGAAACCTCACCCAAACCTCCCGGGACTGGCTTACATGGCTCTTTCTAGACACAGCTCAGGCGCCGTGTTTTCAGATGAATGTGCAGTCATGATCTCAGCTAAATTACCAGAAACACTCGGGCCCACGCAGCACGTCCCCGACTGTTGAGGGAGGAAATGAACCTCCCTGCTGATAACACAAGCTAATAGCACGTGAGAGCAGCGCTTTGATCACAGGTAAGTGGGTTTGTTAGCACAGCCAGTCAGGTTTCAGGATCTGCAGGCAAACGAGGAGCAAAACAGAAGACATTTGTGTGCCAATGCACCCTAATTTTAGAGCCCTCAAATGCTCCAAGAGCTGTGCTGCTGTGCAGATTCTGCTCCGTGGCCACACAATACAGTGAGGTCTGACTGCTGGAGGCAAGGCTAGTTCCCTGAATCAAGCTCAGTCCATTCAGAGGAGCATCCAGACAATCCAGACCACTCACATTTCTTCCCAAATCTCAGCACACATTTTTAAAATGGAACTGAATGTTACACAGACAAAGTGATTTTATGGCATCATCCCAGGAATGGATTAAGTCTTCTAAAAAAGACCACAGAAAGTAAACACCCAGGCCATCTCAGAATCAGCTTCCAGCAATCAGGAATGGTTTAAAGCCCTTTGAATGAGATCACTGCAGCCCTGTGTGAGAAAATTCCTTTGTGTCACATTTCCATTGATTCTCCCCTTCCATTAGAAACAAGCAGAGGCAAGATATGAATTGAAATATTCAAGCAACTCTTCCAGTAATAGAATTGTTTTTGATTAGATACACTCTGACTCATCCTGGGGAAGAGCCCTGATGCAAGAGGGCAATTCCCATTGATCTTGCAGACAACTCTGCCAGGACCTCCTTCACAAAGTGCATTTCTGAGGTCCCCAAATCACACAGAGGCACCAATTGATCTGCACTGTAGCAGAGCACTACCGGAGAAATGACTCGGGACAATCGGTTCTAGCAGAAGATTCAGAGTCAAGACAGTTGGAGAACCAGACAGGATTCGGAGCAGGAGTAGAACTGCTGAGCACTCCAAGCTGCCTAATTAAAAAAAAAAAGCACAGAAAAACCCTGGGACACTGAACATCAAACCACTGAAAAATGCTTGTGCCAATACTATGTAATGTCATATTATTATTCAAAGTATGAATTATGCCATAGAACTTCATGGGCAACCCAACCAGCCCAGAAATCCTCTTCTAGTCCAACCTCAGGCATTTCAAAAGCCTGGCCTCATTACCCTGGAGCATGGCATGGCCTTGGCAATGCCCAAATGTTGGGATTAAGGCCCAGAAGATGCAGTATGGTAGGTGAGCAAAGGAGCCAGCAGACCCTCCAAACACTCTCTGCTCATCTAGCCCTGAGCACTCCGAGGTCACTGCGGACACATGTTCCTTCTTGTTACAGCCTCATTTCCCAGCACTGAGCACTCACAGCAGGCAGCTCATCAATAGTGACTTTACTGACAGCTCCTCAGGAATCCCCACGCTCCAGCAGGTTTTGAGTTATTGCAGCTGGAGGCTTTTATTGCCACTTTATCATCAGCATTCCCTGCATGACCCAAAAGCACAACTGCTGCCTCCCCGGAATCTTCCACTTACCTGATGGAGCTGCTGCTGCAAGGCTTTATTTTCTGTCACTATCGCAACCTGGGCTTCCAAGTCACGATGAACTGATCGATACCCAAAATTCGGAGAGCCGATCAGGGTCAGGCAGGGCAGGTCACTCCCTGCCAGGTACAGCCAGAGGCCTGTGGGAAAAATGAGAGAAGAGAGGGAGCATGGCAGTCTGAGGGAATGGCTGAAGTGGACTCACACTGTCCCTTCACTCAGAGGAATTAAACACATCAAATGTAGATTCCAGATTCTATACAGAACCCTGAGAGCAGCAGGTGGCCAGACAGGGCCTGCAGGGCTGTGATGCTGCATGTGATTCATGGGGTGCCCAGGCACAGCCCAATCCGGAGTGCCCTGACTGGGGGTGCAGCACCCTCAGAGCAGCCCAGGGACACGCTGCCCCAAAACAACCCAGGACAAGTCCCTGTCACTGTGTTAGAGGCTGTTTGGCACCACGGCAAATCCCAGAAACACTGATAGAAGACAAACAGCTTTTCTGTGAAGGAACCAGCCCCACTGTGCCAGGCAGACAGGAAAGGTCTGTCCATCTTGTCCCAGCACTACTGCTCAGTGACCAACACCCTTCCCAGGACTGTGACATGAAGAGGCATCTCTCTGCTCTGACAGGTGAATTCACAAGAAATAGAGACTCAGAAAAGCAATGTAAATTATTTCACCCCCTCACTTCCTGAGGAGCCATTAGGGATGAGATCAGACCCTTGCCAGGGTACCTGGCCTCTGTGGCCATTCACCACCACAGCTCCCACAGCTCTGCCAGCATGGAGAGCAGCTGGGACACAGCCCAGGATAGGTTTTCAAGGGAAAGATAGAAACAAAACGTTATTCTCAAACACATCACTGCAGCAGGGCAGGAAGGAACAGCCACAGAAGAGCCGGGACTGCTGCCAAGGAGAGGCTGCATGGCCACTCTGTGCACAAATGGAGCCGGGAAGCATTTGCTCTCCTCAGCACTGCCCTGGGTGGGTCCATGGTAGAGTCTTATCCCCATGGCCAGTCACAAACTGCAACAAAGAACCCGTAGCAGAAAAACCACCTCATCCTTAAAATAGCAGCAGGTTTCCTAACTCAGCCCCTGAGCAGTTCCAAGAATGCCTTGAGTAAGACGCTGCCGATTCATCGCCAGTTCCTGTAACCTCCTCCCCACCCCCACAGCACACACTCAGGGAGCTGGCACTGCCCTAAGGCCACAGAACCTCTGCCTCTGCGGGCTCAATCCACCACAGAGGGGCCGGAGAGCCCACTGTGGGCTCCAAGAGCCACTTTGAAGCACCTGCATGGCACAGAGATTTGGCACGTTCTGTCACCAAACAGGACCCTGCCAGGAGCTGTCCAGTGCCTAACCAGCGACTGGCTGAACCTCTGCCCAGGCAGCAGCCAAGAAGAACAGGTTCCTCACCTTTCCAAGTGTCCTGTGGCACTGGTTTTATGGCCACCTGGCAGGATCTGCTCAAACAGTGACTCACCTTTCCAGCAAGGGGAAGCGCAGTTTCCCAGCGCCAGTCAATACCAGGGTTTATCTCTCAGCACAGAGCCACCTGCCCAGCACCCTGCCACTGGCACTTCCTTGGAAGAGACCCTGATTCCACGGGACACACCCATGTCACTCACACCACGACACCTGGGAACACAGCAGAGCACAGGTAGGCTTCAAGGTGTCACACCAGGACAGCTGCTGGCAGTCTGCTCACACGTGCAACATGGCTGTGCAGTGCTCTGCTACACCTGCATGGTGCTGTCACACCTGTGCTGTGCTCTGCTACACCTGCGCTGCACTGTTACACTGGCACGGCACTGAACGCACCCAGGACACACATCCCTGGGGACACACCACTTGATGCTGTGCGTGCAGATATAAACACTTCAAGGGGAGCAGGAGGAGTTCGCTGCACAGCTACGGTATTTGGGGTACATCAGCGAGACCATGTGGGAGACTAAAGGGTGCCTCGTGTCTCAGACTGGAGAGGAAGCACCAATGCTCACTCTTTGCTGCTGGGGATCTCATGTCCTCAGCCAGGAGCCAGGTTCCATGTGCACCATGTGCACCTGCTCTTCGTATCTCCAAGGTTGCCTCCCTTCCCTCTTTCCTCCTTGTCCTCATCTTGAGCCACACACACCATGTGACTCCTGCAGAAGGAAACCCAGTGAATCCACTGGGTGCCAAGGGCAAAGCATGCCAGAGAAGGAGCTGCACACTGATCCTCCCAGCACCCTGAAGGGGAATGAAAACATGGAGCAAATGTCTCCAACTGTCCCCCTGCCAGGCACAGGAGCTGCTGAACTCTAAGGCCTGCAGCCCTCTCCCAGCAATCACCACACAGCAGAGAGCCCAAAGCACTGCCCCAGAAGGCACGGCTGGCCCAAACGGGACTGATAGCCACATGCACTTTGGTAGCTGGAAAAAGCAGCCCATGCTTCTGAGCTCAATCCATGCCAAATCACATCCCACTGGGAGTCAGCAATGCCCGGCAAACACAGAACCTGCGAATCACAGATCACTCCAGTAAGTGCTTCTCGGAGGACATGAGACATCCGAGGTGGGCAGGCAGGGACCTCCCTCAGGCTGCCCTGACTGAGATAAGGGTTTCCTTGTGCTGAGTTCCCGACAGCACTGAGGAGGAGCGCAACACCCTGAAATCTGTTTGTGGTTTCAACACAGAGGCAGCCCATAGTATCTGTGGATTTTCAAGGCAAGAGAAGGCTGACTCAGCAGCTTTCCTTCACAACCACCTCTGAACTTTCCTTTGAACATCCATGAGGAAAACAGGGAGATGAAGGCATGCTCACAGCCATTAAGAGCTGTTCTCCAAAAGAGGAACAGCAGGAGTTCCAGTGTTCCAATCACAGCCAAAACACACCAATCACAGCTCAAACACTCCAGTTCACAGCCCAAATACTGAATCCAGAGCTATGCTGAGCCTATGGGAGCTGGGCACATGTATCCAGCAGGAATGTGGTGTCTCCTGTGGAAGACCCCAAGGACAGGATTCATTAACTCACTGCATCTGTTGGTCCATGTTCCTTCCTCAATCCCTTCCCCTCTGGCTGCCCTGACTCCCAGATGCACATGCCACAGTTCCTCACATGCCCCAATCTCTTGTGTGCCATGAACAGGAGGTGGTACAAATCCCCCAGAGCTGATGCCATGGGAAACATGGCAGCCAGGGCTGCTGGAATGGCCCCAGGAACAGATCCCATCCTGCCCCTGGCCCAGATTCTGCTCCAGGGTCCCCAACAGAGCCTGCACTCCTGACGGCTGAACCCAGACCAAGGGATATGAGAAGCTGCATCACAGCCCTGACTGCATCACAAGCACATCCAAATGCCTCCTTTTCTCTGCATCACGTTTCTCATCCAGGCAGTGCCTCAGTGCCACCACAGGGACAGCTCTTTCATCATCCCTGGGACTTTATCAAACCAGAAATCCAGAGGCAAGGTGTGACAGCAGAGTTGTCCCGCAAGCAATTCAAACCCTCCACGTTTATGCAGGCAAGTTGTTTGAATCTTGGAGAAGTGTTTTGAAGGTTAAGCCCAGATTGGCAGCCAGCCAGCCAGGCACTCACTCCTTGTGCAATCCAAATGCGCAGCTCTCACACACCTCTGAATAAGTTCCCTTGGGATAAGGACATCTTACCTTTGGCATGGAATGTCCACCCGGCACGGGAGTACTCCTGCAGCTGCACCCTTTCCTGCTGCTGCAGATAGCAGACCTCGCTGTAAAACTGGTGTTCAATGTAAACGTAGGCAGCAGGAATGGCACCTGCCACTCCCTTGGCACCAAAAAACCCATTGACCTCTGGCGAGGCCAGGAGGATCCGGTACTCAGCCCTCGTGCCCAGGATGAGGTCCATGTAGGCCTGTGTCAGGTTGAAGTAGCCAGTGGTGAGGTATATCCTGGCGTCCCGCTCAGCCTCGGTCAGCAGCGTCTCTGTGACCACCTCATCTATTTGAATCCCAAAAGGTTTCATTTGGATTAAGGGATAGATCCAAGTGTCAGGTTCTGGTTTCAGATCCCCAGATGCTTGAGAGCCTTGCTGGGATAACAGAGAGCTGCCTGAATGGTTGCTGTGGAAAGTCTTTGCATGAAGAAGCTCTTGCCGTGTCCGGGCAGAGTTGATGACCTCCATGACCCTCCGGTTGGCGATCTCACAGTAAGCCACCTTGTCTCCTGCAGGAAAACCCCAAGAGTTGGTGTCTGAGACCTACAGGCACAGAGCTATGTGTCACCTGTTACATACCAGGAAAAACTACTGACAGGACACCAATACAGGAACCAACAGCAGCCAACACAGAGCGCATATGACTCTGTCCTAAGGCCCAAACCAGCTTTTTCAAGGTTGGTAGAGCTACTTCACCAAAGAAAAATACTCAGCAACTGGGAGCAGCCTGAAAAATCTTCTGAGACAGAAAAGGACAAGGACAAGGCTAAACTGGTAACCAAGAATGAGCTGGAACAAAGAAAGCCCTGCCTCCAGCGTGAGCTTACATCATCCAGCAGTGCAAGGCCAGGACATAACCTGATGACGCAATCAGCCTGGCACATTGCTGCCCTTCTCTGCCCACTTCTACACTTGTTCCCAGTTTTCCTGATCCAATTCCCATTTGATTCCAGGAACAAACTCTACTACAAAAGAGTAACTGCCAACAATTCATGAATGCTTCAGAACATGCACACCCAGAACAGACAGAATTGCAGTCACCAATATCAAAAAAACCTCTCAAGGAATTGAAGTTCTTGTTTAAGGACAAAAGCAGCACATTTATGAGGAAGCACTGAGACAGTTGCAGAGTTACTATCAGCCTCTGCACACCATGCCAGATTAGCCTGTGACAGTCACTGTGCTGGGAAAACTCCAACAGACCTAGTCTTGAAACTTGAGCAATCTTGATTTTAACAGCAGATGGCACGAAACGGGACATCCTGTAGTCTGAACAATGCTCAGACACCCAGTAATTCTCAAATGGATGGAGTTCAGGTCATTCTTAATCCCCAGCTGTCACTCCCTTCCTCTGGATCCCATCACTCAATCAGGTGAAACAGTTCTCTCCTACCTTGATATGGGTGTACCATTCCCTCCATCATCTGGACTGTATCATCCTGCTGTAACTGCAGGGACACATCTCCAATGGCATCCACAAGCTCTGTGAAGAAGTCTGCGATCTCTGGAGAGTCCTGCAGCAGGACATAGCGGTCCTGCCGATTGGTGAAGTACAGATCACTCAGATTTGCACTGGAGAGAAAGGGAAGAGCTGAGTTCACAGTACAAGTACAGGATCCCCAACCCTCCCAGTCCAGGCTAGAGGCCTCACTCTGGGATAACTGCTCTAAAGCACAAATTGGCCATTTCCTTTGGAATCTCAAGGGCTCTTTTTTTTCTTTCCTTTAAGAAAGCCTCTCTTTCATCTGAGAATCTCATACAGAAGAGCTACAGTTGCTCTTCTGTCTCAGAAGAGCATTAATATGATCAGGATGGAAAGTTCAGATGTTCAGACAACTCTGGCAGCACAGACACCATGCCCAAACCCCAGCAAAATGAACCATGCTAGGGCCAGAGGCAGCAGAACTCACCCACTCAGGATCACATTGTCATCAAAGAGATACACCTTGATGTGCTGCAGACCAATGGTCTCATTGAAGCGCTCTGGAATCAGGAGCCGGAGAAGTCCACGCAGGTTTGGGGTGTGGAAGAGGGACACACGGACTTTCTCAGGAAATCGCTGCAGCAATGGGATCAGCATTGTCCGAGAATTCTTCCTTCCTGGGAGAGAAGGGGAGTTTCACACAAGGATCACACAGAGGGGACACATCATGGAAGTTACAGGGTGAGCACCCATCCCATCCCATCTGCTGGCTCTTCAGCAGTTTTGCCTTTTGGCTTTTTCCTAAATCACTTCTGTTGACACTAAGTCAATACAGAAATTGACATCCAGAACTGTAAGTTCATGGATGAACGGGCCTTGGAATCAGTCACAGAGCAGGTCTGACACCTTTCAAGCTTCTTAATCAAGCCTCACCAGCACTGGTAACACATCTGCAAGAGTCACCACAGAGGTTTCTGATTTGGTGTGCTGCTTCAAATAATTCCAACAATTCCCACTCTCCTTTCAAAATAACACTGTAGGTGAGCATGAGGGATAAGGGCAAATGCACTGACAACTGAACTAAGCAAGAACACACAAGTTGCACGGAGCAGTTTGGCCCTTCTTGCTCCTACCACCTATTTTAGAAAGAAAAGCTGTTCAGCTTGAAGATTTTCTGGGAATATGCAGTTCTGGAATACAAAAGGCCAATACTGAAAGGTGATTTAAGCAAGTGTGTCCAACTGGCCAAGACAGCCTCTCTGAAAAAAAACAGTTTCTCCACTCCAACAGTAAAATCAGGCTCTGACAAAAGCAAAGAACAATTCCTACCCCGGGAGCCCCTAGTATAGTCCAGGAGAATGGAAACTCTGAGGTCTGGCGAGCTTTTTGCTTGCAGCGATCTCTCCAGCGTTTCTTCTAAACAATCCACCTGCAGAGAGAGTTCTCTTGTCATTAGAAAGGCAAATAAAACTTTCCAAGAGAAGTGCTCAGCATCAGGAGTCTGTGGTCAGGACAGCTCCCACACCCTGGTGTGAGTCCTTCCTTCTTGTGCCAACCACAGTCGGTTCAGCTTTTGCATTTGCCAGTTTGGCAGCCTCCGTCGGCCTAAAGCTACTGATCAAAGGGCCTCAGTTTTACATGCCCACATTCTTCAGGCCTCCCAAGAGCAATTAATGTTAGCAGAAAAAATCCCAACATCATTACCAAAGCAGGGATTTCCATCACCAAGAAAAACCTTGGTAGGAGTTCACTGCAGATGCAGTTTTATTCTTTAACTACAAGGCTGTTTGTCACATGCAAATTCAAATCCTGTCTGCAAGCCCAGACAAAGCTGCACACAAACCCTGTGCAGGCTCCGTCCACCTTTACCCTGCCAGGGAATTTGCATCCTAGCATCAGAACCTGGTCAAGGCCAGGCTTCTCCCTAAAGCTCTTGGCAGTAATGATTTGTTTCTGGGGGGAAGAACAGAAAAGGCAAAGTTGACCTCAGTCTCAAATGCAGAGAGCCAACCCTGCATCTGTGTTCTGCACCTGGAGCACCAAACACAACACTACAGAACTACAGCTTGAATCATGTTCAAGAAAAATGCCAGGGAAAAATAGATTCCTATGATCCAAGTTTTGCAAAGCCCCCTGAGCACTATGAACACCAGGCCAGTTCCCTCTGACAGGCCCAGGCTCACTATGCCCTGAGGAAGTGCAGCAGTTCCCTGGTTCTGTCCCAGACCTAAACCAGAAACACTCTGTGTGCCTCCCTTCCACATTCCTCCCCTGTACTCCTTTCCCCCACTTCCCAAACCCTTCCACACTCACCAGCTCCTGCTCAAGGAGCCCTGTTCCCAGGTACAGTGAGGCCATCACCACCCGCTGCTTGGCTGCTTTGATCTGCACCTGGGGAGTAGCAGAAAACAAGTTCAGTTTCACGCTGGGTCTCAAGGAGCCATCGGCCCAGGCCCAGCAGTGCCATGGTCCCCCAGGAGGATCCCTTCAGCCACATCTCCACACTGGCTCCCTGGCCTTAAGGGAAGAAAGGGTAACACACTGACAGCCACAGCTGAAACACACAGGTCTCTGCAGAGCCACAGTAGCACCACTGCTGCATCAAAAATTCAAGGAAGAAACCAGTGCTTTCTGGGAAACTGAGGAACTCAATCCCTGCAGCTAAACTATTCCACACAAGAGCAGTTACCAGGCAGCAGCTGCAACACTGTGACTGTATCAAAACCATTCCCACAACTTGGAGCCCATGCCTTACCTTCAGGAGTTCATAGAATTCCACTGGGGATGAAAGCACCTTGACATGCGAGCTAGAGATCCCAAACTCTGGGACCAGATTCCTGATCCACTGGAACCTGTGTGCTCCTTCCGGACAGAGTGAACACGGTGGGGCTGTGATCACTGGAACAGGAGGGGTGAGCAGTGGGGCTAGAAGAAGCCATGATGATCTGTGGAAAGCAAGATGGAGAAATTCTTTATGGTGGAGGCTTTGCTTCCCACAAAGTCTCCAAGAAGGTAAAGAGAGAGCTGCAGCCAGGACCAATACGGGTCACAGGGATCCACATCTGCAAGAATGCTTTTCCCTTTCCATAATCACAGCTGGATCATCAAAGCCAAATGCAGAAACAGAAACACAGGCAAAAGGTGGGAGAACAGATCTGAACATCATCAGGTCTTTCCCCAAGCTGGCAGGGAGATGAGGAGAAACAACTTCTTCATCAGGTCAACATGGGAGAGGAAAGAGGCCGGGAGCTGCAGAAACTGAGGGTGTGGATGCTCAGGTGTCTAGCAGTACTGCAGTGGTGTAGTCAGCCACTTCTGAATTACCTCTATCACACATGCATCAGCTTGGTCATGGTCAACACTCCCTTCATGTCCAGCTTCATTCTCAGCTGGGCTGAAGTTGTTCCTGTTTCAGGTAAAAACATTTAAAGATCATGCTGCTCTAAAGAATAAAATACCTCAACCCCTCAATCTTATCCAAAAATAGATCTACAGCACACAAGGTGCCTGAGTGCAAGCCACAGCTAAGGCAGGGCAGTCACACCTCAAGAATGACCCACCAAAGGTGCGAGTGCCTCCCAGCACTAAGGCGCCAAGAGCCACCACAGGGATCCATCCCTCTCCAGCAACGTTGCTGGCATTCTGCACAGGTACAAAAGAGGATTACCACTTCCCTTGCAAACTGCACAAAAGCTGTGAGGGAAGCAGCAGGAAGCTCATTCTTCAAAAAGACATTTCAGAACAAATTTAATTCCTTTGAAGTCACTTCAGGAAAAAACAGCTTGCTGCCAGCATCACACTGGGGGTGACAGGAAGCAAGTAGCAACTTCTTCTCTCCAGAGGTTTCACACATGCAAATCCATCCATTCATACAATAACCCCCAGCAGGAGTCTGTCCACATGACAAAACCACATTTCAACACAATTATCAGCAACAGCTCCCATGAGATCCAGGAATCCATGACCAAGGGACTGAACTGCATCCCCAAACCTGACAAAATGTTCCCGTCTGCAAACACTGCTTGCGGGAGCTGGGCTTGTGGGGACGGAACCAGAGTGACTGGTCTCACCCGAGGAACACCAAGTCCCTGAGACAGCAGGCAGCCACCATCCTGTGGCCCATCCTGATGATTCCACATCCACCACACACCACAAAGAAACTTGATTACAACCTTTACCAGAATTTCTTAAGAGGAACTTTCGGGTTTTACCACAATCCAGAGCCCAAATGACCACAGATTCCAGGAAGATGATTTCACTCCTCTGGTTCATGATACAACCCTGGATCTTCACAAGATTTCCGAACACCCTTACAAGGAAACCAGTTTGCAGTAGTGTTTCCTGGAAAATCCATGAGTTTGTCACTGACTATTCATTGCCACCAAAATCTGAGTCAATCTGTGTAGGAATTCCTGGGATGGCAGGTTTCAACAGATCATGTGGACCGGGCTCAGCCTGCACACCCAGAAGTGACACAGATCACCAGCACAGGCTACTAAAAACAACATAAGGATCCCCTAAAAAGTGCCAAAAATATCAAAGCAGAACAGAAACACAAGAAATATCACTTTTCAGGCACTACAGAACCTGAGCAGGCCCTTCACACACCTTTGCTCACCTCACATCTCACAGGCCACACACAGGGAGCAGATTCCCACTGCTCCATCATCATGAGGCAGCATGGCACAGAACTACAGGGATTCACACTGGATCCACACAGGTTTTTAAAATGCTCTGAATGCTCAGCCCACAGAGCAGTGGCACAGTCAGGCTCTAACCTGGCCCAGTGGGTCACATTCCTTTCTCTGGAATTATTTCCAGCAAGGAAGCAGTGGCAAATTTTATGTATTTTACAATAACAATCAACAGAGATGAATATTGTCCTCATCATGCCATTGGCCAATCCAATTACACTTCCAGAAGCCAGACCAGTGACCAAGCAGACACTTTCCAGAAACATGATTCCCAGAAGCCATTTCCTGGCAAAGACTACTGGAATTGCGAGTCCGACTGCACCTGCCTCCCTGCCCCTGGCTCTGCACCTGCCTGTCACGACTGGGGGCAGCTCTGGGGGCTACAGGCAGTGCTGGGCTATGCTTGGAGAGTTTGGAGAAACATCAACCTGCAGCACCAGCACTACTTTTGTCCTTCTGAAGGTTTGAGCCTTCAGATTAATTCTGTACAGTTCAATTGATCCCCACTAATTCCATCCTCCAGACTTTTTAGTGCCTATGTAATTTATGGTGTGTCTACACTGACCTTTCAACCCAATACTGAAATTTACACCATATTCAGCATTAAGAGCCTACTCTTTTAGAATTATCAAATAAATCCATATTTTGCTCCAGTCACAGAACCAATGGCACAGCAATGAGCTCCCAAAGAAGCAAGTTCTACCCACTGGAGACTAGCTCAGCACCTACCGAAGTACCACCAATCCCTCCAACCACGCACACACAACTACCAGAAACAATGTAACATGATGAAGAAATCATCAAAATTCCACACTGTGACAAACCAAGTTTCAGAGGAACAGAAAATGGGGCGGGGGGAAGCCCTTCCCATCCCTATTCCACATCATTGAGGTAACCAAAAAGAGAAAACGGAACCAAAAGTAACCACCTCAGATAATTTCTGCATAAAAGGCTGACCCTAAATAGAAATTAGGGAATTTTTGGTGTGTGTTCTATTTTTAAAGACGTGGGTTTGGTACAGAAACTCACAACAGAGCTGAAACTCTTATTCACTGTAAAACCTCATCTGCAGAGCCAGAGGTGAAGTGAAACTGTGGGACACGGCAGTGTCCTTTTACCCACGCACACATCACCGCACAGGGGGACCTACACTGCTGCTCTTAGAATTCAGGCGTTGCTTTCCATGTCTCAGCATAAATGTATCTGCACTAAAAATACTGACAAAAGCAAGGGAGAAGTGTGGAAAGAATTTCCTTGGCTTGGAACCAGGAACAAGAGCAGATTGATGATGCACCTCCTCCACCACCGTGGTGACAGCCCCCAGCCCTCACCTCCCTCTGCCTGGCGCAGTCCCGGCACAGAGGGGACCGACACCTGCTCTCGGCCCCTCTTCGCGGGGGCAGCTCGCCCTCCGCGACCACCCCGGCCCGGGCGGGCTGAGCTCAACACCCAAACCCTCAGCTGCACCTGCGACAGCCGAGGGGAGCCTGGCCCTGGGAAAAGGGGGATGTCGGCCAGAGCCTCAGACACAGTGGGAGACAAGGAAATAGGAAATAAGGCTCAGCTGTTGCCCTGAGGGCGCTCGGACAGTGGGGCGGGCTGAAGGGGTCTGCGGGAGCAGACCCGACCCCGACCCTGGGACAAGCGGAGCCGGGCCGTCCCTTTGCCCCTCCATCGGCGTTTCCAGGGGGTTCGAACGGACAGAAAGGGGAAGCGGCGAGCGGGGGAGTCCCGGGAACGCGACACCGACCGCGAGGGCGGGCGAGAGCTCCCGCTGCCTCCCGGCCCGGGGGGACCCGGGGGGCCGGCCGGTCCTTACCTGCGGGCGCGGCGGTCGCGGCCGCGGGAGAGGCGGTCCGA
>VWZF01007178.1:43561-57078 GCA_013396755.1 Sclerurus mexicanus | reverse complement strand
GAGGTAGCGATGTCCCTCGGAGAGTGAGAGAGCAGAGGAGCGGCAGGAGCGGTGCTCCCGGTGAGGGAAGAGCCAGGAACGGGAGCTGCCGGTGTCCCCGGGAAGGCAGAGC
This sequence comes from Sclerurus mexicanus, assembly GCA_013396755.1. Lineage (NCBI taxonomy): Eukaryota > Metazoa > Chordata > Aves > Passeriformes > Furnariidae > Sclerurus > Sclerurus mexicanus. The sequence goes on along the minus strand of VWZF01007178.1, from coordinate 56,966 downwards.
CGGGGACCTGGGGTGCCGGTGCCACGGGAAAGGAGGGTCGGAGGTGTGGGGGCACAGCGGCCGGGGGGCGCAGATGCTGCCGGGGAGGGAGGGCCGTGCAGCGCGGGGCCGTGGCTCACCGCCGTGTCTGCCGCAGGTGATGGTGTAGCAGAGGCTGCTGCTGGCAGCAGCACCCCGAGCGCGCGAAGCTGGCTCCCTGCGCCATGGTCACCCACAGCAAGTTCCCCGCCGCCGGGATGAGCCGCCCCCTCGACACCAGCCTGCGCCTCAAGACGTTCAGCTCCAAGAGCGAGTACCAGCTGGTGGTGAACACCGTGCGCAAGCTGCAGGAGAGTGGCTTCTACTGGAGCACAGTGACGGGCGGGGAGGCCAACTTATTGCTGAGCACCGAGCCGGCTGGCACCTTCCTCATCAGGGACAGCTCGGACCAGCGGCACTTCTTCACCCTCAGCGTCAAGACGGAGTCGGGCACCAAGAATCTGCGCATCCAGTGCGAGGGTGGCAGCTTCTCCCTGCAGAGCGACCCCCGCAGCAGCCAGCCCGTGCCCCGCTTCGACTGCGTGCTCAAGCTGGTCCATCACTACATGCCACCCGCGCCCTGTGCCCTCCCCGAGCAGCCAGGGGGGGCCCTGCACCCCAAGCGCACCTACTATATCTATTCAGGTGGTGAGAAGATACCCCTGGTGCTGAGCCGCCCGCTCTCCTCTAGTGTCTCCACCCTGCAGCACCTCTGCCGCAAGACCGTCAACGGGCACCTGGACTCCTATGAAAAGATGACTCAGCTGCCGGCCCCCATCAAGGAGTTCCTGGACCAGTACGATGCCCCCCTCTAAGGGAGCAAGGTTACACGCTACAAGCACAAAAGCAAGGGACAGGCACAACGCCGCACCAACGTGGGAGCTCACAGGGCATGCCGAGCCTCTCCCTCTGGGAAGTAGAGAGGGACTGGAGAAAGCTGCCATGGGCCCAGGGCTGTGGCCAGCACCACTGGACACCCTTGGTGCTGGGGGCCCCTCCCGAGGAAGCGCAACATCTCCTCTCCACGGGAAGGGGATGGCTCCAGCCAGACTGTGGATGTTACAGTGAGCCCATTGGTAAAGCCTCTGTGGCCTTGGGCAGCCAGGATGGCTCCCATGACACAGAGGAACATGCACCACAGCAACCCCATCCTGGAGGTGTCCTGGTGAGAGCCCCTTCTACCCCCAGGAACTGAAAGCACTGGAGCCCAGGAGTGCCTGATCACTTTTCCTCGGTTTTAAGGGGAAGGTGTTTTTTGCCCATACTGTACTTTACCTCTTACTGCCTCCTTGTGGGTGGAAGCTCCTTTCACACCAGGCCCCGGACTTGGAGGTTGCTGCCTTTGTTCCCTCTTTGCCATTTTTCAGGGGACTAAGCCTTAATATTCTCTCTGTCCCACGGTCTGGGTTACTGCACATCGTTTGGTGATGCCGCACGATGACAGTCCTGCTGATGTGCTGTGAAGCCAGAGGGGAAGTGGCACGTCGTGATGCTGATGAGTCCCACACAACCGTGTCTGCGAGGAGTACCCCGGGGACCCCAGGCCCTTACTACCAAGAGTTGTACCCCACCTCTGCCCAGCTGCTCCCACAGACCCCAGCCACGCTGCTCCGTGGGGCGCTGATACCTGCAGGAATGTGGCAGGAGAATTCCCTGGAGTATGCCGTCTCATGAGTGCTTTTTTGCATCTGCCGAGAGAAGTGGTTGGGTTTTTGTTTGGTTTTTTTTTTTAATCTTTTTTTTAACCAAAGGGATGTTTACAGGCCAACATGAATCACTGTCTTTTATAAAGATTCCATCTTCACCTCCAGCCTTGAGGGCTGAGCAAAACCATGCTTGAAAATTCAACCAAAACCAAACTCAGATGAAACTTTGCACATATTTATATTTATATTCAGAAAGGAAATGTTTCCATAATTTATAATAAAGAGCACTATTTTTTAATGAAAAACCTCAGATCTGGTTTGATTTCTCCCTTGCACCTCAGAGGTCACTTGGTCCCGGCACAATGCCGGGATGTGTTTACACCACGTAAGCGCCGTTTCCTGGAGCCGCTGTCCGTGCTGGGTGATCCCGCCGCAGTGACTCAGCCCCTCTGTCTGCGTAAGAGCTGCCCCAGCACTCAGGTATGTCTGAGCCCCGCGACATTGCTCTGCCGGCTGAGCCACAGGGATGGGACCCACTCCAGGCTTGTGCACGTGTTGTAACCACAAACCATCCCTGGATGGTGGGATGTGGCCCACGGCCCTGGGTACGGAGGAGCTGAGCTGGTGGCAGAGCCCTAGTGCTGCACTTGTGCCATTCCAAGCGAGTCCTGCCTGCCCCCGGTCCCGTTTTGGCACATGCCAGGGTGAGGAGCTGTGGGAACAAGGCATGGAGAGGTGTGGTTAGGAAGGGTATGTGGCGCTTCTGCTGGGAGCACAGCAGGCTCAGGACAGGAAGTGCCGAAGTCCTGCTCACCCCCACAACACAGCTCTGTCCTGTGCAGACCACTAGCCCTGAGTCACCACAGATGCCCAAGGAAGGGTACGAGAGGAGAAGGAAGAGGAGGGAGAGGATTCCCCCAGGAATCTCCTGGCCCCCACGGGTACATGGCCTCTGCTTCTAAGTGTATGAAGTGGGCATGGGAATAAACCCGCAGCTCCATTTGGCTGGTCTGCTGTGCGGTGCCCGGCTGAAGAGCTGCATCCACAGATGTGGGTGATCCCCTGGGAATCAACCCTCTGCAACCTTCCCAGAGCCCCTGGCTGTGAGAAGCAGGCTGTGCCCAGGCACCCTGTGCTTCCCAGCACCCACAGCCTTGCACTGTGGATGTCATGCCTGGCATCGTGCATCGTGCTCCCCCTCTGGGGAACCCCAGCTGCTGGGAAAAGGCTTTCCTTAGGAATCACCTCAGAGCAGAGGGATGGTGAGTGTGCTGGCTCAGGCTGCGGGCATGGCATGTGGCACTGTCCCAGTGACTATCTTGGTGCCGCTCTGTGGGGCCGTGGCACACAGGCTGCCAGGAAGTGCCATGGCCTGCCCGGGCACCCGCTGCAGCTATGCAAGGAATGTCCACGCGCATGGGGTGGCTGCCTGCCAGGCCCTGCTGAGGCACATCCCTGTTGTCAGGGCTCCTAGCAGCACCAGTGACTCCCAGCTCCGTGCCAGGGATGAGATGGGAGTAGCACTGTGACCACAGCAGCCCCCAGCCAGTGGGAGCATCACCCTGCAGAGCATCACTGTTCCTGGGCAGGACAAGGCACAGAAGGGGATGGGGGACCACGGCCCTGGGGGGTTATGAGCACCCTCAGCAGCCCCAGCAGAACAAGGGCTTCACAGCACCCCATGGTAGGGCAGAGTGGGAAGCTGACCCCAGACAGGGTGGCCAGGCTGCCCACAGTGGGCCTGCCCAAGCTCCTCAGCCAGACCCCAGCCTTCCCATCCCTGTGGTAACAGCCCCGGCTTCTCCACTTCCCAGAAAAGCCCTGGCACTGCCAGCCAAGGGCCTCTGCACTCATGGTGCTGCAACCGCGGCTGAGACGAGAGTCCAGGAAGCTCCGCCAGACCTGTGGGTTTCTTGGAAAAAAGCCAAGCTCGTGGCAGCAGTGACACTGCAGCTGTCGGGCAAATCCCTGCCGAAGGTTTCACAAACCTCTCGCCTGCTTCAGAGCAGCCAAGCGGACTTGGCCCCGCATTTCGTAAGCGGCCGATCAAGTGTGTCCCACAGCCAGTTCCCCTCTGCCCCGCACAAGGGCCAGGGCAGCTGAGCTCACCCCTGGGAGGGTTCCTGGATGGGGAAAGTGTTCTTATGGTGATCAGACCCTGTCACCGTGTGATGGTGCCAGGAGTCAGAGGGGAATTAGGCAGGACTTCAGGAGCAGAGCTGGAATATCAGGGCCCTATGGATCCCCCCACCCCAGGTCTCTCCTACAGCTGCAGAACTCAGTGCAGCTGTAAGTGTAGCCTGTCCCCAGTGCCACCATCTCCTCCACGCTGTGAGGGTGGCTGTGGGAGCAGGGTGGGAGCACTAGGCCCAATGAGAGCCCGACGAGGTGCTGGGGCACAGGAGAGTGGTCAGGAAAGGACAGGCTGCTGCCCTGCAGCCCCTGGAACCGCCCATCCTGCCTCAGCCTTGCCTCCCCATGGGGTGCAGGGCAGCCGCTGATGCTTCCCATCACACCGCTGGCTCATTACTGGCACGAGAAGGAAGTGTCCACTGGGATGGTGAACCCAAACCCTGAGGGGTCAGGAGTGCAGGAAACCTGGTCTGGTGTGTACTAGTCTCTGCAGATCCAAAACAGGAAACCACCATAGTCAGCGATTGCTGTGGGCAGCCAGTCCCGGCATGGCAGGCAGAGTGGCAGTGGAGGGCTCGGCCGGCACCACGGCTCTGTTGCCAGTACCCCAGCCATGAGGCAAAACCCCGCCAGGCACAGGGAAGCAGGACAGACTCAAGAGGACTCCCCAGCCCTGCACTGGGACCCCGAGGAAGGTGGCAGTGGGCAGCAACGCCAGTGACTGCTGGGGCAGCGGAGCCAGGCAGGGAGCTCCCCGCAAACACCCTGGCCTTGCAGCGCTCCCCTCACGCACTTCCTCCTGCTTGGCTCCACAGCGCCAGGACATTCCCACATCTACTGCCACGTTTCCCAGTAGGATGCAGGAAAGGGCTGTGCAGCAGCTGGGGACTTACTGTAAATGGCACCACCTGCTCATTACGTGGCAATTCCTCTGCAGGCCAGGGCCACAGGGATGGTTGGGAACAGGGACTGGGACATTTGGTCCCAGCTTGCTGCTGGGAAGCAGCAGATTGGGCATGGTGGCACAGCCCGGGGCTGACACTGTTTGCCCCAGCTGGAGGCTTGAGACAGGTGATGGCTGTTTGGGCTGGAGGAGGAGCAGGGCTGCAGCTTGATGTCCCCAGAGCCCTGCAGTTCCACAACTGCCCCTGTCTTGGGCCTCTGCCTCAGATGTGGTGCTGCTTGAGGTCCCTGTCCGGTGGAGCTCAGCTGACAGGACCCAGCCCAGAGCCCTGGTGGCCTGGAGAGTCATGGGGGCTGGCTTGGCCCTGGCTCTCCTGGGGTCAGGCAGGGCTGTGAGTAAGAAGGGAATGGGGGGCAGCAGCAGGACCCTGTGCCCAGGCCAGGGAGTACTTTGGGATACAGCTGAGCCCAGCAGGCTGTGTACATCCCCATGGAAACCCCACTCTTGTTGCTGCTTCCCCAGCCAGACATGCGGCCAGGTCCAGAGAGCCAGCAGCTGTGGATTCCTCACTCCTTCCATCAGCAGCTTCATGAGCTGCACTGCCCTGGGCCCCCCAGCCTTAGCTCTCTGTTGCCTGGCAGGGATTCGGATTCAGGGCCACTCTACTCTTGCACCTGCACTCACAGAGAGCAGTGAGGTACCAGCCACCAAATGCAGTCACTGCTGGGCATGTGGCATGTCACGGGAGGTCCCTGCAAGTGCACTGGTAGCAGGCTGCCAGCTGCCTGGGGTGTGCTTGCCCAGCACAGCACAGAGTCCTCAGATGACCCTAGCAGAACATCCATGGGCAGGTGCCAAACCCCAGCCCTGGAGCATCCCTTGGCCTCACATCAGCCCTGGCCTTGGCCCCAGCACAGGAGCTGATGGTGGCAGTGCCACACACATGGTTGGGGATGGGGCTTCCAGATGTGGGACCCTGTGTCTGCAGTCCAGTCCCACCTTCCTCACCTGCCACCTCCTCCCCAGGGCACAGAGCTGGGGGGCTCGAATGTCCCCGCTAGCCTGGTAGGCTCTGCCTGTCCCGTGGCTTCAAGGGCCGTCAGCAGAGAGCAACTCCAGCCTGTACCAGTCAGATGGGAGGCAATGGGTGCTGGCAGCACTGCATGGGTGAGGATGGGGTGTGTGGCTGGTGGAGGGCACAGCTGGAGCAGATGTTCCCTAGAAGGACCCCGGGGCCCTGTCTCAGCATTTAATGAGTGGGAATGGGAGCACTTTACTGTAATTCTAGCAATTACATTGTTCATCCTTGGCAGGCAACACCAGTTGGTGTCCAGCGCCATGGGATCACGATAAGCCACCTGGCAGGGAGATGTGGCAGCACGCCATGCTGCTGGGCAGCTGGCCAAGGCAGGGCAGGGAAGGGCTGCAGAACGAGGTGTGAAGTACGGTAAGAGCCTGCCCTAGGAGTTCCCGTCACTGGCACGGCCCTGGCGCGCAGGTGCTGACTCGGAGGCCTCGGTACCCAAGGTTGACTGCTGAGCCCACACGGCTGGGGATCCCCAGCCTGTGGCAGGGTCCTGGCAGCAATCCATCATTGCAGCAGACTCAGCACCCACCGACCTTGCTGGGTGCTGAGCTGGAGCTGCCGGCAGCAGAATGGTCTGGCCACCTGCACAGTGGGGGTTCAGGGTAGCAAGGTGCCGGCAGACCAGAGGGGAGCCCCTACCCACTGGGTGCAGGGGAAGGGGAGGAGGCTGCACTTGAGGGCCCATCACCCCCAGGGACCTGGCATCCCATCGTGACACCACCACTGCAGCTTCCAGGCAGGTGCTGCCCCCGACTCTTTCCTGCCTTGCCCAGCTGCCCCGGCCCAGCTCCCACACCCGTGGGTGGTCCCCACGAGTGCCCAGGGCCATGCAGGAGCAGGGACAGTTGGCACCCCAGGGATGGAGCAGGAGCCCTGCTGATTCATCACTTCACTGTTCTCGTTTTTCCATGGTGCTGTTGTGCGTTTGCTGGAAGCCAGCTCAGAGCCATGACTAATCTGTTCTCAAAACAAGCACAAAGCGAGCGGGAGGTTTGTGCAAACCCGTGGGGAGGAGGTGGGATCACGGCACGGGGTTGGGGAAGTGAGTTGCTGGAGCAGCTGGGAATGCCCGGCTGCACAACAGCCCCACAGGCAGCACCTCCATGGGGGCTGGGCACAGCAGAGCCCGGCAGGGCCACTGAGAAGCCCCAACCTCCCCTCCCTACCGCGGGGCTGGGGTAGAGGCAGTACACTGGGACCGGGTGCAGCAGGCAGGGCAGGCAAGTATGGGCCATCAGCACTTGGAACCTCATGTGCCATAGCGAGGGCTGGGGCTACCACCCGGGTCATTCTGCCCTGCAGGGAAGCCACCAGTGGGGAAAGCCAGGGAGGAAGCGAAGGAGTTTGCTCTGGCCGGAATCGGGCATCCATTGATCTGCTGTTATTAAAACCAGAGCTGCTGTCGGGAACTCTGCAGCCTGGCTGCCCTCATGCGCTTCCTGGAAAGGGCTGTCCCACGTGCCCTCACCAGCAGGGGACAGGCCCCCCAAAGCACCTGGCAGCAGCACTGGCCCACACCAGGTTCAGATGGCAGCCGGGACAGGGAGCCAGGGATTCAATTCTGCCCTTGGCACCCACCTCTCTGCTGCCCAGCGGCTCCTACCCGGCCACTGCCCCTCTTCAGCACCCTACAGTGGGTGGGTGGCAAGAGGGTGCAGTGGCACCCCGCTGGGCTGAGGAGTGTTTACTGGAGAGGCAAAGTCATTGCTTCCAGTGGGGGATGAATCACCCCTGTCAGGAATTCTGCCCGGGGGCTTTTCTGTAAAAGCGTGGAATTTCGACACTGGCCTCCCATGCCCTCCTGGGTCCCCCCTCCTTGCACAACCTCCTGCCGGGGTTCCTGTTCCCAGCCCCAGCCTTGCAGCTGTAGCAGCTGCTGAGGGGTGTGGGCACAGACACCCTGACACAGAGGGTCCCTGCCCACAGCATGGAGTGCGGCCCTGGGGCTGACAGAGCAGCAACAGGACCAGGACCAAACCAGGTTCCCAGCGTGGTGCAGGTGCCCACTCCCAGAGCTGTGCACTCCAGTGCCCCCCACAGCTGTTCCAGCCATTAGCAGGTCCCCGTGGGACTGTGGGCTCCCCAGTGCTGCCTGTGCTCAGCACCACACTGTTGTGGTTCGGAACCCCCAGCTGCACTCACACCCAGGAGTGGGTGCAGAGAGAGTGGTAGTGGCAGGTTCCAGCCACAGTGGGGGCTCTACCTGAGGAGTAGCATCTTCCCTCTGCTCAGACTGGGCACATCCCACCCCCATTAGGGCTGGCAGTACCCCAGACCAACAGGAACAGAGTGGGGAATGCCAGCAGAGTGAAGATGTGTGGCTGCAGATGGAGGAGCAGCTCCTGGCAGCCCCCTGTTCACTGCCCCCACCACCCTCCTGCTGCTGTCCTGCTGTGGGGTCACTGTGTGGGGAACCTGGAGGGGCACCACTGGCTTTGAGGATGCCCTGCCATGGGCCAGGCTACTAGAGGGGAGGCCGGAGCTTTCCCAGCAGCCAGTGGTGACTCTGAGGAACCCCGCAGCCATGCTGCGGCTGGGGATTCTCTCAGTTTCCACACACTGCAGAAACTCTCTTTCCAGGCAAGAGCAGAGGGGTTTCTGAATAAGGGGGAAGCACACTCAGAGCAGGAACTGAAACATCAACTTTGAGAATTGATGCTTCCCCCAACCTGGCACAGCACGGATGAGCTATGCTTGTTCCCAAACAAACGGTCTCACAGGTGAGGAGAGCTGCAGCCATAGCAGTGTCCCTGTGCCAGCACATCTGCTGCAGCGGCTTCAGTGTAAAGGGCCCACATGCCAGCCCTGCCACTACTGCACTGCTTCCCAGCAGGGACCAGCTGCATCAGTGACCACCAGCCCCAGCTGCAGCGATGCTTCCTGGGGGCCTGGATGATTTGCCTGCCCCACTTTGCATGTGTAAGGCTGCCTGGGGATACATGGCCATGGTCACTGCCCCCACTCCAAGGCAGGGCAGGCAGTGGGGTAAAGCCATCCCCATCCCAGTTCTGACCATCCAACAGCTTCTCTAGGTCTGGGGAAGGGAGGTGGAGATGTAGGAAAGATCAGGACACAGAACCACCTTGGCTGTGGGAAGCTGCTTTGTTTTTTGTTTTACATTTTCTGCCATTCCTGGAAGCAGTCACTCTGACCTGCCTGCTGGGAAGCAGCCACAGCCCCCTTGTCCCCTTCAGCCTCCTCAACCTCTGCCCCTGCCAGGATGTTCCACTCCCAGAGGGTCTCCCATGACCCACAAGCTGCAGTCCCACGCACCAAGCAGCTCCATCCCAGCCCCAGGCATCAGTTCCAAGCTGATTTATAGAAATCCAATGACTGGGGCTGACGGTGCCTCCTGCCAAACCTCATTAACGGCTGGCCTGGGAGAAGGCAAACAGCTCGTGCAGCAACAAGGAAATCCTTGTTTAAGCATTTTTGGCTGTTCAGGGCCCTTCACCTCATGCCCAGGGGAGGAGGAGGAAGAGGAGGTGAAGAGGAGGAGGAGAAGGAGAGGAGGAGGTGCAGGCCACAAGCCCCAGCCTGGCACCATCCTGGTAGCCACAAGGAAGGAGACACAAGGGGACACAGCACAGGGTCTGCACAGGAAGGGAGCTCCCACAATGGGATGTAAGGTGGGGGGTAGCAGAAAGCCACATAGGCATGATGGAGGCAGAGGGCTCCCATGCTGCTGCAGGACCCTGCTCACCCCTGGGTGCCCCCTGCTCCCATGTATGCCAAGTTCCCCACACAAAGCGCTGGCCACGAGTGTAGTGAGCTCTGGGCATGCAGGGCTACTTGGAGGCCATGGGAGCCCACTGTGGGCATGGGGCACCATCATGCCTCGCCTGCAGACCTGACACCCGTGAGCTCCGGAGCAGCCTCAGCAACCTGCATCCGCCTGCCCCACGTGTGGCTCAAGATCTATTTCATCATCTGGAGAAAAGCATTTACTGCCAATAAACGGGCTAATTAATTCTCCTCAAAGACCTCTCAATTATTCATCTTGGGCCACAGAGAAAACAATTACAGCACTTACCTCAGCCCTGGCTCGGTCAGTGCAGCGGCTGGCAGCAGGCAGGGCACAGCAGGGACAGCCAAGCACAGCTCTCGACACAGACCCCCAGTGCCCCGGCAGCCCCAGCTCTGCCCACCCAGCTGGAATGTCCCCACGGATTGCTCAAGCAGGGCTGCAGAGCCAGCACAGCCACTATCCCGGAGCCATCACCAGCCCCAGCACTCTTCCCAGGGTGCCCCCAGAGCTCCCCCACCACCGGGGCTGTCCTAGGGACCCCACGGTTGCCCCATACCAACAGCACCAGGGCAGTCCGCGCTCGGGTACCCCGTGCACAGGGGCTTTTCGCCTGGCGGCTCTCCAGCTCCTTGGCCCTTGGGATGGTCCCTCTGCCCTGCGGCAGGGTCAAGTCCCTGTTCAGCAGCATCCTGAGAAGGGAAACCCTAGCGCAGGGGACACGGTGGGCTGGGGGGTCCTTCACCCGCACCCCACCAGAGCTGCGGCCGAAAGGCCACCGGGGGCCAGGGCCAGGTCTCTCCCACCGGCTCCCGGTGTGCGGCAGGTCAGGCTGCCCCGGCACCGGCGCCTTCGGGACCGCCGCGACCCCCCGTCCCCCGGGAGCGGGGCCACCGCCGCCCCGGGTCCGGNGGCTCTGTCCCGCACCGGCGCCCGGCCGCTGCCCTGTACGAACGGTGGCCGCCGCGTGCCGCAGCTCGGGACACGTTATCGGTACCGGGACACCGGGACACAGGGACACCGGGGTGGGGGGCACGACCCGGCGCGGCTAAACCTGGAGCCGGCGCTCCCGGGCATCGCCCCGACGTGCCCAGTAGCAGGAAACCACTGGGTTCTGTGGCTTCGGCCCTGCAGGGGGGATGGATGGTGGCTACCACAGCCCAGGTGGGACCCAGCCCCTCCAGGATGAGCAGTGCCAGCGCCAGCCCACGGGGACAAGCCGTGGCACCCCAAAGGACAGGCAGAGTGGACAGCACAGGCAGCAAGGACAGTGTGGCCCCAGGGCCAAGGCAGCTTGCAGAGAAATGCCCCAAGCTCATGGCAAGTGTGTCAGGGTCACTGCCCGACCCTGAGCCAGCGCTGGGCACCCGGCACAAGACCCCCAGGGCACCACCTGCGCCACCAACAGCCCCTGCAGGGCCCTCCTTGTAGCCACCAACTCTACTGGGAGGCTGGGAGTAGAGCTCACTGCCAGTCTATCCCAGAGCAGCCATGTGTGCCAGGGGCAGAGGGCTCAGCTCCAGCCTGGTGATACCTGGGGAGTTATAGCACTGTGACCCCCCATCCCACAGCCCCTCCTGAGGCTCCTGCAGTGCAGGGAAAACTGCTGGGTCTGACAGGGCTGGGACAGGGCTGCCGATGGGGCCGGTGGCACGGGGGGGCCAGCTCCGGGAATCAGCCCCAGTGGCTGCCAGGCCTGTGGCAGGGAGGGGGGGAAACCCGATCCTCCGCGGTAGGGTCTGGGCTCCACTCCCGGCTCCCCAGCCAGGCCTCAGATGCTAATTTTAGCCCTGGGGAGGCACAGCTGGAGCAGGAGCTCAGCCCAGTGGAGCAGAGGCTCAGCCCACCACAGAGCTGGCATGAGCAGGTGGTGACTGTGGAGCCATGGTGCACTGTGGTCCTGGGCGAGCCCCCAGCAAGCCCCCAGCTGCCAGTCAAGCCACTGGCCAGGCACTGGCACTGCCCACCCACTGCCCACACTACTGTGGCCTCAGCTCAGCTGCTCCACGTGTGGCCATGAGCCCTCCCATGGGCCCCGTGCTGGCCCCACCAAGCCCCACTGTGGCCCTGCTGGGCCCCACGTGGATGAAGGAGCTCTCTGGGTGCTGGTAGTGAGGGGAGACCCCTGAGGCAAGTCCCAGCCTGGAGACCCAGAGAAAGGTATGGGGCCGAAGGACAAGGGGCTCTGTGGAGGAGAGCCAGCCACACTGCACAGTCCTACAGAGTATGTGGCCATCTCCCATTGAAGGAGCCCTTGACTGACTGCAGATCCTGCCTGGGGTGGGGGGGTGTGCAGCCCAGAGCCCTGAGCTCCCCTCAGCATTTGCTGGGACCATGCACAAGGACAGCCAGGATGGATGGGAGCTCTCCCCACTGTGAGCACCCTAGGGCCACTAACTGCCCCACCAAGTGCTGTGGGAATGGATGGGTGAGCGGCTGGGAAGGGTGTGCTGAGGGATGCTCCAGCCACCCAGCCCTTCTAAGCAGAGAAAGCAGATCCAAAGCCCACCTTGCCCTAGGGCAGCTGCCCTAGGCATGGGGAGGGGTCTCTGGCCCAGGTCCCCACAGCTGTTCTTCCCCCCAGCCCTTCACCTGTGGCATGACCAGCTGTGCTGCCCAGCTCTTACTGGAAGAGGAAGCTGCCGGGAAGGCGGTATGTGCAGTGGGGCAGCTTTGGGGAGGCTCAGCTGGGCTCGGCAGCCGGCACAGCTCAGCTGTCCATGCTCCCAGGTCCAGGGCCAGTAACGGGAAGCGTCTGTTCTCAGTGACGGTAAATCAGATCGGGGAGATTAGAGGCCTTTTTGCCTAATCATGAGCAGCTTGAAGTTGGAGGACAAGTTCCTGGAACAAAGAGGAAATGGAGGCAGTAAATAAAGAAAAACTGTTAACATGTGGCCCTGCGTGTGAAAAACGTCTCATGAAGGACTGTTTATGGCTCATTCATCTGCGGGGCTGATGGGGAGGGTAGCAGTGAGGGAGGGGGCTCCACGGGCAGGGGCACAGGCCGGGCAGAGCCGCCAGTGGGGCAGCTGCAGGGCACAGGATGGGGGTCCTGGGAGGGGCCAAGGCTGTGGCCAGGCATGTGGCAGAAGCAGGGAGAAGGCAGCAGCATGGTAGCAGCCATAGTGCAGGTGGTTGGAATGCAGCACACACACAGGTGGGCAAGGCTGGGCAGCATGTGCCCCTGAGGGGATGGGGGCACCTGAACACACCTGCCCCACTGATCCCCTGCAAGTGCCAGGAGAGGTATCAGGTTCTGCAGAGCTATGCCCTCCTCCCTACCTACAGCACGAGGCAGGCACAGCCCAGCTGGTCCAGCCTGACGGGGAGAGGCCGGGGGTCTCACTGATGCACTGGGCACATGCCCTCCTGCTCCAGGGCAGTGTGGATTTTTGCCAAGAGGCCGGTGGGTCCCCCCCAGAGCAGGCAAGTGGTGCTAAGAACGGCAGAGCTGCCCACAGACCCCATAGCACCGCTGCAGTGTCAGCCCAGCCATGGTGCCACCGGACGATGTGTCTGTCGGCTGCTACCAGGGCAGACACAGCCAGAAGCGGAGCCAGTTCCCAGCAGCCAGGTGACCCCGTGCCAGCCCTGCTGGCAGCGGCACAGCGTGGAGGGAGCCGGAGCCATCCTCGCTCGGCCATGGAAAAGCGCGGATCCTCCCCGGCGCTCCCCCCCTTGATGGGGCTCCTGGCAAAGCGAGGGGCCGCCAGAGAGTGCGGGGCTGGGGCAGCCTCCACTCGTGTTCCTCAGCGTCACTGCGGCCGAGGACACAACGCAGAGGTGGGGATGGAGGAACGGGAGGATGGAGGGACAGCGGCTCTGCAGGGGCCGCGCCGCCGGGACAGCCCCGGAACGCGCTCAGTGTCACG
>VWZF01007178.1:31237-43551 GCA_013396755.1 Sclerurus mexicanus | reverse complement strand
ACGGCGCTCGCGCCCCCGCAAGCGCCCCGCCGCCGCGTCCCCCCACCCGCGGCCGCGGGTCCCAACCCCGGTCCCGGGCGCTCCCGCCCCCGCCCGGGAGCCTTTGCGGGGGGCGGTCCCGGCGATGCGGGCGATGCTGCGGCGGGNCGCGCGTCGTGGACCTGCGGAGCGACACGGTGACCCAGCCGTGCGCAGGGATGCGCCGCGCCATGGCCCGTGCCGCCGTGGGCGACGACGACTACGGGGAGGACCCGGCGGTGAACGGTGGGCGGAGGAGACGAACTTTCCCTGGGGTCCCTGCCTGCAGGCCCCCGGCCCGGAGGCAGCGGGATGGAGAGCCTGGGGCAGCCGGAACCTCTGGGGTTCCCGACCCCCCGGGCTCCCCCAGCGCCAGCCCCCCAGGACCCCCGTGTCTCCCCGTAGAGCTGCAGCGCCGGACCGCGGCGACCCTGGGGACGGAGGCGGCTCTGTTCGTGCCCACGGCCACCATGGCCAACCTCATTGCCGGTGGGTCCGGGGCTGCACCCGCTGCCCCCAGCGCCCCCGGGCCTGCACCGGGGGCGGGTGGTGCCCCCGTCCCGTGGGAGGTATGAAGGGCCGGGACAGCCCCGTGCCCGCCGGGTCCCCAGAGCCCTGTTCTCCCCGGGAGAGCATTGCTGCGGCCGGGGTCCCCGTCAGAGCACTGCTTTCGCGGGGGGAGAGCCCCACTGCTGCCGGGAAGGTAGCAGGAGGGCAGTAGGGCAGAGTTATGGGGTGCTGCCCTTGGCACCCCTCCCTCATGGTCCCTCTTCCCCCAGTGATGTGCCACTGCCAGCGCAGGGGAGCTCAGCTGTTCCTGGGCCAGGACGCCCACCTGCACCTCTATGAGCACGGTGGGGCTGCACAGGTGGGTGCCACTGGCAGGCACGGTGGCACTGGTGGCAGCGCAGGCAGGGGCAGGAGGGCGGCTGTGTGCTGCCCTCCTCTGGCTGCCAGTGCTGGGCTAGGCAGAGGATCTGCTGCCACAGCATCACCCAGCTTGTCCCAAACCACAGGCTGTGGCATGAGTGGGGGCTGAGCACACCCGATGGAGGGAACAGAGGGGCAGAGGACTGGAACCTCCCTGCACCACCACTGTTCCCTCTATGCTCTTTGCCCTGGGCACAGGTTGCCGGTGTCCACTCCCAAGCTCTGCCAGATCTGCCTGATGGCACCTTTGACCTGGACCAGCTGGAGCAGACCATCCGCGAGGCCCACGGCAGCCGGTACCACCCACGCCCCGAGCTCATCTGCCTGGAGAACACACACAGCTCGGCGGGGGGCCGGGCACTGCCCCTCACGTACCTCAGGCAGGTGGGAGGCCGTGGACAGTGCTGGCACAATCCTGCTTGGTGTAGGCAGCCAGACCCAGCATGTTGACACCGTGGGGACACTGGAGCTCAGAGCACAGCTCACAGTGGCACCAGATGTCCCAGGAGTCCCTCCCAGACCAGGTGCCCCTCTGCCTTCTAGGTCCGTGAGCTCGCTGATCGCTATGGGCTGCGGGTGCACATGGATGGTGCACGGCTGATGAACGCGGTGGTGGCCCAGGGCGTGGAGCCAGCTCAGATCACCCAGCACTGTGACTCCGTGTCCCTCTGCTTCTCCAAGGTGTGCTTGTGTGGGGAGGGGTCCCTGGGGCCGATGGGGGGCAGCACAAGCTGGAGCTTGGCTCTTGTTTGTAGGTGTTGTGCTAAGAACACACCTGGCAGGCTGGACATGTCCCCAGGAGGGGCAGCTGCCCCCAGGGCAGCTGGGGTGACACCGCTGGTGGCTCCGCAGGGCCTGGGCGCCCCGGCTGGCGCAGTGCTGGCAGGGCGCAGGGAGTTCATCGCTGAGGCCTGGTGCATGCGGAAGCTGCTGGGTGGGGGAATGCGGCAGGCGGGAGTGCTGGCAGCTGCTGCCCACCTCGGGCTGCAGCACGCAGAGGCCACACTGCGCAGAGACCACGACAATGCCCGGCGCTTTGCAGAAGGTACCTCAGGGCCCCTTGGTGCACCAGGGGGTAACGGCACACTCAGCTATGCCAGGCACTGTTGGGGTAATGGTGGCTCAGGCACCATCCCCCCTCCAGCCAGGTGAAGATGCTGCTGTGACCATCCCCATGGTGCCCACAGTGACCCTGTTACCATACAGGGGTTAAATGGCCACCCATTTGGCCAGGACCTTGGGCAGAGCTGGGGCAGGTAGCCTCTCCCAGGTAGCCAGGCACTGGGCTTGCACCAACCACCATGGCCTCCTGCAGGCATCCATGTGCTGGACTTGCCTCTCTGTTCCATTAACCTGGCAGCGGTGGAGACCAACATCGTGATGGTAAATGTCCAGGGGGCCTGGCCATCTCCTGCTGAGCTCTGTGATCGCCTGCGTGCTGTGAGCAAGGAGGAGGTGGCTGAGACCGGGCAGGCTGTTAGCGTCCTGCTGCTCCCCTGGTCGGCACACACCGTGCGTGCTGTCTGGCACCGTGACATCTCGGCCCGTGACACCGAGCTTGCAAGGAGCAAGCTGGAGTTTGTTGTCAGAAAGTGCCAGGATTTGGCCCTGGGACTGCACCCGACTCCTCCAAGCCTGGGGGGAGCCTGAACGTCCTGTCAGCCCTACAGCTGCAGCAGGTAAGCCAGCCCACATTGCAGGGGCTGGGACCAGCCTCTGTGTGCTCCACGTATGTTCCCACCTGAGTGCAACACATCATCTGTCCCCACAGGCAGGCTTACAAACCAGCATGAGCAGAGTCTGGGGGAGACCCCAGTCCTTGGGGGGGTCAATGCATAAAATAAACATTTTCTGTCAATACTGTGGCTCTGCAGGGTGTTTTCTCTCAAGTGTGGCTGGTTCTCTTGGCTCTGCAGCAGGGACATCATGCCCTACCTCTCCTGGCTCTGCAGCAGGGACATTGCAACCAAGGTCCCCATGGAGGGACAAATGTTCCTGAGGACGTGGAAGCATCTTGTCCACAGGACCTGGGTCACTGCACAGTAGTGCCAAGGTCTGTGTCTGGCCAGGACTCTCCCAGGTGCATGAGCCCAGCCTGGCCCAGATGGCTCTGTCACCCCCATTTCCAGAGGCTTTTGTCATCCCAGTCCTGCAGCCACAGGTGGGCTCCCCAGGCTTCCCCGTTGCATTCTGGGCCAGTGAGTCCCCAGCTCGGAACTCCACTGGAAGAAGGGATTCCCTCAGCAGCAGTCACACTGGTGCTCTCAGTGGCTCCCTGGGAAGCAGCTACCCCAGGCAGCAGTAATTCCTATTTTATTTGATATTGGCAACATGTAGCTTAAAGGACACTGAGGGAACAAACTTCTTCAACCAGTTGCCCAGACAGAGCCTTGCAGCCCTCAGGCGCCTGTGCTCTGGCAGACAGGAACACCCCAGGGAAGGGGCACCAGCCTAGGCTGGGCTGAGCAGAGGCGGGGTCTGAAGCAGTGGTTGCCCTGTGCTGGAATCAGGAGGCAGTGGGCAGAGGGATGCCTGGTGCCACCATGCAGGGCCTTGGTCCCTGTCTATTTGCTCTCAACATACCGTCATGCCCTTGAAATCATGTGCAGAATGACCTGGGATGAGGAACCAAGCCCCGTGAGCAGCAGCTGGCCCTGCTCCTCCCCGCAGGGAGGTGACAGCCAGCTTTGCACCCACCTGATCTGCCTCAGCACAGCCCTTCTGCCTACCTGAGTGAGGATGTAGCTGTCCTCTGACAGCTTCTCAATGATATCAAAGTGATCCACACCGGCCAGATCCATCAGGGAGACAGACCAGCCAGCTGCACGCAGGGCCTGTGGTGAGAGCAGAACTGGCAGGAGAGACCCTGGCCTCCACCTACCCCACACAGGGCAGCAGGAATGATGGCTTGGCAAGGACTGGTGTCCTGTCCTGAGCCAGAAACACTGCTCTGGTCCAGCACACAAGCTCTTCATCTCAGTTGGACAGTTTGGCAAGGGCCAGCCGGAGCAGCATCCCCATGGAGCTGGTCAGGGCACTGCTGGAGCTCACCTGGCTGTACTCCTGTGACTGTCTGCGAAACTCTGGGGAGTCGTGCTGGGCCACGGCCACAAGCACCTCACAGGCTGCTGGCACTGCCGGGGCGATGTGTCGCATGGGACTGTTCCTCTGGGCCACCTCCCTGCAGGAGTCATCACGGTGCCAGCTGATGCAGCGCCTTGCTCCAGGAGCACCCATGGCCTTGGCTGAGCTCATCAGCCAAGGCTGGCACAGGGGCAGAGCGGCCACAGAGCCACTGATGTTTGCCCGCCTCTGCCCTGTCCCTGTGGCTGTCCCTGCGGCGTGCAGGCTCACCAGCTCATGTTCAGAGCATCATTCACATAGGTGTGCAGGATGGGCTCCAGGTCGTACACACCGCTCACCAGCACCACTCCTGAAGGTAGAAGCACCGGCAAGTGAGGGGCCACAGTTTGGGTGGTTCCCCCAGCCCTGGGGACCTCATCATTGGGCAGCTCATCCCCTTCGCTCCCTAGCCCTGCAGCCTTGTCCCAGGTGCAGAGACCACTTCTCCTCCGGCCTCTGCATCGGGATACGGCAACTGTACCTTTGATATCTGGCACCACTCGGAATTCTGTCCAGTCTGTGGACAGCACCATGGCTGCCAGGTGGGCCCCTGCCGAGTGCCCGCACAGGTAAATGCCTCTGGAAGGAGGGAGCCATGAGCCAGTTCAGGGAGTGACTGGAGGGACACCTGGGGACACCTAGGCACATCCTGCTCCATGTGGAGGAGGCAGCACAGCCCAAAGACAGCAGCTTGGATATTTCATAATCCGTCAGATGCTGCCTTGTGCAGGATCGAGGCCACAGGCACTACCCAGGCTGAGGCACTGGAGCTTTTGTCCTGGCACAAGGCTTGTTTGCCCCCCAAGCCAGCCCCACACACCAGCTCCCCTGGGAGCTGCCCACCTGATCCCAGGATATTGCTTCACCAGGAAGGCAAGGCTGCGGCGCACCTGCAGAACCATGGTGTCCATGTGGCCTGGGCAGAGGGCAAAGGGCACAGTCAGAGAGTTCCAGGCCATGCGGGCAGCTGCAGCCTCTGCAAGGCAACACCTACCTCTGGGGGCTGTGTCGTACCCCACTGCCACCACCATCACTCCCTGAGACACCAGTGGTGGGGCTGCGAACCCTGACTCATCCTTACTGGGGGAGAGAAACACTGACAGGCTGAGGGGCTGTGAGGGCCAGCTGGGGACTGGTCAGACCCCACGTACCCAGAGAGTCCCAGTGTCAGGAGCAGGGGGTCAGTAAGGGTGGGCAGGGGGGTCCCTTCCCAAGGGATCCCACCTCACCTCAGGCACTGCCAATATCCGCCGTGGATGTAAACCAGGACCGGGAAGGCTGCACAGCGCAGTGGGGGGTGAGCAGAGGGTCCAGCCCCTGCCCATCCCCGTCCTCACCATCCTTGTCACTTACTCTCAGAAGAGTCCTTGGGGAAGTAGATGTCCAGCTTCTCCCCGTCCCCGTGGCCGTAGGGGACATGCAGCGAGGTGTGCCCGCCGGCGCGGGCGCGCTCGGTCCCTGCGGGGCGGGAGGCGGGGGGGGACGGGGCCGTGGCACCGAGCTCCGCCGCGCTCCCGGCGCCCGCCGCTNGCCCGCCGCTCCTCACCTGCCGCCGTCACCGCGAGGTGGGCGTCGATGATGGTGTCGCGGTCGAGGCGGGGGGACCAGCGGCTGGGGGAGTACTGGTCCTCCAGCGCCTGCAGGGAGACAGCAGGGCTGCAGCGGGGGCAGGCAGAGACCCCCCGCCCCGGGAGAGAACCGCGCC
Source organism: Sclerurus mexicanus (assembly GCA_013396755.1). Lineage (NCBI taxonomy): Eukaryota > Metazoa > Chordata > Aves > Passeriformes > Furnariidae > Sclerurus > Sclerurus mexicanus. The sequence goes on along the minus strand of VWZF01007178.1, from coordinate 37,775 downwards.
CCGCACGCCCCGCTGGCCCCACCTCGGCGGGCACGTCCCGCCACCCGCCCATGCTGCGCCCGGTCCCGGTCCCGGTCCCGCTCCAGATCCCGCTCCCACTCCCGGTCCCGCTCCCGATCCCACTCCGCTCGGGGGGCGGGGCCAGGCCGGAGGGGCGGGATCACACAGGGGGCGGGACCAGGGCGCGGGGGCGTGTCCGGCCCCTCCCATTGGCCGTCCTGGGCCGAGAAGGCGGGGCCGATGAGCGGAGGAAAATAAGGATTTTGGCGCCCGTGCTCCCATTGGTCAGCGCCGCGGAGCGCCGGCGGGACCCTCCCGTGATTGGCTGGCGCGGCGGCGTGCGGGCGCGAGGCCTCCTCCGATTGGCCGGCACTGGCGCGGCGGAGCGGCGCGCGCGGGCTCGGGCCGCCAGTCCGCCATGAACTGCCTGACGGTGCCCGGCGTCCACCCCGGCTCGCCCAGCCGGCCCCGCGGGCAGATACAGGTACGGTCCCGCCCTGGGTGGCACACACAGGTACCGCCCCGGGCCACCGGGCTGGGGAGCCTGCGAGGCCGGGGCCGTCCGCTGACCTTCCGTTCTGCCCCCAGGTGATCTTCGGGCCAATGTTCTCCGGGAAGAGGTAGGCCCGGGGCGAGGGCCGCAGGGCGAGGCCTGGGGCGGGAGGCGAGGGGAGGGCCGGGGCCCACTGACACGGTGTCTCGCAGCACGGAGCTCATGCGGCGTGTGCGGCGGTTCCAGCTTGCCCAGTACCGCTGTCTGCTGGTGAAGTACGCCAAGGACACGCGCTACGGCTCCTCCGNGCGGGGCCGGGGCCCCCGCCCCCCCCCGCCCCCCCGGCCCCCGCCGCTCCTCACCTGCCGCCGTCACCGCGAGGTGGGCGTCGATGATGGTGTCGCGGTCGAGGCGGGGGGACCAGCGGCTGGGGGAGTACTGGTCCTCCAGCGCCTGCAGGGAGACAGCAGGGCTGCAGCGGGGGCAGGCAGAGACCCCCCGCCCCGGGAGAGAACCGCGCACCGCACGCCCCGCTGGCCCCACCTCGGCGGGCACGTCCCGCCACCCGCCCATGCTGCGCCCGGTCCCGGTCCCGGTCCCGCTCCAGATCCCGCTCCCACTCCCGGTCCCGCTCCCGATCCCACTCCGCTCGGGGGGCGGGGCCAGGCCGGAGGGGCGGGATCACACAGGGGGCGGGACCAGGGCGCGGGGGCGTGTCCGGCCCCTCCCATTGGCCGTCCTGGGCCGAGAAGGCGGGGCCGATGAGCGGAGGAAAATAAGGATTTTGGCGCCCGTGCTCCCATTGGTCAGCGCCGCGGAGCGCCGGCGGGACCCTCCCGTGATTGGCTGGCGCGGCGGCGTGCGGGCGCGAGGCCTCCTCCGATTGGCCGGCACTGGCGCGGCGGAGCGGCGCGCGCGGGCTCGGGCCGCCAGTCCGCCATGAACTGCCTGACGGTGCCCGGCGTCCACCCCGGCTCGCCCAGCCGGCCCCGCGGGCAGATACAGGTACGGTCCCGCCCTGGGTGGCACACACAGGTACCGCCCCGGGCCACCGGGCTGGGGAGCCTGCGAGGCCGGGGCCGTCCGCTGACCTTCCGTTCTGCCCCCAGGTGATCTTCGGGCCAATGTTCTCCGGGAAGAGGTAGGCCCGGGGCGAGGGCCGCAGGGCGAGGCCTGGGGCGGGAGGCGAGGGGAGGGCCGGGGCCCACTGACACGGTGTCTCGCAGCACGGAGCTCATGCGGCGTGTGCGGCGGTTCCAGCTTGCCCAGTACCGCTGTCTGCTGGTGAAGTACGCCAAGGACACGCGCTACGGCTCCTCCGGGGTCTCCACACACGACAGGTGAGTCCCCGCGGCAGGAGGACCCCCTCCTCCCCCCCATCCTCACGGGGCTGCCCGGCCCACCCCGCTCGCCTCCTCCCTACCCGCAGGAGCACCATGGAGGCCGTGCCCGCCGGGCTCCTCCAAGACGTGTACCAGGAGGCGCTGGGCGCCGCTGTCATCGGCATCGACGAGGGCCAGTTCGTAAGTGCACGTCTGGGGTGGGTTCAGGGGGCTCTTGGGAGCACAGGGTCTCCAGAACACCCTGTGCAGACCAAGGCCTGAGTCCTCTGTAGGAGAAGGTAGGAAGAAATGCCCTTGGACAGTTCCATCCAGCCGGACTGTGCTTGTAGTAAAACCCTCCCTCCCTGTAGTCTCTGATGACATGGGACTGGAGCCATTCCACAGACAGGGCACATGGCTCTGATTTTCCTTGCTCTCAGTGCTGCTGTCTGGGCATGTGCTGTGGAACGCAGAGCCAAGTGCTGCCCCTCCCTCCTGACGCTGTGCCTGTACTCTCTAGTTCCCGGACATCGTGGAGTTCTGCGAGACAATGGCTAATGCTGGCAAAACTGTCATTGTTGCTGCTCTGGATGGGACTTTCCAAAGAAAGGTAAAACATTCATTTTGGTACAGCAGCTGCTTTGGAACCCTCCCGGAACCCACCCAGCAGCACCTCTGCTGCTGTCTCACACAGGCCTTCGGGAGCATCCTGAACCTGGTGCCACTAGCAGAGAGTGTGGTGAAGCTGAATGCTGTGTGCATGGAGTGCTTCCGGGAGGCCTCCTACACCAAGAGGCTGGGAGCAGAGCGGGAGGTGAGTTCTCTTGGAACAGAAACTGCTTCACCTTGCCAGTCCTGCTGGTCCGGAGGGATTCCCCTCAGGGGAGCTGGGCTCTACAGAGTCACCCTCTGAATTTCCCTGCCAGGTTGAAGTGATTGGAGGAGCCGACAAGTACCACTCTGTGTGCAGAGCCTGCTACTTCTGCAAGCGGCCCCAGCAGCCTGGGCTGGAGAACAAGGAGAACATGCCCCTGGGGCTGAGGCAGCAGGAGGCAGCTGCCATTCGGAAGATCTTCACTTGACTGCTGGGAAAATGGAGAGGAAGGGAGCTCAGTGCTGTGGCCCATGGGCACCAGATCCGCCTCCCCCCACTTTTAGCGAACTGTTCAGTGCCTCAGCCATCCCTGCTCAACCTCTATTCCCCCCACCCCGCACCAAGTGCCGCAGCCAACGAGGATCCACTGGGCCTGATGGTGGGAGGAGCTGAAGCAAGAGCCTGACTATGGTTCCCATCTCAGAATATGGAGAGAGACTGGTGTATTTAGTGTTGCTGCCACAGACAGGCCCTCGGTCACTGCATGGCAAGCCAGGCTGCTGGGCTCCTGTTGCTCGCCAGGGCTCTGGCCAGCTCTCCCAGTGCTCTACGCTCAGGCTGGCACTGATGCTGCTTCTAGTGCCTGTGAACACAGCCTTTCTCTCTTGTACACTGTTGCTAAATTCCAAGTTTCTCAAGACAGTGTACAGTCATTAGCATTTTAAACCCACTTCCTTTTTTAACAGTCTGAGGTAACTCATGCCTTCTCACAGAGCTGTGGCACAACTTTTAAACTGATACACACGACAGCCTGCCCTTGGGCAGGCCATTGGCCTCTCTGCTGACACGCTCACTTATATTACTGCCTTGTCAATTCTTGTTGAAACAGAAGAGGGGGAAGGAAGTCCTGACTCAGACTAGCAGCAGGCTCTTCTGACCTGTTGAACTTCAAAGGGCTGGCAGGGGTCTAGCAGGCTGTGACAGTCCTTTGAAAGAACTGGTCCCAGGAAGAGCCTCCTCCAAATTCAGGGCTGTTTTTCTCAGGTTCAAGGTTGGTGCTGCATTACCTGTGAGGGGTTTGGAGGCTCAGGATTTAATCTACCCAGATTTGGGCAACTGTTCCTGTGAAGGTCCAGCTACTCAGCAAAAGGGCTCTGATTTGAGGGACTGGTTCTCCACTTTAGTTGTGTCTCTTGCTCCCTCCTGAGCCTTCCAAAATCCTTGAGGCTGACTCTTCCTCTGCTCTAAGCTGACTGAAGGATCCTCCCCCTTTTGCTTGACTCAGCTTCTGGAAAGTTGTTGGCTTTGTTCCTTACTCCTTGCAAAAGTACTTTTCCCTGAAAAAGGATCCACAGGCCCTGAGCAGTAGCTCTTGGGTCTGGCCAGGCCAGATCTCCACATGTGGGCACAGAGTCACTGTTTGCCTGTGCCCTGGAAGGCTCTAAGAGCCACATGAATTCCCCCCGTTCCCGCCATGTTACTGGTGAGCACAATTGTACTCACAGGCACTCGAGTGGCCTGAGCCTTTCTCTCGGGGCTGGGGAAGGCACTGCTGCTGCTTTAGGTTAATAAATAACTTAATGAACCTCTGTGTGTGTGTGTGTGTTTTCTACCAGAGCGCTTCACAGAAGCTTCCCGGCTGTGGCCAGTGAGACAGCGCAGCCTGGTCACTGGAGCAGTCCCAGGGTGGGAGAGCTACTTGCAGGGCTGGTGTTGGAGTTCTGCTTGGATTGATGAGCAGGAGGGTAGGTTAAAAATAGCCACCAGCATGAGTGTGCTGTTTGCAGCACAGCAGTTGGCAGGGGCTGTGCTGCCGCTGCCTTGCCTGGCACCCCCAGCCCTCAAGAGGAGAGGGCAGGAGTCCCTTCTCCTTCCCCAGAGACAAAAGGCACATGGTGGGTCGGTGAAAAAGTTTATTCCAACCCTGCAGTGACAACTACTTGAACACCAGCCCCAGCAGCAACAGCCTGCACAGGGCCACCCGGAACAGCCTCACCATAGCACAGCAGTGAACACAACCTGAGACAGCAGCCCTGCAGCTCCCAGGGTGGCCCAAGTGTGTGTGGGAGCCACAGGCAGGGCATAGGAGCACAGCCTCATGTCATCAGAGGCAGCATCCGTGGGGGAGGCAAGCGAGGGAAAGAAAGCGCTTCAGGACCTTCCTCAGCTGGAGCAGCCATGGCCCTCCTGAGGGATCCCAGCACTCACTGCTCCCACAGATCTCAAACTGCATCACCTGAGCACCAGAAGCTCTACTGCAGGCTGGAGGAAGGCACAGTGCGGCATTGGAGGCAAGAGAAGGGGGGCTTTGGCAACAGCTCACCCAGCAGCAGCTTGAGGGGGGAAGATATGGGAAGCTGGCGCAGGTGGGAACCGGGCCCGGCTGTGCTGCGGCAGCAAGGGATGGCACTTGGGGGGATGCAGCCAGTAGGGCTGAAAGGCACTGGGGCCAGGACAGGCCAGGGCAGCAGTCACAGGGGCAGAGCTGGGGCAGGGTCTGGGGGGTGTGAACCAAACACCCCGCCAAGGCACCACAATGAGGGCAGAGGCTCAGCCGTGCTGGGGCTGCCTGCGCGCCCACCCTCCCGCAGCCGCAGGGCTCACACAGCAGCTGTGGATCACCACTGTGCGCCAAATCACCCACCACCACACAGGGGGCTCTGGACCCCTCACTGGGGAGCCTGGCTCCAGCACTGGCACTAAGCCCGCACCAAGGCCTTCACACAAAGCACCCTCCCACCCCTCCAAGTCACAGGCCCCTCCCTCCCACCCCACAGAAGGAATTGCACTGGTACGGCCATCCTGCAGGCGCCAGCCGGGGCTCAGTACACCGGCGGGGGCTGGTACCCCTCTGGGGCCTCCACCGTCTGGGTGAAGGGAGGCTGCTGGTAGCTCTCATGGCTGATGTTAGGGTAGCTGGAGTAAGGAGTTGAAACCTCCGGGGTGGGGTCGACATAGCTTTGAGCAAAGTCCTCCACCCCCATTTTGTACCTCTTGTAAGCGAAGGTGAGCAGGAGGCCCTACAGAAAGGAAGGGAAGGCAGTGTCAGGGCTGTCCTGGGCTATGCGCTGCAGGGGGCCCCTGCACAGTCCCCCCAAAGCACGGCAGGGTGGTTCACTCACCCAGGAGAAGATGGAAAAGAAACTGAAGGTGATGGCAGCACGAGCAGAGTCTGCCTGGATGTACACCTCGTCGGCCCGCGTCCAGGACCACTGGTTGGTCAAGAAGCAGAAGCCGATGAACCACAGGAAGGTCCAGAGACCTGTGGGGGGAAGGAGCATGAGGGGCCAGGGCTGGTCCTGCTGCTCCCGGGCGGGTCCCCTGGGCAGAGCCTGCTCCACCTGCGGGCTGGCACAGGCTCCAGGCCGGGGGCAGCCACTGCTCAGGGAGCCTGGCGGCGCCAGCGCGTGGCTCACGGGCAGCGAGCCAGGCGGGAGCGACTCCCTCCGCCAGGCACCGGCAGCCACGTCATGGGACAAGGCAGCCATTGCGCCGGCGACAGGAGGCACAGCTCTGCCCCACAGCCCCGGTACCTGAGAAGCCGAGGTCGGCCAGGACCAAGTACTTGCGGTCGGTGGTGTTGCTGATCTGGGGGAAGTAGGCGTCCACCATGAAGAAGAAGATGCAGGCGAGGAAGGCAAGGACGCCAATGCCGATGCCGTAGCGACAGGCGTCCTCGTTGTGGTTGAAGACGCAGAAGAGATGAGAGTCCTCGGGCAGGCTGATGTAGCCATCCCCGACCAGGCAGGCGAACANGGAAACGGGGGCTCGGGGGGGCTCCCGCCGCCCCCGCCCGGCGCCAGGAGACGGTTCCGGCAGCAGGAACAACGGGACGGGCAGGGCTCGGCGCTCCGAGCCCCCGCCCCGGCGGCGGCAGCGGGACCCCCGGGAGGCATCCCGCGTGGCCCG
>VWZF01007178.1:0-21681 GCA_013396755.1 Sclerurus mexicanus | reverse complement strand
GCGGGATGTCTGAGGGGAGGCAGGGCTGGTGCCTCCCGAAGACATCGCGGGTTTGTCCCCGCGCCCGCAGCGCTGCCGCGGACACGGCGGTGGCGGAGCGGAGCTGGGGCGAGCAGCCGCTCACGGCAGCACGGTGGGGTTATTCCTTCCAGATAAGGCCACGAGCCAGCTCCTGCTGGAGACGGACTGGGAATCCATCCTGCAGATCTGCGACATGATCCGTCAGGGAGACACCCAGTAAGTGCTGCTGGGCTTTCAGGTGTGCTGTGGGCACAGCTCTCCCCTTTGACCCTTTGGGGGTCCTGGACCTGCCAGCCCATGGTAGCATGTGTCTTATTATCCCCGTCCATCAGAGCAGCAGAAAGGCCACACAGCACAGCTCAGTGTGTTGACCTGCTTCCCAGACCTCAGGGGCTGCAGATTACCCCTGGACTGAAATCCTCAGGGAAACTCAAGCCTGAATATGCTTATTGCTTCCTGGTTTCCCCCAAGGAATTGTGTATCCCTGAGCTAACTGTGCCTTCGTGTCAGGGTGGGTGTTGGTGGGTTGTCAGCAGCAGGTGGGATCTCCCCTCAGGTCCTTGATCCCCTGAGGACGTGTCCTCTCTTCTGTACCCAGGGCGAAATATGCCGTCAACGCCATCAAGAAGAAAGTGAACGACAAGAATCCCCACGTGGCCCTGTATGCGCTGGAGGTAATGGCACCAGACTGGGAGCACCACGGGGGTCTGTCCTGCCTTCAGGCTGCACAGTGTCCATGCCTGTGGCATGGAGCCAGCCTCCTCCTGAATCCGGGACAGAGGTTTTGGGATGATCAGGCTAGGGCCTTCGTGCTTTCAGTCTGTCTTGGCTTTGGAACAGGCAAAGCTGGGACTTGGGCCACAGTCCCTGGGGTTGGTCTCCACAGAACAGAGGCCCCCAGGCTCCTGTGGAGCTGACAGGCAGCTGGTTCCTCGCATGGGCTGTGGATTGACATGGCCCAAGTGTGCCTCATTGCTTAAATAGTGCCTTGTGTTCAGCCTGTAACATGTCCTGGGACCACCACAGGTTGCAGAGGAGGCAGGAAACTGTGGGCTGATGTTGTTCTTGGCCCTTGTAGGTTATGGAGTCAGTGGTTAAAAACTGTGGCCAAACAGTCCATGACGAGGTGGCCAATAAGCAGACTATGGAGGAGCTGAAGGAAATACTTAAGGTAAACCAATTTATTTCCCTGTCTTTTGTTTTCTGAAAAAGCACCAGCATCAGAAGGAAATGTGTGGGTCCTGTCTTGTGTTCCCTTTTGAGTAAGGAACAGAAGGGAACCTGGGAATGCACTTCAGAAAGGAGCAAACTATTGTGGTGTGAAGGGGTGAGTGTAGGGAGCAAAGGAGGGTTTCTGGGGAGAGATGTGGGAGCAGAGGTTTGCCTGTGCTGTGAACTGGCAGGAATGTGCTGCAGAGGCCTGGGGCATTCCATGCTAAATGCTCCTGGACGAAATGCTTGGCTTCAGACAGCAAAGGAAACCAGGTGATGGCCTGGCACCTGCGTAATGGACCTGGGCACCGGTGAAGTGAATGCTCTCTTGTAGAACGGTGTGAGACACATAGGCAGGTAAAGCAGTAAAGGAAAAACCAACAGGAGCTTCCTGTGTGTCATGGCCATTTCACCAGTCTGTGGAGTTGTTCAGTTCTGCAGGATTGTGACCCTGGCTGCTGGCACTGACAAGATGTTGTCACAAGCTACCACCAGTATGATGCCTGTAGGACCATTTTGTGTCCTTGGACTGGAGAATTCCAGGAGTAAAGTGGAAATGAGAACTCCTGTTTCCAGATCCCAGCTCAGAACAGCAATGTCCAGACAAGAGCTTGTTAGTGTCATGCTGTTCCTTCCTTAGACCTCCTGTCTTCCACCAGAAATAAACAGCCAGATGACCCAGATCCTTGGAGGATGAGCTGTGCTAGCCCTGTCACCTTGTGCACCGAACAGAGTGTCTCTTCTGTCACCTTCCTATTAGGGCTGACTCACTCTCTGTGCAGGATCTTCTGAGAAAAGAACACTGCTTCACTGGGACAGCCAGGTGTGGTAGCACAGCCACTCCAAGGGCTGAGGAGATGGGATCAGATCCAGGGATTTTGTGGTTCTCTCAGTCCTTGCCTGCCTCAGGAGTTTTATAACTGCCCCATTCTCCCACACATGGAACTTTGCTGCTTGTGAACACCCAATGCTGGTAAAACAGTTCAAGTTCTGATGAAGTTCAGGGCTGTGACATGTATGAAATGCAGGATTTTGCCAGATCTTCTAAAAGTTGGACCTCTGGGAATTGTCAGTAAGTCATGCCGTGTGGGCTGAACTCTTGGCTGAAACCGGAGCTTGACAGTGCTCCTGTGCTTCCTGGAGGATTTCTGGAGCAGCTGATCATGTGGATGTGATGACTTGGGCAGCTGATGACAGGGCATCTCCAAGGCTGGCTGAGGTCAGAATGGGTTTGCCAAGTTTTCTACAGCTCCTGGAACTGTGATACCATTGCCCCTGCCTCGAAAGGGCAGGCGACCCAGCTGTCCTCACTGTGTCACATTCTGAGGTGACTGTGAGTATTGCTGGGCTGGAGGTGCTGACACCATCCAGGCGCCCCCAGCACTGTCAGTGGCCGAGTGAGGCAGGCTATGCTGTTCTGAGCACTTGAAGGTCATGCTGTGTCCTGACTGTGGGATGAGCAGCTCTTGTGAGGGGGAGCTGCGGGGTGGGCCAAGCTCCTGCGGTCCCGGAGCCCCTGTGCCTGGCCCTGGACATTTGCTCGAAGCATAGAGGCTGCAGCCTTGTTCAGTTGGACTGTGTTGCTCCAAAGGAGGCTTTGTTGTTTGTGCTGGATGGGGGCAGTGGGGCAGCTGAAGAAGTCTGTCATCTGTTGCTGTGCATTGTCCTCACTGTGGGTTTCTGACAGCTCAAGTACTCTAAAGTCTCTTTCCTGCCTGGTATTTCTGGCTTCTCTTTGGAGGGTTCACACCATCCTTTGGGTTTTAGGGACTTTTTCTCAGATTTTTTTTTCTCCTCCCTTCCTGTGCAGAGGCAAGTGGAGACAAGTGTCCGCAGTAAGATCCTGTACCTCATCCAGGCCTGGGCTCATGCCTTCCGCAACGAGCCCAAGTACAAGGTGGTGCAGGACACCTATCAGATAATGAAGGTTGAAGGTGAGGACTGTGGGCACAGAATGGGGACACCTGGCCAAGCACCTCTGCTCTGCAGGAGCCCTGGCAGGACCTGACTGGTGTGAGCAAAATCTGGACTTGCAGCATTGAGATTTTCCTTGGTGCCTGATACCCAACAAACTTCTTGTGGTGACTGAATCCCACTGCAGAGACAGAACAGCCCTATGGTCCCTACAACTGCCTTGCTCTGGGCCTCCAGCCCAGTTAGCAGCTCAGGGCTGGCAGGGAGACCTGAAAAGCAGGAGGTGCAAATATTTTTGGGGAGACTGGCAGCAAGTCAGTGTGTCCTCTGGGGAGGGATTTGCTGTGGGGCAGTTCCTTCCTACCAGGCTTTTGTTCCTGCTCCCAGGATGGGTTCACACTCCCCCTTTCTGACAGAGTGACACTTTTCCTCCTGTCCCAGTACAGCAGTGTCCCCTTTAAGGACAGGGACAAGCAGGTGCCTCTGCCTCCTGTGCACCAGAACCTCCATGGGCAGTGGCAGAGCCTGGAAGGCCAGTCTCCCTGAGCCAGTGTTGCCACACTCTGGCCATTCAAGACCTGAGAGTCACAGCCCTACCTGCCCACCCAGTGGGCTTTTTATCCCCCCATGCTCGGTTCAAGGTCTTGAGAAATAAGAAGCCTTATCCAGAGGTTCCTGATGTCCCTTAGGGGTGTGTAAGGAAAACAATTGGGGATTGTCTTGAGAGTGAGGCCGAGGGAAGACTGATGGTAGTGTGTCAGAGTGAGATACCAGTCAGGGCAGAAGGTGGTGCTGATCTGGATCTGACATTTGTCCTGGCACCTACAGCATGAGACTGCAAGTACCGAGGCCTCCCTGTGCAAGAAGATTCTTCTCACAATGGAACTCTGCTTCTCCTGCAGGTCATGTCTTCCCGGAGTTCAAGGAGAGTGACGCCATGTTCGCTGCCGAGCGGGTGAGCTGTGTGGTGGGGGGAGCTGGCACTGCAGGACAGACCTGCCCTCCTGTCCTCTCCCTGCCAAGCCTGCAGGTCTTGCATTCCTTCATTTCATGCAGATTGGAGACCTTGCTGGGAGAACTGACCAGGACAGGGGGTCAGTCCCATCATTCCCCTTTCTTGATGGCATTGCAGCATCTTGGCAGACTGAACGTGGCAGGGCATTGAAAAGTGATCACTATGCAGACACATTCCTAGAGAGTCTTGTGCTGACTGGGAAAGTGTCACAGTCTCTAAGGAACACAAGGGGGGGTAACTTGTGGGGATTAATATTTCCTGTTGAGCTGAAGGACCTCCAGTCTCCTCTGTGCACAAGAGCCCTATTAGCCATTGGAGCTCCTGAAAGACCCAGTCTTTCCTTGAGGCTCTATCCCCTCCTTACACGATTTCCCTTGACCCTGACAGGCTCCGGACTGGGTGGATGCTGAGGAGTGTCACAGGTGCCGAGTGCAATTTGGTGTCGTGACACGGAAGGTGGGTGCTGCTCCCGCCCTTCTGATTTTTCTGGCCCTGCACAGCCCTTGAGACTGGCAGAGCTCCCTGCAGGACTCTCTGCATGGAAGTATGTTGGGTACAGACTGTGTTCCCTGGCTGCTGACAGGAAAATGCTGAGAGTTTCTGAGTGATGTTGTCTAATAGAGGAGTGTCTTGCCACCACACTTATGTTTCCTGTCCTTCACAGCATCACTGCCGGGCCTGTGGGCAGATCTTCTGTGGGAAATGCTCCTCCAAGTATTCTACTATCCCCAAGTTTGGGATTGAGAAGGAAGTGAGAGTCTGTGAGCCCTGCTATGAGCATCTCAACAAGTCAGTATCCTTCGTGGTGGGTTTCTTTGCCTGCAAGAGCTGGGACTATGAGGGGGAAGCATGGTGTGGAGACAGTTCCTTGCTAATCGGGACGAGAGCACTGCCCAGGCTGTGCAGGCTGGGCTGGGCTCCCTTCCTTCCCAGGGGCAGGGTTTGCCACTGGAACATTGTGCAGAACTGGGGCTCTGGTGCAAAGAAGGCAGCACTCAGTCCACACTGTCACCTCTCACTACAGGAAGGCTGAGGGTAAAGCTGCTGCCACCTCTGAACTGCCTCCTGAGTACCTGACCAGTCCCCTCTCTCAGCAGTCCCAGGTGAGTTGCTGCCCTGTAGGTGATCTGGTGATCCTGACCTGCTTGTTGATCCCATTACTGATCACCTCCTCATCTTTCCACTTCCAGCTGCCTCCAAAGCGTGACGAGACAGCTCTGCAAGAGGAAGAGGAGCTACAGCTCGCTATTGCCTTGTCTCAGTCAGAGGCCGAGGAGAAGGAAAGAATGGTTTGTGCACTGCTGGGATCTGGGAGGGGTTGTTGCTCTTCAGCCCAAGTGTGCTGGGCCATAACATATCTCTGGGCATGGCCTGGAATGAGCAATGTGCAGGGCCTATGGAATGAGGGCGTGAAAGCAGAGCCAGGCATGGGCTGTGTTGCAGTAGGTTTGGAGGAGTCTGGACAGTCCCTGAGTTGGCAATTTTCTCTCTTGCAGAGGCAGAAAACAACCTACTCCATGTACCCTAAGGCTGAGCCCACACCCGTCACATCATCGGCTCCCCCGGTCAGCACACTCTACTCCCCACCTGTGGTACGTCCATGGAAGCCCTGGGTGTGAGATGGCTGGACACAGGCCACTTCCTGTACCTGCTCTGCTGAGTCTGTTCTGCTTGTGTCCAATTTAATCCCATTCTGAGGGAAAATATTTGCCCCCTTCAACCCCTTGCTCCTTCACTGTGTTTTGAGCAAGAAGGTCTGTTCCTAGCTGGCATTTAGGTGCCCCTGGCTCCTTTCTGGATCTGCAGTGCATGTCCCCTTTGAGGCTTTTGCTGGTGCTCAACACCAGTGGTTGTACATGGCCACATCCGACCCAGACATCTGTGTGGGACCTGGGGGTCTCTGATTTCTCTGAACTGCATTTCCTGGTTTGTCTCTTTCCAGAATTCCTCTGCTCCCTTGGCTGAGGACATTGACCCAGAGGTAAGGATCCCAGCCCTGTTAGTCTGTGGCACAGGCTTGTTCCCATGAGGCAGCAATGCTCATCTTCCTTTTGTTCCTGGCAGCTGGCTCGATACCTGAACCGCAACTACTGGGAGAAGAAACAGGAGGAGGTTCGCAAGAGCCCCACGCCATCAGCACCCCTGTCCCTGACAGATCCGGCTGCGCAGCCTGGGGAAGCCCACCCCCCGCCAATCGGGATGGTTGAGGTAAGAGAGGGCCTGGGTCTGGCTCCTGCCAGAGGGCGAGAAGCACCCAACTCCTTGGCTCTGCAGGCCAGCTGCTGGCTCTCAGGGTCATGGCTGACTCGCTGTCCCACCCTTCCTTCCAGCAGCAGTACCAGAATGGCGAGTCTGAGGAGAATCATGAGCAGTTCCTGAAGGCGCTGCAGAATGCGGTCACCACGTTTGTCAACCGCATGAAGAGCAACCACATGCGAGGCCGCAGCATCACCAATGACTCTGCTGTGTTGTCCCTTTTCCAGTCAATCAACAACATGCATCCGCAGCTGCTGGAGCTGCTTAACCAGCTGGATGAGCGCAGGCGTGCGTGGGAGCTGGGGATACTGCTGGCCCTGGGTGTGGGACTGCCGGGGCTTCCCCAGTGCTGGGGTTTGGCACTCCTGTGATGCAGCCTCTGTGGAGACTAGTGCTCTGTCCCCATGTCCCTGAGGCTGTCTCTTCCCTCCCCAGTGTACTATGAAGGCCTGCAGGACAAACTGGCCCAGATCCGGGATGCACGTGGGGCTCTGAACGCACTGCGGGAGGAGCACCAGGAGAAGCTGCGCCGTGCAGCAGAGGAGGCAGAGCGGCAGCGCCAGATCCAGCTGGCCCAGAAGCTGGAGATCATGAGGCAGAAGAAGCAGGTGAGGCAGAGAAGTGTGTCCAGGGTATTCCATGCCTACCTGCACCATGGATCAGCCCAAGACTGTCAGGGATGGCTGTTGTGGTGGAAGGGGGTCTGTAGTGTCCTGGCTCCCAGCTGTCACAGTCCTGTTCTTGCAGGAGTACCTGGAGATGCAGCGTCAGTTGGCCATCCAGCGACTGCAGGAGCAGGAGAAGGAGAGGCAGCTTCGCCTGGAGCAGCAGAAGCAGACCATCCAGATGAGAGCCCAGATGCCAGCCTTCTCATTGCCCTATGCCCAGGTACAGCTGCCGGGCCAGGAACCCTCCTGCCAGGTCCCAGAGGCTGTGGCCTAAGGCTGGCTTTCCTTCTTTCACCAGCTCCAGGCCATGCCTGCAGCCAGCGGGGTGATTTACCAACCCTCTGGGCCCACCAGCTTCCCTGGCACCTTCAGCCCAGCTGGCTCTGTGGAGGGCTCTCCAATGCACAGCGTGTACATGAACCAGGCTGCACAAGGGGGCACAGGGCCATACACTGCTATGCCCGTGACTGGGACTGGTAGGTCAGGCAGCTCATCCCATGGGGGTTGGAGTGAGCCCAAGGTGGTTGCTCCAACTTCTGCCCTCTCTGTCCAGATCCCAGCATGGTGAATGCCTACATGTACCAGCCAGGGGCTGGCAGTGGGCAGGGGGCTCAGCAGGGGACATCAGTGCCCACCACGACCCCAGCATACTCGTCCTACCAGCCCACGCCCACACAGGGCTACCAGGCAAGTGAGACGGCCTAGCCTGCAGCCGGTTGGGCTGAGGGCTGGGGGCTCTGGGGGCCTGGGGAAATGTACCCCATCTTGCCAACAGGATCTCTGAGCGAGAGGGAGAGTGGGCTGGTTTGTCTCAATTCTCCAGATCTGCTCTCGCTATGGAAGTAGGCTGGAGTCAAAGCCAGTCCCAGGCTCTGGGGCCTTGGCTGGAGATGTGAGCCATCACTGCTTGTGCCATCTCTCACTAGCTTCTCCCTGCAGAGCGCGGCCTCGCAGTCGCAGAGCATCCCAGCCATCTCCCAGGCCCCCCAGTCGGGTGCCATGGGCTACATGGGCAGCCAGTCCGTCTCCATGGGCTACCAGCCCTACGGCATGCAGGTGAGCACTCCCTAGTTGGGCATGAGGGGATAGGTGCAAGTGGGCTCCAGCCTGTGTAGCCATCCTGAAGGAGGCCTGGCAGAAACTGGGGTCTGCCCTGCAGGCACTGTGTGTCCTCTGGCCCCTCTGACACCCACTCCTTCGCTCCCACAGGGTCTCATGTCTGCCCTGCCAGGCCAGGATGCAGCACTGAGCAGCCTTCCAGCCCAGCAGTCCTACATTCCTGGGCAGCAGCCCCTCTACCAACAGGTAAGTGCCACCAGCACGGGGGTCAGGACCCCAGGGGGGTCAGGACACAGTGGGGCATGTGTTCTAAGAAAGCCACATGCTAATGAAGCTGCTTTGTCTGTTCCAGGTGGCCCCAGCTGGGGGGCCCCCCCAGCAGCAGCCCCCACCGGCGCCCACCCCTGTGCAGCAGCCCCCAGGCAGTGGAGAGGCCCAGCTCATCTCGTTTGACTGATTGAAGCCGCAGGGCATGGGGGACCCTGGGGGTCCTGTGTAACACTACTCTTATCCAGAATCACTCTGTACTTTGACTGCTTCTCCTGCCCCCTGGCCCCATGTCCCAGGGACAGTGGGGCCACAGGCTCCCATCGCCAGCTTTGGTGACCAAGTGGCAGGGGCACAGCCCCCTTTTCTCGGGGCTTCTGCCCCGGGCTCATCCATTCCTCTCCCACTCTTCCTCACAGGCAGTCGGCAGCCCTCGGGACCGGGCAGGAGCTCGGCCGGTTCCTGCCGTTTGTGGCCGCGGGCTCTGAGGGAGCAGCGCTCCAGCCCTGCCCGGTCCCCAGTGCCAGCTTCCCCCTGTCCCTGCTGAGTCCCGCTCCCCACAGCGCCCTCCCGGGCCCGGGGCCTCTCGCCGGGCCGGGCCTGTCCCCGTCCCCACCCCTTGCCGGGGAGACCCAGCGCGAACGGTGACAATAAAGCCTTGGAACTAGCTGCAGCCTCGTGTGCTGGGCAGGGGGGAGGCCTGCCCTGGCATCCCACCGAGGGCCAGGTCGTACCAGTGCCAGTGGGTGGTGGTGGCACCAGGGTGTAGAGCGCTTTTTACTGTCTCCTGCAGGGCTGGCCACCCTCAGCCCAAAGTGAGCTTTGGCCATATGAGTTTCCTCCCTACAGTGTCAATCAGCATCTCCATAGAATGTTTCTTTGCTGTAGGTAGAGCCCCCTAAATTATTAAGCTTTATGGAGCCTTAAAATGGGTTAATGCTATTAGTGGAGGTGAACAAGGTGAAATGACAAGGTTTTCGGGCTTCTTTTTTAAATTTGCATTCACTATGTTTCAATTTTGCCATAACCATGGTGTACGGTGTAGAAAAATAACCATTTGTCTTTCCAACCATTCCGGAGAGGAAAGAATTTCCCTTCCTTCAGAAATTATTTTTTTTTCACTCTTGTTTAGAACTGGTAACGATAAATAGTAATGGATTTATTCTGGCTNAACGCGCTGCTCAAGGTGGGTGCTGGTGCGGCCCGGCCCGGCCCGGCCCGGCCGCGTGCGCCGCCTGACCGGCCGCCCGTGCCGCCGCTGTCCCCGCAGGAGACGCTGAAGATCCCGGACGTGGCCGTGATGTCCGCGGCGGCCGCCGCCTCCCTGCAGCCCGCCCAGGCGGCTCCGCAGGTACCNAGGCCCCGGGGCCCGGGGGGGGGCTCGGCCGCGGGGTCTCACCGCGCCCCGGCTGCTTCCAGGAGGAGGAGGAGGTCCCGCTCAAGAAGGAGAAAACACATTTCACCGTCCGGCTGACGGAGCTGAAACCCGCTGACAAGGTGAAGCTGATCAAGGAGGTGAAGAATTTCGTGCCAGGAGTGAACCTCGTGCAGGTGAGCAGGGGCTGCCCGAGGCTCTGGCGTGTTGCCAGTAGGCCCAGGTGGGTCCAGCAGCCTGGGCTCTCTATCCAAAGGGAGCCTGGATTTGTGTGTGCGGGAGCGTGGTCTGCCTGTATGCGCCTCAGTGCAGAGACGTGGACGGAGTCGGGGGCAGGATTTGGTTGTGTCTTTGGTGTTTTCCCCTGGCAGAAGTGGGAGGATGAAGGAGGAGACCCAGAGCAAAGACTTCGAGTCCTTCATGCCAGCCTCAGCTTCTCCAAACCTGAATGCTGCTGTGAACTTTCCTGCAGAGCTTGCCTTTCCCAAGACCAGTGTATTTCTGAATTTAAACGAGTTTCTCTAATTCACACATCTTACAGTCCAGGCTTCCAGCTCTTTTCAGGGCTCTTTTCTGTAGGTGATACTTCCTCCTCCTTCCTGGGAGGAGATGGGCCTCTCACAGCCCTGTGCAGCAGCTGAGCTCATGCCCTTGAGCTGGGATGTGGGGTCAGCAGGTCAGGTGATGCAGCTACTACTGCCAGAGCATTTAATGTGCTGCAGTTCTCTATTGGGTGATGCTTCCATATCTTGGGGTTAATAGTAGCACTTTCCATTTATCCAGCGGCAGTGTTGAGCATTGCAGAGTCTGCTCCTATTGTAGCTTAGGGTAGCAGAAAGGTTTGCAAATAATCTTCTTGACCTGTTCAGATTGCTGTATTGCAAAGCCAACAGAGAAACTCAGTGGCATAGATGCAAGTTTGGCTGCCCCATGGGGCTAATTATGTGACTGTCAGCCTGGTTCCTCTGGAAATTGTTCATCCATTATTGGTCCCAAGTAAACGTAAAAATACCAAACCCTGTAACGGATGCAATCAGCAAATAATTACAGCAGATAAATAGCTGGAGAGGTGATGCTAAATGAGCTTGACTTAGCATGAGACACCTGTCAGATGAGCTGTTTGTAGGTGCTGGATATTGCAGTCAAACTCAAGTGTGATGTACCCAGCCTGGCATTTTGGTTAAAACAAACACAGAAAACAATTGGCTGCTGACAGTGATTTTGCCTGCAGAGGTTGTGTTCAAAGAAGAGCTGATGCGCTTTTGTTGGAAATTTTATGGCCGTTCAGTTGATGTGTTTTAACAAGGTTTGTGGCCTGTAGGGCTGCTGATGGTTTGGAGGAGAGCACAGCTAGCGAGGACTTTGGGTGCTGGTGGGTCCCAAACAGGTCAGTTCTGCAGCAACAACTGCATGATGAGACAGGTGTGTGGTCAACACACACCAGACTGAGGCCATCCTCCGTTCAGGAAGCTCATTGAGAGCCACCCAGCAGACACTGACCCTGGGTCACTGCCAGCCCCAGGCTCTGACTGGGTTGGGAATGTACTGCCTATGCCCTGTGACTGCTGCTGCGTGGATCCTCCTTGGCTCGGGCCCTGCTCTTCGTCCTGCCAGGCACCAGGAACAGCTGCTTCCCTTGACCAGGGCTGCTTTAGAATGGAGTCATGCCTTGGTGAGCAGGGTTCTGGAACGAATAACCTGGGTTTTGTCGCCTGCCCTCATTGCAGTGAGCCTGAACAGGCTCCTGTCTGAATCCTGTCCTGGTGAGTGAAGGCATTCCTGCCCCACCAAGCACTGGCCATGCCTGCTCACCCCTGCAAAAAAAGCGTTTTCTGCCACCACAGGTAACGTTGTCATGGTGCCCAGCAGGATTCAGAAAGACAAAACCTTTATTGCCAGCAGCAGCCCATCCAGTGGGTGCTAAATCCCCACTGTGCCACAGCAGAGAGCCTTGGCAGTTCACATGGGAACCCCCCTGTGTTTGTTTTGAGGAGCCAAATAGCTTCACTGGTGCTGGGTGTAAGAGCAGGAGGGTCTGACCACAGCAGGGACTTGTCCCCCAGTCTCTCTTCCCTCTACAGCAGCCCTGCAGTAGGTCCCTTAAATCAGCTCAACAGCTTTTCGTCTTGCCTTAAGTATTGCACTGCTGCTTAGTACCAGTAGTTTTATTTAAAAACACCCTAAATTGTCAAAATAATGTGTTGCTAAGCATACTCTGGGCTGGAGCTCTGTTTTACCCGGTGCAGCTGTGTCCAAACCCTGCAGTGGCCTCCCCTCCTGCTGGCACAGTTATGTGAACCAAAACACTGCACTGAGCCACTGGCTCAGCACTGGGCAGTCACTGCCTCAGTGGGTCACTGCATGGGGCTCTGCCTGCACCACTCCTGCACAGGCCAGGGGTGCATATCTGGTAGCACTGTGCTCATGCTGGGACAAATTTAAGAGCAGTGAATTGCTGGAAAATCAGTCAGTGTACTGTCGCTCATGGTCAGGTTTAGCCGCCTTCTGGTGGGATGTGCCGTAGTTCAAGTGAAAGTCTTGGGGTTTGTACTGGTTGGTGAGTTTCCCTGGTCAGCTTAAGCAGAGGTCAGGCTCATGGCTCTAAATCCAATAATCCACTTAGTGAAAGCCAGTTTACAAGCCTTGTACTTTGTCCCTCCCACAGGCGAAGAAGCTGGTGGAGTCCCTTCCGCAGGAGATCAAGGCAAATGCTTCCAAGGAGGAAGCAGAGAAGATCAAAGCGGCGCTGGAGGCAGCAGGAGGGACTGTTGTTCTGGAGTAGTCTCACCCCAGAGGGACTGGCAGAACCGGTGCTGCCCTAGCTGGGTCCTGGACCTTTCAGAGCACGCGGCGCGGGGGGAGTGCTCTCCCGAAAAACACTGTGGTTTGGCAGAGCTGCTGCCTTCTTCCACTATCACCATGAACTCTACCTTATAAATATCCAAAAAAACCTGTAAAACCGTTCATCTCTCCCAAATCAGCTCTGATTATCCCCATGCTCTGCATGTGTACACTGGTAATGCTACCATTTCATAGAATCATGAAATGGTTTGGGTTGCAAGGGACCTTAAAAATCGTCTCGTTCCACCGCCTGGCAGGGACAGGGACACCTTCCACCAGCCCAGGTTGCTCCAAACCCCATCCAACCTGACTTTGAAAACTTTCAGGGATGGGGCAGCCACAGCTCTGGGCAATCTGCTTGCGCCTCACCACCCTCACCTAACTTAAACCTAATCTCTCAGTTTGAAGCCGTTCCCCCTTGTTCTGTGAATCCAGGATCTTGTAAATAGTCTCCCTCTTTCTTCTAGGCTCCCTTCAGGTACTGAAGTTTGTACCAGCTCATCACCCTGTTCCTCACCCTGCCTTGTGCTGATGGTGTCACCTCCCCGTTAGTTATTAACAGGAAGAATCCACTTCCACAGGCTGTGGAGATGTATGCAGGGTGGCAATGAGTATTGCGGAGCTGCCGATTATCCTCGTGCTCCACACGTACGCACCGGTAATGCTGCCGTTTGTACCCGCTCGCCCCTACCTCTTCACGCTGCTTTCTTGCTGGTGGCTTCACGTCCCCGTTTGTTAATGCCCACTAATTACTGGCGGGACGAAGCCGCTCTCCCGGGCTCGGAGAGGATCCCCGGGCCGGGAGCTGCGGGCGGCGGGTCCGCGCCCCGGGNACGGAGAGTGGGCCTGGGGGTTCCAGGGCGGCCGTGAGGGGACAGCGGGTGGTTCTGTGCCACTGGAAGTGGCTGTGAAGGTCCATGAGAGGTTGCGAGGAGATGGGGAGCCACCCTGGGGATCTGGGGAGGGAGTCTGAGGGTCCCGGAGCGGGTGAAGAACCAGGGGATGGCTGTGAGTGGACTGGGAGTGGCTGTGAGAGCCCCAGAGAGGCTGTGTGGGCACGGGGAGCAGGTCTGAGAGTCTTGGAGCAGCCCCAGGACTGGCTGTGAGTGACTTGCCTGCAGGGGAAGCAGTGGGGAAAGGAGGCAGCTGAGAGGGTCCCAGAGTGACTTTGGGGGGACAGGGAATGTCTCTAAGGGAGCTGGGAGTGACTGAGGCGCCTGGAGTGGCTCTGAGGGGATGAGGAGCTGCTCTGAGGGTCCTGGAGCAGCTGTGAAGAGATAGGGAGCAGTTGTGAGGGTCCCAGACTGACCGCGGGGCCAGAGAACAGCTGCAGAGGACTAGGGAAGCAGCTGCCAGGAGTTGGTTCTGAGGGGCTGATTCGCCACTTGCGGCTGGGCAGGTATGGTCTGGGGCTCAGGGAGGAGGGAGCCAGCTCATGGGCAGGGTCAGATGTGTGGAGCTGTCTGGGGAGCCTGGGGTGTCTGCTGTGGGGGCTGTGGAGGACGCCTTGGCCTGCTGTGCCCAGGGATGGCAGTAGCTTCAGGGCTGGCGATGTTGGACACTGTCCCACTGGGCTCTGAGCCCTCTGGCCAAGATGTCACCTAGGCGCCGTGGATGACCTGGCATCCCCACTCCTGCACAAAGGGCACCGCACACAGCCCTGCGCTGCCAGCACCCACGGATGGGGCGAATGCCAGCGCTGCCTGAAGCCTTGTGCGCCGGCCAAGTGGCGACGAGCCTGGCAGCCAGGCAGGCTGTGAAGGGGGAGCAGGAGAGCCAGCCCAGGCCAGGGCCTGCCGGGCCCGGGGCTGTGCCCGTGGGTGAGGCTGGGGCAGACAGCCCCTTCCCACCCCACGGTGTGGAGGAACAGGAAGATGTGCTGGGCACAGGCATGGGAGAGGAGAGGAGCCAGCCCTGGCAAGGGAATGCCACCTCCTCCAGTGTTCAGTCTGTAGCCATGCCTGGCTGGCCCTGTCTGCCCAGTGGAGGTGGCTGCCAGCCCATGGGAGCTCGTGTGGGATGTCCTGGCAAGGCGCTAAGAAGGGGAATTAGTCTGGTACATGCCTCTCGGTCTGTCTCTGAGCCAGCGTGATGGGTGTGACATTTGGGCTGTGTCCTCATGCTGTCCTCTGCGGATGTGCAGCCTGAGTGCCCAAGGCTGCAAGCAGCCCAGCCAGGCTAGTTGTTTTTGCCAGAGGGTTCACATCTGCATATTGAACATGGATCTGCCTTTGGCCCAGAGCTCCCCTGAAGCAGGGGCTGGTGCCAGGCCTGGTGAGGCATAAGAGGCCTCAGGATCCAGCAGGACAGGGGACGAAGGGCACGTCACTGCACCTCTGGACCTTGGCCCCAGCGAGAGGCCCCAGTCAGCCAGCCCAGAGAGTGTTTGTGCCCTTGGGCCGGCTCTCTGCAGCCGCTGGCCACCCACGGGGTGCTGGCTGTGTATCAGTAACCACAGCCCGGCCAGCCCCTCCCCTGCCCGCCTCTCTGCCCTTCCTGCAGCCCTGGGACCGCAGGCAGCGGAGCGCATCCTAACATGGCTCTGCCTGACCTGCCTGCCCGCTTCCTCTGCCCCAGGCTGCCTGCAACCAGCTGCCTGACACACCATAAGCTCTGGTCCCTGACGTCCAAAATCCTCTTACCAGCACTGAAGGCAGGGCTCTGCACCCCTGCTGCTGCTCTGTGTGGGAGACAGTGGCTGTTCCCAGCATCCTGTGGAGTGTCCTACAGCCCAGCTGTGCTGGGGCTTCTGTAGCAGGAGCCAGGCCTGGTCCCCTGACAGCGGCCCTTTGCTCTCCTTATGTCCTGAGACCTTTGACCCACACATGGTCTTTGCAGGCCTCAGCATGCTCCGGCACCAGCTGACACGGCTTCCCTGTGTCCCAGCCAGCCCCCAGTGCCTCCTGCTGCCATGCATTGCCCCTGGTGGCGGCAGGAAGCGTTGGGCTGCTGCAGGCGGGAAGGAGAGCATCTGGCTGGCTGTGGGGTTCTCTTCCTGCCTCTGCTATTCAGAAGTGGCTCTGGAGGTCTGTCTTGCACGGCCATGACTTCACTGGCCTGGCTATGTCCCTTTGAGCAAACCCATGCTGAGTGCTCACTCATCCACGTGCTGCTGGACCCCCCTCCCCGGAGGTGGTCTAGGGCCCTTCTGGGAGGAGCAGGTGCCACCCCTCGCCTTCGAGCCTAACGTTGAGGGCAGAGCCTAGAAAGGGCTGTGGACAGGTGCCTGGGCACTCCCCTTCCCTCGCTGCCTTCACCCCTCTGGTGCCAAACTGGGCCAGTCTCTGAGTCCTGCTCAGGTGTGGGGAGCCATGAGCTATTGCTGTTGGCTCCTGTGTGAGTGCTGACGTGTTAGCCTGACACATGCTCACGTTCATGCCCACTCTGCTGCCCGGTGCACTCTTGTCCCTGCCCAGCCTGGCGCTGAGCTGATACTGCTGCGTTCTGCCCCAGGTCCACCTGCAGACACAGCAGGAGGTGAAGATGCGGATGATGGGGATGGCAATGCATGTGATCCGTACTGATGGCTTCCTGGCTCTCTACAACGGGCTCAGTGCCTCGCTGTGCCGGCAGGTGAGTACCACTATGCCCTCATGGCCCTGGGCCCCCAAGATCAGTGCAGAGCCCCTGCTGTGCATGCTGGAGCTGATGGGCTGCCCTGTGCCAGGGCACAGCTGCTCATTTCCCTCTCCTCCAGATGACATATTCCTTGACTCGCTTTGGCATTTATGAGACTGCAAAGAAACACCTGGGCCAGAGCAGCCAGGGGCCACCTCCCTTCTACCAGAAAGTGCTGATGGCTGCAGCAGCAGGTGAGCCAGGTAATGGGACCTTCAGCCCTGGCTCGCTCAGGCTGGACACTCCGCTGACACAGCTCTTCTTTTGCCACAGGTTTCACTGGCGGGTTCGTGGGGACCCCAGCTGACATGGTGAACGTCAGGTCGGTTCTGTCTGTATGATAGGAGCTTGTGGCTGATGCACAACAGCAGCAGGGGTGGTGGGGAGTGCTGGGTTCTTCCCGACATCTCCCCTGGCTAGCCTGCCCTGTGGTCAGTGGCCCAGGAGCTCTGTGCTCAGGATGACTGGAACTGTTCTACTGTTTGGTGACAGCCCCTTGCAGGGGGAATGGGGTGGGAGGCAGCGTTCTTGCCCCCTTGCAAACAGGCAACACAATCCCGCTGCCCTGGGCAGGGTTCCCTGGTGCTGGGGCAGACAGTGGGCACAGACCTCCCCCCCCCCCACCTGCAATGCTCTGCCTTCCAGGATGCAGAACGACGTGAAGCAGCCACCGGCTCAGCGGCGCAAGTAAGCCAGGGACTGAGGCGGACGGGGCCGTGGCTCCGGGGGAGGCTGAGGCAGAGGGCTGGGGCGTCTGGCGGGGCCGTGAGGGCTGGGACAGCAAGGAGGTGGCCCGGCGCTGCCGGAGCCGGGGATCCGCGTGACCGCGGGGTGGCAGCACCGCACTGACGATGTGGCCCCGGCCCCGGTGCCGGGGGCAGTGGACTCTGGGCCGCGGCCGCCGCTCCGGGAGCCACTGGTGCCCGCGGAGAGCGGCGATGCTTCCGTGCTGGGGAGCCTCGGGTCCTGACCCCTTCCCCTCTCGCTTCTTCCAGCTATTCCAATGTCCTGGACGGCATGTACCGTGTCCTGCGGGAAGGTGAGACGGTGCCAGCTGGATGGGTGAGCCCACTCCGGTATCCTCACAGACACTGGGAGCCAGGGCAAGGCCAACTCAGGGAGTGTGCTTAGCTGGGGCAGAGAAGAGGGGCTGAGGGTTGCCCTCGGGGCTGGGGAGCCCAGGGGCATGCAGGGCCTGGCACCATCACACTGTCTGGGGCAGGGGCCGGGCCGGATCTAGCAGAGCCTGGCAGCCTGCCTGTACTTGGTGGGAAAGGGAAACCTGCTGGGAGCTGCGATGGAAAAGCACAGGAGGGTGGAGCAGGTGGGACAAGGGATGAGCAGAGGCAATGAGGAGGTTGGGTCGTTTTGAAGTACTCCCCTATCCTGCAGCCTGTTTGCTGTGGTGTGTTTTAAGGAGAGCTGTGCAAGGTTTGGGACACAGCCTGAGCAGGGAAGAAGGCTCCATGTGGAATAGGGTGTGAGTGATGGCCCAGGACTGTGCTGATCCCAATCTATCTGTCCACAGAGGGTCTGAAGAAACTCTTCTCAGGAGCTACTGTGGCATCCCTCCGTGGGGCCCTCGTCACCATTGGGCAGGTAGGACAGCTCTGCTGGGCACTAGGTGCCTGGTGCAGGGACTGGGGTGATCCCTGGTGTGGTGAGGAAGGGGAGCATGTCACTGATTCACAGTGTCTTTGCAGCTCTCCTGTTATGACCAGGCCAAGCAGCTGGTTCTTGCCACTGGGTTGCTGTCAGACAACATCTTCACTCACTTCCTGTCCAGCTCCATCGCTGTGAGCAGAGCTGGGGCCAGGGGGGCAGGGTCGGGGTTTGGTTGTGTGCAGCCAGGCTCAGGGTACCAGACTGGGGTTGCCAGCGCCACTGCTCTGGGCTTGGACCCACAGTGGGTCCAGGAGACTCCTGGCCTGGGGTTGGGCCCAGGTGTGGCTCTGGGTCTCTCCAGTGACCACAGCAGTTGGTGGCAGTGGGATCTCCTGATTCAGTTGATTCTCTGCAGGGTGGGTGTGCCACATTCCTGTGCCAGCCCCTGGATGTGCTCAAGACCCGCCTCATGAATTCCCATGGGGAGTACCAGGTGAGTCACCCACCCTGCCCACCTCACTGCTGCCTGTCCTCCACCAGCCTCTGCCTCCTGGCCCGTCCCACCTCATCTCTTGCCCTCTCACCTCAGGGTATTGTCCACTGTACCATGGAAACTGCCAAGCTTGGACCACTCGCCTTCTACAAGGTACCCAGCTGAGATGTGTGGGGTGAACCAGTCTGGGAGTTGCCATCCAGAACAGTGCTGGGGCAGCGGCCTTCCAGGCTCTGCTGTGGCAGCCTGGCTGCTTCCTGTGTCAGGTCTTCATCTGCCTGACCCCAGCTTGGCCCCAGAATATTACAGGCCTTGGCGTTGCCAGGACTCAGCCTGGGCTCAGACACTGCAGCTGCGGCCCTGTTGCACCCGTCAGGCTCCCAAATGGGAGTGCAGGTGTCAGCACTGATGTGTGGAACACGAGTTGGCATGTGATGCTGAGACCTGTGTGCACTGTGGTGGCTGTGGTGCAGCAGTCCTTGCTCTGCAGCCCGGGTTGTGTGCCCAGCCAGTGCTGCCCCACGCCTGCCCGCTCGTACTGCTGCTAGGCGCACCACGGCCAGGCATGTGCTAACTCTCCCCCTTCTTGCTGTCCCCTTCCAGGGCTTTGTTCCTGCTGCTGTCCGGCTTGTTCCTCAGACTGTTCTCACCTTTATCTTCCTGGAGCAACTGCGCAAATATTTTGGGATCAAAGTGACCACCTGAGTCAGAGGGATGGGACCCTGCCTCACCCAGGGGGATGAGCATGTGGGTCACCCCCAAGATCCCAGAAGCCCTCTTTGGGGCCAGCACCATTCCCCCTTCTTTTGGCCCCACTCCTGTGCCTTGTGGCCAACTCCCCTAGACTCCCCTCTCCTCTCACTCCCATTTTCAGTATCTCCATTACCTCTGCACTACTAGTTTTTGATTTCTTGTGGGGTTTTTTTGCTGTCTTCCCATTGTTCTACTTCTGGCCTTGAGTTCTGTCCTTGCTCCCCTCAGCCCTGTCTCTCATGTGCACCAGGAGCAGGACTGTGCTGTCCTGGGGAGGAGTAGGATTGGCTGCCTAGCTCTACCTTGTCACAGAGCCCAGGGGCTGAGGGGGTTGGTGTCCCTGTGGCTGTGGAGCTTGGGCTTAGGGCAGTGGATGCAAGGCCCTGTCCTCCCTCAGTGCCTCTAGCTCCCATGCTCCCCACCAATGCCAGCGTAGCCTGGATCCCCCACCTTGTTCCTGGCTTCCCACCCCCTGCTTCTGCTTGGCCAAAACTCCCCAGCACCACTGGCCGCTGGGTTCTTCAGGGATTGTGCTCATACCAATGAGGGCAGGGAATGTGCCCCAGCAGCCCCAGCTCTGGCAGCGTCCGGCAACGCCTGCTTGTGGACCCAGCACTCACTCACCCAGAGTGTGCCCATGCCAGACGTGGCCTCTGTGGGGGTGTCCCCCCCATGCTGTTCTGCAGCCTCGCTTGCCCTGAGGCTGGGCATTTCCCTGCCCCTCACAGCCCCCTGGCCCTGCACTGCCCTGCATGCAGAGGCTGTGGGCACCAACCCCTCTGCCCTGTGCACTCCTGTGTGTGCTGGACCTGAGGGATCAAAGAACTGGAGTATTCATGACCTTAATGTGTAATAAAGGTGAATGTGCACAGGGCCTGCTGTCTTGTTGTGAGCGGAATGCTGCGTCCCCTTTCTGCTGCCAAGGGCTTGGGCTGGGAGCTGAGCCAAGGGAGGGGAGCAAGGCATGGCCCCTGGCACTGTGCTGAGCAGGGAGTCTTCACCCTGCTCTGCCCAGCACCCCCCGACCTGTGCAGGGGGAGCTGTGGGCAGGCTCCCTGGCCAGACCTGTGCTGAGCTGTGCCCAGTCTCAGCTGTGCGGCAGCTCTGGAGCAGGGCCATGCCAAGGGTGCCTGTCGCCTCCACAGGAGCTGCCTCCTGGATGTGACACTAATTGGGCTCCGTCGGGCAGAACAGAGGCAGCCTGGCACAGCAGCTCAGTGAAAGCTCATCACCTTAACGAGGCCTAATGATGCTGGCTGGCATATGCCACTCTGGGCCTGTGCCTAGTCCTGGCAGAGGCTGTGGGCAGGTGAGTGCAGGGGGAGCTGGGCTCTCCCCTTGTAAGACACTGGGGGCTGCCCAGACAGGCTCTGGTGCCTCGTCCCCCAGCTGCCCCAGCCCTGCTCCCAGGGCCAGTGTGCACTGCTCTGTGCCATGCAAGGGGCCAACATGGAGCAGGGGAGCAATAGGGCCCCTATGGTCTCCCAGCAGCACAGAGCCCTTCTCGGGCCCATGCTAGCTGATGGCAGGGACATTCCAGCTGGGCTGCGGTCCCCCACCAGCTGCACCCACCCTGTGCTCCCAGCACATGCATTGGTAGACATTACTTTCAGTAGACAATCTGTGCTGCAGCCACACTGGCAGGACAGTGTGTGCCAGACATAGCCCAGAGCACGGTGCCCGCAGCTGCAGCGTGCTGGCACTGCTTGTCTCTGAGCATCAGAGAGTGTGGGGCTGGCAGCAGCCTGTGGTCACCATGTCAGTGCTGGCCACCAACACCCAGTCTCACCCTGCCCTCTGCCAAGGCCCCAGCAGCTGCCTGTAGGGGTTGCCCCAGTCCACCTCTCTGTCCCCACCCCGGGCAGGGCTGAGGGTTGCCAATCCTCGCCCCACAGTCCCCTCCTGGTCTGGATGGGTGCCAGGACCTTATACAGGGGGGCAGCCATAGGTCTGACCCTTCCCTGGCAATGGCAAGGCACCCTCAGGACCCAGCATGGGTTCAGGCTGCTCTGCCCACACCAACGAGGGCTTCCAGCCAGTGGGGGCAGCTCTGGGGGCTCCAGGAAGCCGGCGTTGGGCTGGGTGGGCTATTGGGGAACATACTCCGTGTACCTGCGCTGCCACAGCGGGCATGGCTACCGCATCCTGCACAGTCCAAGGTAAATGCGTTTGTGCCGGGGGCTCCCTCGGGCCGCGCTCCAGACCCAGGCGAGAGGTCCCAGGGCGTTGCTCTGCCTGGTTCACCTGCAGCGGGACAGCAGCAGCAAACACCGACCCGTCCCCGCCGGCGGCGGCCGGAGCGCGGGTGTCGAGGCGGCTCCCGGCGGCGCGGCCGAGGTCCGTCCGGTCCCCGAGGAGCCGAGCAGCCGGCGCTCCCGGGCGGGGCCGGGGGAGCGCTGGGACCGGGAAAACGTCCCGGGGAAAGGACNCCCGCGGCCGAGTCTAGCCGGTGCCCGGGAGCGGGGCGGGGCGGAGTAGCTGCGGCGGGGGACCGGCGGCAGAGACAAGCGACGGCGTCCCCGTAGCTCCGGGCACCGGCCGCCGGTGATGCGAGGGGCAGCGCCGAGCACTCGGGCGGGGCGGG
>VWZF01007175.1:899328-1033784 GCA_013396755.1 Sclerurus mexicanus | reverse complement strand
TGGTGCAGCTCCGTACCCCAACACTGCCCACGGCAGGGGGGCACTGGGCGAGCTCTGGGGTCCCTCCCACCCCACAAATGGGTCCCTTTGGGTACCTGACCCGCCGTGTGAGGATGAGGAGGCAAAGACGACGCTCGGAGACCCCGGAGCGGGTCCTGCCAAGGAGCCAGGTTCCCCCTGATGAGTAAGCAGCACGTGGAGCCGATGGAGGCACCGGCACGTTCCAGAGCAGGGAATCCACCAGGAGCTGCACGTGTTTGTGCTTGGAGAGCTCTCATCCACCTCCCTCACCGCCAGAACGGTCTGAGTTTGTTTGGAAGCTCTCCCGGAGAACGCAGGTTACAGGACAAGGACATGGACCAGAGGACTTCCAGCCCCCCTGGATATCCTGAGCCAGGCAAAGATTCCCTTCTGACAATCTCTGGTGCTCTGCATAAACACGCGCTGGCGACTGCCGAGTTCTCCGGCCCAAGTTTCTGCACAAAGCTCCGTGCTTCACCTTCTGCTTTCAATCCAGAAAACACGGAAACCCAGCCTAATCACTCCTCTGTGGGAACAAAGGAGCCAAATCCGCATTTCAGGCTCTGCTTTGCGGGCTTTAAATCAGCAAATATTTATCCTCTGCTGCAGAAACGTAACTAACCTGGAGGGGATGAGATTCTCCAGGCTGAAGGGTTACTGAGCAGTGTTTATCCAGCTTTACTTCCAGTCCTCCAGAGCTCCTCAATCCAGCCAAGGCTGTTGCATCTCCAACCCTCTCCTTGAAGGAAGAAGGGATGATGATTCTGGCATGTAGCATTAAAATATGGAATATTCCCTCCTCCTCCATCTGCCACAAACCCAGCTTTTATCTGTGTGTCTCCATTCCCACCTGAGGAGCAAGTCCTTCATTTCTGGCAGCATTTATTTTCCACATTATCTAATAATTTTTCAGATTTCCCCCCGATTCCTCAGTCCCTGATGAATTCCTGTGTCTGGCTCACCAGTTGCTCCCTGTGAGCTCCACTCTGATTTCAGCCTCACAGTTCCCAAATTTTGCCTGCTGGGAGAGGGAAGGCAGGGCAGGAAGAGGTCTATCCAAGAATTTTCAGGTGTGTTGTTCAGAGCTGGCTCACATCTGGGAGTCTAAAAATACTCCCCCCTTAAGGATCCGGCTGACTTTGAAATAAAGGAAAACCCCAAACTGAGCGTTGAGTGGGTTTGAACATAAAACCAGAGTGTGTGAGGGGCTATTTTATGATCCCACTGCTGCTCCGTTAAGGATGAGGTTATTCCTTCCCATCAGAGGGATCAAAGCCAAGCATGGAAAAGCACAGCAAAGCTCACCTGGTGCAGGGCAATCCCAGGGGAGGGTGAGCCTTCCATCCCCTTCGGTCCTTCCACGAGGGCTGCTCCTCGGCAGGGATGAGCCAGTACTTTGACATCGTGGATCCTGATATCCCAGCACCTTTTCCAGCCATGGAATCACAGACTGGGTTGGGTTGGGAGGCACCTCAAAGCCCACCCAGTGCCACCCCTGCCATGGGCAGGGACACCTTCCACCAGCCCAGGGTGCTCCAGCCTGGCCTTGGACACTTCCAGGGATCCAGGGGCAGCCACAGCTTCTCTGGGCACCCTGTGCCAGGGCCTGCCCACCCTCCCAGGGAAGGATTTTTCCCAATATCCCACTCAAACCCACTCTCTCTCAATCTGAACCCATTTCCCCTTGTCCTTGTCCGAATCTTCAGTCAAAACTACATTTCAGCTGACATGTCCCACATGCCCATCACCGCTCCAGATGGGAATTCAACCCACACGGAGCTGATACCTCAGGACCATAAAGCAGCTCAGGAGACACCAAAGTCCTTACTACACAATTACTGACTCTTCTTAACCCCTGAGTACGTTTTACCTCCTGCTGAACACAAAACAGCCCAAGTTCCTTACGCCAAGACGGAGGGAATCCCGGCATGGTTATGGTAAAACAATGTTTTAATAAACAGCAGCATAAAATAATCAGTGTTTAATATCATCTCTGACGTGAAATACAAAAACGCACATATCTTAATTATAAAATAGCCTTTGTTATTACATTTTCATGCTCGCCTAATTGAAATGCCCATACTTAATAAATCAATCATCAAGTAATACAGTGATTAAAAGCATGCAGTGAAAACAAAGAAAGATATTTGTATAAGGTAGTGGCTGAATATCACCAGAATATATTCCAAGAACATCTACATCAGGTTAAAAATAAAAAGAAACAGACCAAGATATAAAATGCAGAGATGTATTTTCACTTCTGCTGTACAAAACATCCTCACACTTTTGTGCAAAAAGATAAAGTCATATTATACAACATTGTCAACTGAGCAAAAGATTGGGTTTTGTGGACAATAAAATTACTTCTCAGTACAAAAAAGAGTCAGTGGAAAACTGTACCTTGTGTAACCCATTAAAGTGGTTTCGAATGAAGAATCTGGACTGTCTGTACCTGAATGGGTTTCTAATAATGACACAAATGCTGTGTTTCTAAGTGGAAAGTCGACACTAATTCACATTATTAGACACAATCGCTACCAATGGATTTGCTGCCTGATGGAATGTGAGTCTCCCTTTTTTTTTCCCAGGGTTACTGGAGTCAGAGTCACTGAAATGACACAATAAATATTCCCGGGAAAACTGATTGTCATCTCTAAAATCGGGCTTTGGAGCTTTTCCATTACACAGTTGCACAGCAACAAAAGGAGATAAAAATTTCTGCGTGAACGCCCGGATTGTGAAACGTTACCTGTGAAGAAGTTTAGCAGGTTCTGAAATTAAAGCCCTTTAATTTCATTTCCTTTAAGGCAATTCCTCCGAGCTGCTGTGCCTTTGGCAGCCGGCAGAGGTGAGTTCTGTAAACTGCAAGGTGGCAGCTCGAGCTTTTGTGCTGTCACAGAGAGGACGTTTTCTGGTCTGAACCTGAACTCAGACTCCCGACTTCCTGAAGGACCACAATCCTACCTGAAGGGATTTCTCCAGCTCTCAGATCACATATTTGAAACGTCATCCTCCACTGCAAAATTTACAAATATTTCCCCCCCTATTGGCACTGAAATTGCACACCCAGTAGATCTCCAAATCTTTGCATCCCTTAAAAAAGAGACGAATATTAAAAAATATGCTTTCAGTATAAAAAAAGGTTTCTGTGATTTGAACCACACCGGAGGTTTAAAAAGCTGTGTAAAAGCGCATGACAAAATGTTTTGATTTAAAAAAGGACCCCCAAAATTCCCCTTTCCCCTGATTGAACTGTCGGTGGCACTTGGAGAATCGACGTGTCCGTGCCAAGGCTGAGTATTCCCACCACAAGGATCTGCCCCTGGTTGTTTCTGCCCATCCTGTCAAGCAGTGACACTTCACAGAAGATACTTCCCGCAACGTCTGCTCGACAACCAGGAGGAATCTTTAATAAAATATTTGCATATAAATCTTTCCTACGCCCTTCTAGTTTGTGCTGCAAATAGTTCTATTTACACAGGCCCCCTTTATCTACAACTCCGCCGAAATCATGGATTCGTTGGGTCCGTGGATGCTGGAGTCTCCCAGCAGCGAAGGCTGCTTGGAGTCGACTTTGTAGGGTTTTTGAGTTTTATTCCCGAACACCGTAATCCCGATGCCCCCCGGGTGATTAGGGATGGCCATGTGGGATAGCAAAGGGATATTGGCCTCCTGGTTGGAGCCCGACGACGGCAGGCTGGTGACGTGGCCGGTGCTGGTGGATCCGCTGGCGCTGCTGGGGGAGCGGCTCTTGGGGGGGGGACAGTGCTGGATGACCCTGGGCGGGCCCTGCGGCGGGTAGTGGGCGGCGGGGAAGGCGGCGTACCCCGGCGGGATGGGGTACCCGTTGATGGGGATGTACCGCTGGTTCTGAGGTAGCGGGGGCCCGATGAACCCCGCGAGCTGGCCCTGGGCTATGCCCTGCGCCGGGAACATGTAGTTGGGGTACCTGGGGTTGCTGAGGTTGCTGACGGGGCTGGCGCTCAACGAAGTCGTTTGGGTGGTGGCGTTCCCACCGGAGGGGGTGGTGGAGCTCGTGTGGCTGGAGAGCCCCTCCCAGGAGCGCAGCCGGGCGTGGATCTCCTTGAAGCGCGGCCGCCGCGACGGCAGGTCGTGCCAGCACTCCGTCATCAGGCTGTACATCCTGGGGGGACAGTCCTCGGAGCAGGGCAGCAGCTGCCTCTTCCTGATCATCTCTATCACCTCCTGGTTACTGAACCCGTAGTAGGGCTGCAGCCCGAAGCTGAATATTTCCCACAGAACCACCCCGAAGGACCAAATATCCGAGTCGGAGGAGAACTTGCCGTACATGATGGCCTCCGGAGGCATCCAGCGGATGGGCAGCAGCGACTTGTTCTGCACCCTGTAGTAATCGGCCGAGTAGATCTCCCGGGAGAGCCCCAGGTCGGAAATCTTCACGTGGAGCTGCTCCCCGATGAGGATGTTGCGGGCGGCCAGGTCCTTGTGCACGAAGAAGTGGCCGGCCAGGTACTCCATGCCGGCGGCGATCTGCACGGCGATGTGCAGGAAGTCGCCGTGGTCCAGGCTGGACTTCACGGTGCCGTCCTCGTCGCTGCTGCAGCCCACGTCCGAGTGGGGCGAGCGCATCACCAGGAACTCGTGCAGGTCGCCCTGGTTCATGTACTCGAAGAGCAGGCACACGGGCTGCTCCTGCGTCACCATGCCCAGCAGGCACACGATGTTGGGGTGGTGCAGCTCTGCCATCAGCGACGCCTCCTGCTGGAACTCTGCCCACTGCTGAGGGTTGTTGAAGTCCTTGAGGGTCTTGATGGCCACGAGCTGGGCGTGGTCCATGCCGGGCAGGTAGAGGTGCCCCTTGTAGATCTTCCCAAAGGCGCACTCGCCCAGCTCCTCCATGAAGCGAACGGCTGAGAGAGGCAGCTCCTTGGCTTTGCTCTGCGGGAGAAACCACGGCAGTGACACGTCAGGACACACGGGGCTGCAAACACGACTTTCAGTAAAGTGTCTCCTCGTGCCCGGAAGCCGAGAGGACACGCACAGGAGTTCCCCGGAGCACAGAGCCTTCTGGGACTGATGCCACTCAGCCCCGGGAGGCACAGCCCGAGGGACACCAGCATCACCCACCTCGGGGCTCTGGGCTCCAAGAAGGAAGTTAGAATCCTTTCTTACCCAGGTACAAGCGGCAGGGATTACATGTAAATATATGCAGGAAGCGTTTCAGCAAAGGCATTTATACCCTTGGCCTTGGGCATTCCTGTCCTTCAAACCGAATGTGACTAATTTCAGGAATCGAGGCAATTCCCATAATTTCAGAGGTCCATGCTGAAGTGTTTTCTGGGCCAGGGCCTAAAGTTTTAGCAGAAAAAAAACTTTTTTTTTTTAAATTACGTCCTTGTAGCCAATTCTCCACTGGCTTTGCTATTAACCCTTCCAGGTCGTGCACAGACCTGGACAGTTCACACCTGACTGAACGTTCCATCCTGAAACGTGCAGGACAGTCATGGAAAACTGGGGCAGTGGGCAAAGCAGAAAGGCAAACTTGTGAAATGTGCAGACACTCACTGCCAGGCCACGAGGCAATTGTGTTATCCCCAGACATAAACCTGACCTGTGCCTGTAACCCCCAGCCCCAGCCCCACTCACTTGGGGTCCTCAGTAAAGCCACGGGGAGTAATTTAAAGCTAACGAGTTTGGGCTCCAAGCTGGGCTTTGTAAATCAGTGCAAACATTGGCATTTGTGTTCCCGAAATCGTGGAACAGCAGCTTCACAGTGGCAACGCGGGGGAAGAAGAGGCAATTAAAATAATCACAGGAAAATGACATTTTAGCATCAATTAATTCTAATTGAGTTGATCACTTATGACTTTTAGACAAATACTGCATTAATAGTAATAATAATGGTAATTATAATAATAATAATAATAAAGCCATTTAAGCAGGCAGCCAGTAGACTGTACGGTGATGGCAGGAAATTAGCTATATTGTTGAGGAACAGATGGTTTATATTACACAAATCCTTTAGGCTAAAACTTGTTTAGGTCTGGCATATTGTAAATTATATTCTAGTAATGAAAGTGAAATGACCTCTGTCTGACCCGAGCCTGGGCTCGTCTGTTTGAACCGACAGAGTGGAAAACTGGGGAAGAAAATGAAGCCATAAAGTTTTGGCAGGAAGGGCTCCCTTCAAGTGGAGCAGTTCCAAATCTGCCCAGGTTTTGTTTGACAAGTATTTGTCACCCGTGGGTGTCCCAAATGTAGGGAAGTGTAAAATACACAGGAGGCAGGAGGCCAAAGGAAGGGGGAGAGGGGCAGCACAGAGGGAAGCCCAGCCCTCCACCTCTTCATTAGCTGCATGACAAGACAACCCTCATTTATCATATTTTTGGAGACAATTAAAACCCCTTCAAACTGCAGGAAATGCTAACTCTTCTATCTACCCAAGGAAACATCTCCCTCCGTTGGAGCTCAAAGCCTTAAGTGTGTTTTGCCCCAAAGTTGACATTAATACTGCCTGTATTATTTAAAAATGGGATTCTACTTCCTTTATTTTACAGTACTGTTTGGAAGGCAATCAAAACACGGGAGACAGGGAGAGCTGGGTTTCCCAGTGGGAGAATAGAGAATTAGCATAAAGAAGATGGGAAGCTTTCTGCAGCACGTGATTTGAACCTAAAAAAGAGAAGAGAATGGTCTCTATTTGCACACATTTCCAGGCAGGTTGTTGTCCCACGCTGTGTGTGTCAGCAGGATCGGTGGGAATCAGCACCTCATTAAAGTGATGCTGAGATTCCCATTATCTCCAGTTTAGCCAGGACTGTCCCCCAAACATCTCCTGGATCAGGGAGCAAGGAGCAAATCCAAATTTAACACGCTATCCCACGGGGCTTGGAAGCAAGATGTAGTTTTGACACTTAGGAAATGGCTTTTTTTTGGTATTATTTTTGTATTATTACCAACATTTTGGTACTCCAAGCTGCACGTGACAGTTGGAATTAAGAACTTCAACGGAAAATGGGGATAAATTCACTGGGCTGCTATGTGTGGGACCACTCCAAACAGTGTTAATTGGCCACAATTAACTCTTTATAACCCAATCCTATAAATCTGATGTCTGGGAGCAAACAGCAGCAGCAGCCCAGGCTGCTCTGGTGATAATGGTAATTAAATCATCCCAGAATTTCTTCCCAGATGGAGAACACGGCTCCTGAAGCACCAGCATGGAGGAACAGGACACAGGGAATGGCTTCCCACTGCCAGAGGGCAGGGATGGATGGGATATTGGGAAGGAATTGCTGGCTGGGAGGGTGGGCAGGCCCTGGCACAGGGTGGGCAGAGAAGCTGTGGCTGCCCCTGGATCCCTGGAAGTGTCCAAGGCCAGGTTGGACAGGGCTTGGAGCACCCTGGGCTGGTGGGAGGTGTCCCTGCTGGACTGAGCTGAGCTTTCAAAGCCCTCCCAACCCAACCCATCCCGTCAGCCTGTGATTCCCAGGCTCCCCTTTCCCGGTGCTGAATTATCGGGGCTGCGGAGGAAAAACCTGCTCCGGCAATATTTCAAGTTCACATTTCTGCAAAGCAATAAAATCCAAACGGGGTTAATTCTGCTGCCGTTCTCTAAGCCAAGGACCAGCCCTGCCAAGGGGTGCCCAGTTTCTGTGGTAAATAACTGCAAATAACGATTTGCTGTATTTCTTTGTTGGCCATCTCACCGAGACACTGGGATTCCCAAAGACCAGCAGTGAACCCTTCCCAAGGGAAAGGAACCCTGGAGGGTGGGAATGCTGGATGACAACTGGGAACTTACCCAGAGGAGGATAAACTAGGGGAATTTAACGGAGGAGTTGGAGAAATCGAATTAATTAAGTAGTAAAACAAATCAGAATGAAGAATTAAATGGTGATAAATCATAAATAATAATTAAACGGATATGGGGATTATATAAATTATAAGGGTTGCATAAATTAGATAAATGAATACGTATGAAGAATTAAACAAATTATGTAAATGGTAAGTGTATCATATGAATTCTAGGAAGTATGTAAACCATCTAAATAATCAAATAAATTATATAAATTACAGGAAGCATTGAAATGATATAAATTATTAAATAAATTATATGAATAAATAAATTACATAAATTAGAGGAAGTACAAAGGTGATATAAATAAATTATACGAAAAAATTAATAAATTCTATATATTATAGGAAGTACAAAGGTGATATAAATAAACTATATGAAAAAATTAATAAATTATAATTATAGGAAGTATGCAAATTATATACATAATTTAATAAGTTATATGAGTAATTTAATAAATTATAGGAAGTATGAATACTATATAAAATAAATTCTGTGAAAAAACAAATTTTATAAATGATAGGAAGTCTGTGAATTGTATAAATCAATCATATGAGCGATGAAATAAATTGTGTTAATAATGTAATGGATTATATGAACAAATGATACAAATTACTAAAGGAATGCCATAAATGATGAGCTCAATTACAGGGAGCACATGAATCCTATAAATAAACAAACGAACCCTACAAACAGGGGAGTTTCCTGCAGGACTTACCCAGCAGCTCCACTCCCAGGCAGGACTGGCGCAGGAACCCCCGCCGCCCCCGGGCACCCCCCTGGCAATCCCCCACCCCGGGCGGGCACGGCGTGGGCACGGTGCCCCTGCTGCGGGCTCACCTTGGGTTTGTAGGCGCTCAGCATGGACATCTCCACGTTCTGCCCCCGCACGTGCTTCGGCTGCCGCGGCGCCGGCGCCGACGGCGACTTCTGGTTGTTGCGGCAGATGCAGATGAAGAAGAAGAGCAAGGCTATGGCCAGGGGGATGGTGACGCTCGGCACCAGGATGTACAGGATCTCCATCTTGTTCTTCTCCTTGGAATCCTTATAATCTGGAAGCAAAGCCAACCCGACAGTGACTGAAACGTCCCGCAGAGTCAAGTATGTCTAAAAGAACAAAGCCCCCGGTTCCTTTCACTCTGGTTCACCTTGAATGCTGTTTTGGTTTCCTCAGTATTGAGAGGAAACATAATTTGGTGGAGGGACGCTTCTGTGAGGACACAGAATGGCCAGGGACAATCTGCTGGCAGGTCAAAGCTGCTGATGGTCAAGGAAGCAGCTCAGTGACGTGAGGTGGGCATTGCTTGAGGAGACATGGAGTCCCGGTCCAACACAGATCCAGGGGAAGTCAATTCCTAAATTATAGCTTATGGAAGAGGCTTCTGGGAGGTGGCCCTGCCCACGGGAGGGGGTTGGAACCAGATGATCTCTAAGGTCTCTTCCAACCCAAAACCATTCTGTGACTCCAAGAGAAGCTCTGATGGGATTCCAGGCTCCTAATTTTAATATGTGTACCAGGTTTTGCTGCTATACTTTCCTTAATCCAATAAAAATGTGGAGGGCCATTAAGAAAGATCGTTTTATCCCCCCTTATTTCCAGCCTCCTGTTCTCAACATCTCCCAGCACTTCTGTGGCCACTCAGGGCACCAGAACAAACAACACGGGCACCGAAAAACTGCTTTTCTCGTGAGTTTTAGGTGCAGGAGCAGGACAATTAGGAACTCCAGAGCAGAAGAAAGGGAGAACACCCAGGCAATGGGAGGAAATGCACAGAACTGGCCAGAAACAGAGAAAGCAGTCCTGCAAGTCAGGAAAGGGGTTCAGAAGGTCTGAACACAGACAAAAGATGCAGCATAATCCTAAAATAAATCTTCCCAAGGTCTGGTCTTGATAAGATTAATGGACTAATGGGAAACCCCTCTCCTCCACCAACCCTGTGCTGAGTGTCAGTGGAGCAGGGTGGCAAATGCTGGAGCACTGCTGAGGCTCAGGGTATCATCACACTGGGATGTACATCCTGAGGAACCTGGGGCATCCCCCTGAGCTGCAGGACTGGTGGCTGGAGCCCGTAGGGTTTCCCAGGGAGCTTCAGGCAGATTCTGGCACCACGGGGAAGGGTTTATTACTCTACAAGGTCATTCCCGTTAGTTTGGCTGTGTTTTCCAGGCTGCATTTGTCCGAGTGCTCAGCAGCCCACACAGATATCTTTTATGCACTTAATTAAACACGACCTTGATCTGAAGCTTGGGCTTGACTCAAACAGTGACAGAGGCAAAGTTCAAATGGCTCTGGATGTCACTTGGCGTCACCCCCGGCCTCTCAGAGGCTCGCACTGTCCTGCTCCACCCACGCTCCTCCTGCACCATTCTTTTTACATTAAGTTGTGCCACCTGGTTTTTAACTGCGAGGAGAGGGAGCCCAAATACTTCTGCAGCATTTTGGAAGCAGCAGAGGACTAAAGCACCTCCTCCCTGTGTCCGGAAGGGCAGTGAGTGCTCTCCAGGGAAAGCCCAGCGTGGATCCACTGTGGGTCTCTCCAGCACAGACACACGATCACTGCCCTGCCCCTCTCCTTCAAACCCTTCTCAGCTCGGTCTTTGCTGAGCCTCACGCTCGAATTCCTCCGTGTTTCACATCTCCCTGTAATCAGGCTGGCAGACAAACCCAGGGCAGCTCGTGGGATACAGTGGGAGAGAGGAGAAGAAAGCAGCAGCACGAGGCACCCGGAGACCTGGGCACCAGTTCATCACCTGGGCTGCTCCAGTCAAAGGCAATTATTATTCTTATTAAGGAGCAGCCCCCGCCGGGAAGCCTCATTAGGTTAATAGGTTTCTTGGGAGCCACCCTAATTAAATCCGTTTCCCATCTAGGAACGTCCCGGTGAGGCAGAATGCACAATGTTGATTAAAATGTGCCTGAAGTGGCTCTTTCAGCCAGTGCAAAGCCAGCAGAATGCCAGTCCCACACAGTACTCTGCTTTTAATGTGCAGATTAGCATCTAACAATTAAATTCCTGCTCACCTGATACAGCTCTGCTCGTATTTAGAATAATAAAGCTGCACAATGAGGGCCACTTAAGGCAGCGGTGAGAGGTAATTAAAAGCAAAAAGCAGAATCATGGAGTTGTTGAGGGTGGAAAAGCCCTCAGACATCACCGAGTCCAACTGTTCAACCAGCACAGCTCAGGCCTTGTTCAAAACCAGAGGTGATCTTGCCAGGTGCCCTGAGCTGTGTTTCAAACCTGTGTTCTACAGAGCTGCCCTGGCTGCATTTTGGTTTCCCAAAAGGAGCAAAAATGGACATTCGGCTCTCACGTGGCTCTGCTTTCCTGGGAAACAAATGGAAGGCCTGAACAAACGGGTTCTAACTGTTTTATCTGTAGAAATCGCAATATTGATAACATGCCAAATAAAAAGTACAGCTCTTTGCAGGGCCGTGCCAGAAATTCACCCAGAAATGTTATGGGGGTGCAGGGTACAAAGTTCCACACAAACTTCTATGTCGCCTCCAAGTTGTCACACGAACAATCTCTTTGCCCTCGGAAAGGAGATACCTTTGATGTTGCTGCTCCATAGCCAGAACCAAATGAAATGTCTTCTGGTTATGGTTATGAACATTCCTGCTGTGAGACATGTTCTGAGCCTGCTCCAAAGTCTTTTCCAATTAACGGAGAGATGGGAAGCGATGCCAAAATGGGATATAAATTATGTTCTTACTGAAAGAGGAGATCAGGGGAAAGGCAGACAGTCTGGGCTGGATCGTGTGCATCTCCAATGCTCTCCTTGGTTCTGGGCCCCTCAGCAGAAGACACCGAGGGGCTGGAGCGTGTCCAGGGAAGGGGCTGGAGCAGCAGGAGGGGCTGAGGGAGCTGGGGGGCTGAGCCTGGAGAAAAGGAGGCTCAGGGGGGACCTTGTGGCTCTGCAAGTCCCTGCCAGGAGGGGGGAGCTGGGGGGGTCGGGCTCTGCTCCCAGGGAACAGGGACAGGAGGAGAGGGATGGGGCAGGTGGGACAGGACTGGATATTGGGGAAAATTCCTTCCTGGAAAGGGCTGTCCAGCCCTGGCACAGGTGCCCAGGGCAGGGGTGGAGTCCCCATCCCTGGGGGGATTGAGAAGCCGTGTGGATGTGGCACTTGGGGACATGGTCAGTGTGGCCTTGGCACTGCTGGGGGATGGTTGGACCCGATGGTTTTGGAGGGTTTTTCCAACTTAAAGGATTCTTTGATTCTATGACATAATTTGGACTGAGGAGCTGCACTGATTGCAACAGCAGCCTGGAAAGTCAGGGACACTTGGGCTGCCAAGGTGCAGGCATTCCCTGGGAGATGACTGCCATGGCACCACTTCACCAGCTGCAGGGACAACAGGTGCTCAAAGATCTCCTCGGAGCAGAGACATTGTGTCTTCAGTTCCAAACACCGCAGTCAGCCTTCCCTACACCTCTCTTTCCATGGATTCAAAGGAGACACTTCATTTACATCTCCCCAAGCGCCCCTCGGGCAGGACAGGACCCCGAGATAAGCTCAGCTGGTTACACCACAGTGCCAGTAACACCCAGGACATTCCCAGATGGGCCATTCACTCAAGAGCT
Source organism: Sclerurus mexicanus (assembly GCA_013396755.1). Taxonomy (NCBI): domain Eukaryota; kingdom Metazoa; phylum Chordata; class Aves; order Passeriformes; family Furnariidae; genus Sclerurus; species Sclerurus mexicanus. The sequence goes on along the minus strand of VWZF01007175.1, from coordinate 1,021,336 downwards.
GCAATGCTCATCCTCATCCTCGTGGGTCCCTTCCAACTCAGAACACTGTATGAAAAGTCCCCCTCTCTGTCCCAGAAGGAAACCCAGAACAGGCCGGCAATTACCGCACGCCGGGACGTCGCAGAGCTCGGACTTGAAGTTCTCGTCCAAGGTGAAGCACCACGGGGCGTCCTTCTGGTTGCCGGGGTTGCGGCAGTAGGAGTGGCCGCCGTTGAGCTCGGGGTACCTGACGGCGGTGAAGGTGTGGGTGTGGGGGTACTGCGAGTTCCAGGGCTGGCACTGCCGCCCCGAGCGCGTCACGCTCACCGTGCCCCGGTAATCCACGCCCGTGCTGTTGTAGCACTTGTGATCTGGGGAAGGAAGAAAGCCAAGGAAAGGGTCGGTGGTGGCAGGCTGGAGTCACCCCCTTGCTCCCCTCTGCCACTGGACAGGGGAGAGGAAATATAACCAGTTCATGAGTGAAGGATCCCTCACCGGTCACCATCATGGGCAAAATGGACTCAAAGTGGGGGTATTATTCAATTTGATTACTGACAGGATCAGAGAAGGAGAATGAGAAGTAAAATAAACCTTAGAAACACCTTTCCCCTTCCAAGTTCTACCTCCTTCCGCCCAGCAGGGAGATGGGAATGGGGGTCATGGTCAGTTGTTCCTGCTGCTCATGGAGAAGAGTTGGAGTCCTTCCCCTGTTCCCCATGGGGTCCCTCCCACAGGACAGAGTCCTTCAGGAACCTCTCCTTTTATTTCTGTTTGGTGTAAAGTTCTCTCACCATACCTAATTGGTGGGGGGGGGTGGTCGTGGCTTGGCACCTGGGGAAGGGGTTCCACGTGGACCCATCTCCCTTGCCTGGCAGGTACTCTATGGGCTCATGATCTTCAAAGCACCCCTATGTTCCCCCTTTCTGCTGGGATTTCAATGGAGAGGGGACACGTGGTCTCCATTTCTCCCTGTCCCTCTGAGCAGATGATTACTGTGAGGAGAGTGTTGACCATGTTCCATCCAGGGAGCAGCTGCTGCATTTTACCCTAGAATTCTTAGTCTCCCCTAAATTTTAACCCTGCAGGGGTACAGTTGCCTCTCCATGGGCTCACCACAGGCTGCAGGGGAACCTCATCTCCAGCTCCTGGAGTATCTCCTGCCCCTCCTTCCCCACTGCCCTGGGGGCCTGCACTGTTGGTCACATGTTCTCACTCTGCTCTTCTCTGGCTGCAATTTTCATCTGCCCAATAGCTTTTTTTCCTTCTTTAACTGTTATCCCAGAGGTGCTCCTGTCATTCCTGCTGGGCTCGGCCTTGGGCAGCAGCGGGTCCATCCAGGACCCACTGGCATTGGCTCTGCAGGACCCGGGGGAAGGTTCTGGCAGNGCCGGCAATTACCGCACGCCGGGACGTCGCAGAGCTCGGACTTGAAGTTCTCGTCCAAGGTGAAGCACCACGGGGCGTCCTTCTGGTTGCCGGGGTTGCGGCAGTAGGAGTGGCCGCCGTTGAGCTCGGGGTACCTGACGGCGGTGAAGGTGTGGGTGTGGGGGTACTGCGAGTTCCAGGGCTGGCACTGCCGCCCCGAGCGCGTCACGCTCACCGTGCCCCGGTAATCCACGCCCGTGCTGTTGTAGCACTTGTGATCTGGGGAAGGAAGAAAGCCAAGGAAAGGGTCGGTGGTGGCAGGCTGGAGTCACCCCCTTGCTCCCCTCTGCCACTGGACAGGGGAGAGGAAATATAACCAGTTCATGAGTGAAGGATCCCTCACCGGTCACCATCATGGGCAAAATGGACTCAAAGTGGGGGTATTATTCAATTTGATTACTGACAGGATCAGAGAAGGAGAATGAGAAGTAAAATAAACCTTAGAAACACCTTTCCCCTTCCAAGTTCTACCTCCTTCCGCCCAGCAGGGAGATGGGAATGGGGGTCATGGTCAGTTGTTCCTGCTGCTCATGGAGAAGAGTTGGAGTCCTTCCCCTGTTCCCCATGGGGTCCCTCCCACAGGACAGAGTCCTTCAGGAACCTCTCCTTTTATTTCTGTTTGGTGTAAAGTTCTCTCACCATACCTAATTGGTGGGGGGGGGTGGTCGTGGCTTGGCACCTGGGGAAGGGGTTCCACGTGGACCCATCTCCCTTGCCTGGCAGGTACTCTATGGGCTCATGATCTTCAAAGCACCCCTGTGTTCCCCCTTTCTGCTGGGATTTCAATGGAGAGGGGACACGTGGTCTCCATTTCTCCCTGTCCCTCTGAGCAGATGATTACTGTGAGGAGAGTGTTGACCATGTTCCATCCAGGGAGCAGCTGCTGCATTTTACCCTAGAATTCTTAGTCTCCCCTAAATTTTAACCCTGCAGGGGTACAGTTGCCTCTCCATGGGCTCACCACAGGCTGCAGGGGAACCTCATCTCCAGCTCCTGGAGTATCTCCTGCCCCTCCTTCCCCACTGCCCTGGGGGCCTGCACTGTTGGTCACATGTTCTCACTCTGCTCTTCTCTGGCTGCAATTTTCATCTGCCCAATAGCTTTTTTTCCTTCTTTAACTGTTATCCCAGAGGTGCTCCTGTCATTCCTGCTGGGCTCGGCCTTGGGCAGCAGCGGGTCCATCCAGGACCCACTGGCATTGGCTCTGCAGGACCCGGGGGAAGGTTCTGGCAGCTGCTCACAGAAGCCACCCCTGGCTACCAAAGCCTGGCCACAGAAGGCCAGCAGATGGATGCAGCACACAGGGGGATGAGCTGCTGGCATCCCCCAGGAAGCTGCTGCTGGCCCAGGGCCGGCAAAGCCAGTTTGGGAACAGGGGCTCCCAGTTTGCTGTGGCTCTAATGCCGGGCCTGCTTTGCATTCACATTCCTGGGAGGATTTAAAGCTTATGCTTCTGTAATGAAAACAGCTTATGCCGGGCATTTTTAATATAAGATACACAAAAGAAGTAAAAACTACAGTGGGAACCTGAACTGCTGCCATTATTTTCATAGGAAGGTGGAGAATTTGCTGGAGCCACGTTTTATGTTTGACTATTCAGATGTGTAAGGGTTGTGACCAGCCTGCAGCCCAGCCTGATCAAAGACTGAGCTCAGCCAGGGCCTAAAATTAGGCTGGGTTAGGCAGGGACAGCCACAGATCCAGCCCCTACAAAGGCTCCTCCTGACAAGCAAGGGCTGCAGTGGGAGGGCAGGGAGGATTAAGCCACTCCTGTTTCTCAGCATGCAAATGCTTACACCTCATAGTTTCCTACTTCATATTAATTGGAAACACTTCACATTAATTAGAAATTACCTGGAAAAGTCTCTCCGAATTGCTACGCCTTGGACTAGCTCGGGGAGGAGTGCTGGAGCTGGGGAACTAGAGCTGGCAAAGCCCAGCACTGGCCCCAAGTGGGATACAGCAGCCCCAGGTGGGATACAGCAGCCCCAAGTGGGATACACCGGCCCCAAGTGGGATACAGCAGCCCCAGGTGGGATACACCAGCCCCAAGTGGGATACACCAGCCCCAGGTGGGATACACCGGCCCCAGCACTTGCCCAGCACGGACACGCAGCCCTCTGCCACTCACTTTTGTTGATGGGGTCTGCCATGGGGATGCCAATGCGGATGCAGTTGACAGCCTCGGGGCTGTCCGGCTGCGGGAGGTCCTCGCAGTTGGGCAGCTTCAGCCTCATCAGGATCATGGGGTTGGACCTGGCAAAGATGTACTCGGTCTGGCACAGGACGTTCTCCAGGATCTCGCACTCGTCCCGGCACAGGTCGCGCGGCTTGGGCGCGGCGGCGGTGTCGTCGCAGTAGGGGAAGGCGTAGTGGCACAGCGAGGGGATGGCGAACTGCGAGCACTTGTCCGACAGGTGGCTGGAAGTGCCGATCATGGTGAAGGCGGCTGGGGGACACACACGGCTAATTACTGGCGGCTGTTAATGAGCCTGGTTCCGCTGGCAAGGGAAGTACCCTTGAAAATGCCAGTGGAAATCTGTTAAGCACGCTACCGAAGGCCCCTCCGAATAACTCCCAACAGCCCACAAAGTCTTGTGCTATTTGGATGCCTCTTGCCCAAGAGGTAAACCCCGAACTCCTGCAGGCTGCAGGGTGACAGGACCAGTTCCTCTGCGGAAGGTGACACCTCTCACACTATCACAAATGACTTTTCAGACTAAATTCTGTAAGATTGTGAATGGTGGCAGTACAGAAACCATTGGCCTTTCTTGGGGGCAAAGCAGAAGCCTTTTTTCAGTGCTGACAGTGCTTGAGGACAAAGGAAGAACACCCTGGGGAGAAGAGAAATTTGGGATATTCTGACAGCAAGAGAAAAAGCTGAATATAGAGAAGCTGACTGCAATGGCTGGGATGTGGCCAGTGGTGATTTATATCAAAAAAATAGGTGTATCATGACATCTGTGAGGCCTCAGTTTGAATTCCCCATCAGCATAGCCCACAAAACCAACGAGAACTGGTTCTTTACTAAATCTAAAGGAAGAACACTCCCTGCTGGACCATTTATGCAGCCTTTTCCAGCACCTAAATGATCTCAACCATACAAAGTCAACCAATCCTGGTCTGCCTTTGCTTTCAAAATCCGTTTGGGTAACAGCAGCACAAGGTGGCCTGGCTATGAGCCTCCCAGGGGCTGTAAATACACAGCCCCTTCCCCTTGAAAAATCACATTTCAGTGTTTTTTGGGGGAGCCAGAGGGGCAGAGCCGCAAAGTTTGCTCAGCCCATCACTCTCCAAGTGACTCCCTCCACTGAGACGAGCCCTGGGCGAGCCCCGTGGTGGCAACTCAGGGCAAATAAAACCAGCAGTGCTGTGCACAGAACCCAGGAGGGTTCGGGCCAGGGAAGCGGGGCAGCAGCCACCCACCTGTGATCTGGTTCTCGATCTCGCCCTGCATGTGCAGGGACTCCATGTAGACCGTCCTGTTGCCGATGAAGCGCGCGCAGGCGATGCCACGGTAGGGCTGGCAGAACCCGTCCTCTTCGTACTCATCCCTGCAAGCGAGCGGGGACACAAAGGCGTGAGCCGTGGCCCAGGTGGCCCCGCACTGAGGGTCCCCATGGGGAGCTGGCCCTTGTGCTGGCAGAGGCCACAGCAAGGGGCTGCTGGGCTTTCTGCACCAGGGAGCACCTGGGATGGGGCTTTGTGCCCTGCGGAGTTTAACCTTCCAGCAGTCCCACACTGGAAACTCTTCGTAACATGTTGAAAGCAGTAAGGATCATCTCCTCGCATTCAACAAGGTCTGGAGTATTTATTATTTAAAAAAAATCTTCACCTGGCTGGTAAAAAAGTACTGGTGGCATTTCAGCTTAACCAAAGTACACATGAAGGTTGTATAAGGGAATGCTTTTGGCATATTCCTGTTCTGCTCAGGAAAACACCCAGCCTCGATTAGAAAAGAAACACAAACAGCCCGGAAAAAGAAATATTTATCTAAAGCAGCTAATGTGTAGTTTCCTATTTTTGAACCACACTTGTATGTGACTTCATGAACAGAGCAGGAAGAGTCATGCTGGCAGAGACAGAATTGAAAGTGTGAGTAGAAAATCCAACCTGTCCCAGCCCTGATGCCCCTGCAATGGGAACTGTTCCCTCGACCTTTCACGTGTGGTAACATTTAGTGCTAAGACAGGAGTTAAATGGACACGTTTCTTTCATCAGGTGCTTTGTTTCAGGGAACACAGGAGACGTTTCATACAGAAATCCAGCCGTGAAATTATTTGCCAATATTCCAACAGAGCAAAGAAGGGAGATTCCTGGCCCTCTGGAGGCAGATGACCCAGAGCTCTGTGCTGGCCCTCGGGGGAGGTTTCGGGGTGTTCCGAGATGCACGAATCAGCCCTTGTAGCTCCCTGCTTTGAGAATCCAGGCGCAGGGAAACATTTGGGATGCATTCCCTGGACAGACACCTGGGCTCTGCCGAGGCCCCAGGAAGAAGGACACGCTTAAGGAAAATTTGCTGCTAATTTCTTTGTTATTCATGCCCGCTCCAGGCAGATGTTTTATGGCTCTCAAATTAGGATAAAGGATACCGGAATATCCCTAAGTCTGATGACAGCTGGGCAGGCAACAGTTTACCTTCTTTGTGTGCTTTTTTTATTTGCAGAATTCATCCTCCCCCAGATGCTGAAAGCCAACAGTGGAATCACCCTAGCCTTAATAGGGAAAAATCAGAGCTTTTTTAATCAACTCTGCCATTAAGTTTAACAAAAGGCACTTTCATCCCCTCCTTGGCTATGAGAGCTTGGAAATGCAAATTCCATTGATCCTCTTTGAAGTGGCCCATTCATCGCGCTGGGGCGGCCGGTCCCTGTCACAGCGGCCAGCACCAGCTAATGGGATTAGTGGGAAGAAGGGCCCCCACCGCCTTCCAGGACACCCCAAACCTCTCCCAGCTCCAGAGCAGCGGCCCGGCATTCCCGCAGCGCCGCTTTCCAGGGCACAGGGAGAAGCCAAAGACCGGGAATTAACCGTGGTAATTTATGAGTGTGGAGACAGCGGGGTGGGAGAGATGGAAACCTCCTTCCACAGGCATCTCACAACGGAGGAATCAGCGGGAAGGGGTCCAGGCTTCACTGGGAGATGGTCCCACGATGTTCCCAAGCACACTGAAAACTGGATTGCAAAAGCACAACGTTTGCCAACTCAACTCCCCATGAACAGCTCGATGGTGGGCTGAGGTGAATCCAGCCAGCAAAGATGCTCCGGGACAACCAGGGACACAAAACCGCATCCGCCAAATCCCCCTCTGGGATACAATTAATTATCCATTTAGTACTTTCCCCAGGCTAAATTCAGGATGGAATTTGACCGGGGAACTACCCAAAGGCTCCCCTTCGAGTGGAGGAAGGTTTCGTGCAATAGCTGCGCAGAGCCAGGCTGGGCAGCGAGCAGGGGCACCAGTGTACCTGGGTTGGGAATGCCCCAGGAGCTGGACTTGGCAGACACTCTGGGAAGGTGAAGATTAAAGAGGAAGGGTCTGGATGCCACCACGGCTGCCCTGGGGCTGCATGCCAGGTGAATTCACAGAGGGAGAACAGCAGAGTAGGAGCTCCTACAGGGCAGGCACTATTAGAGTTGTTTTGGAAATCAGCTCCTTAGTGGGGCAAAAGGATAAATCAAAGGAAAGGAGCTGGAGCATCAGAATATGACAGCAGGATCCCTGGCACCCGGGAGGGTCCCCTGGTCTCTGCTCCCAGAGCTGTGGGTGCTAAAGGTGAGAGGAGGAGGGCTGTGAGGTTCCCCTCTTGCTCCCACAGCAGGACTCCTGATGCCAGGCCAAGAGCACATCACCGTGGTGAAGTTATGGCACAAGCTCTTTGGTGAGCAAGAGGCCACGTCTCACTCCCTGCCTCTGATCCTGTGCCACCCCTCATCAGCTGCTGAAGGTCACAAAACCCCCTCTTGCCTCTGCATCTCCCCTCCCTCCCTCCTGCACTGCTTCCCATGAGACGGCTGAGGATGGAAAGGTTTAGATTTGGTACCTCAGGCCTCCCTGTGGTCCTTGAGGGGCACCCAAAGCTGTTCCCTGGAGCCAGTGCAGCTGCCAGTGGGCACTCCCTGAGCCACCAGTGCCCACCACACACTGGTTTTGGGGAGCCTGTGCAGAGGTGAACACCCTCTGCTCACCAGATGTCCCATCCAAACCCAGTGAACAAAAGCAATGCAGCTTGAACACATTCCCCACCTCCTGCTGCCAATTGACAGCTGCCTTGGCTTTAAACACAGTTTTTCTGGGACCAAGGCTGAGCTCCAGATCCCTTTCAATGTCCATCTTTTCCATCCCTCACCTGCTTCGTGTAAGCAAATCCCTGTATCCCTGCTCCAAGGTGCACCTGCTTCACAGTCCTCATCCCATTCTTCCCACAGCACAAGGAAGGGTCCCTTTGGCTCACACGGGATGCAAATTAGACCCGATTCGGCAATTATCGTGTTAACATTTACAGACAAGCTTAAGTCCTAATGATTAAGTCCTAATGAAATGGAAGTCAGTCCAAGCCCGGAGGGGTTTCTGCCTGCGGATGGACTTAATCTCTTGAGCAAATTCGGGCTGGAGCAGAGGGGAGAGCAGTCAGCAGCCCAAAGCCAGGGATGGCAGCCCTAGGAACAATTCCAGCCTAAGCACAGGGCAGCTCTGGGGGCTGGGGCTGCCCCTGACCTGCTTGCACTGCCTGCACCCCACAGAGCCCCGGAGAGCGCGGGGAAGGCAAAGGCAAGCGCTGGGTTTTAATGGCCAACAGATGAGACAGCACCGTAGGGCCTGAAGGTTATTTCTCTTCAGGTTTGGTTTCCCCTCTGTTTTCTCTTGGAGTCTTTAAATATTTCTAGCCTTGATGTTTACCTTGGAGCCTGCCCACCGCTCCCAGGCCCCGCTGCAGCTCCCCCTGTGACAAGACTTCTGGCTTGGTGCAATTACAGAGCAGTGGATTAAATTCACACCATTCTCAGGTGTCCCTGGGTATCTGATTGCACAGAGTTTACAGCAGACCCAGTCCACACCCAAACCCTCTGACTGCACAGGGCTCCCTGAGGGGGCAGTGCCAGGGCCATGCCAGAGCAGCTGGGGCTGCCCCTGGATCCCTGGAAGTGCCCAAGGCCAGGTTGGATGGGGCTTGGAGCACCCTGGCACAGTGAGTGGCACCCCTGGCCATGGCAGGAACCAGAACTTGGTTTAGCAAAAGGTTTGCAACCAAGCTTTAATGTGAGTCCACTTAGAACTATGGAATATATTAAAAGGAAAACTGAACCTTGTGAGATCATGTTCTATTTGTTTTAACAATCCAACATATTAAAAATACAGATTCCAAAGATGGTGTAATCCTGTGGTCATTTCTACCACACCCCATGGATTGACTTTCTTTCTCTCTCTCTTTCTTTCCCCTTTTCCTGTATTTTGCTTTAAGAAGGATTTGAGTGAGTACCCAACAAAAAAGAATGATAAATACAGGCCTGATTTTGATATCCTGAGAAAAAATGGACAATGGAAAGAACAGGACAAGGCAAGCCAAAGTCCCAAATGCTTTGGGAGTGCCCAGATGAGGTGGGAGCCCTGCCCTCCCTCCTGATCCCTGGTCCAAGCCCATCCTGCCAGGGCTCGAGCTCACACCCATCTGTCAGCAGGCTGCTTGGACTGGACACTGGATCCCCATCCTTGTGGGAAGCAAATCTCTAAGTGACAGCAGTGCAAACAGAGCAAAGGGAAGGCTTAACAAAGCCAGCCAGAAGGGCCATCCCAAGGCTCAGTGACACTGGAGGATGCCCCAAAGCCAGCAGGGACTGAGGTGGGAGTGCAGAGCCAGGCTCATTGATGGACACGCTCCAGTCTGCACAGCAAAAGCAAAGAAATGCTGCATTATCTCCAGGATCTCCCAAGTGGCCATGGAAAAGCTTTGGCTCCCTGTGAAGACTCTCCAGACAGGTTTTTTTCCCACTTTCAAAGTGAAAGGCATTTTGTCTTGCTTAAAACCCCCCCAAAGTCCTGCCACAGCACTGAACTAGTCAGAGCTGTTTCTCTAAATAACCTATATCCAAGAGCAGAGAACTGCTGGGAAAAGGCAGCCAATGGTGCCTAGGTCAGACACCCAGGGGCTTTGGAGCCTCCTCTTCCAGGGAGAAGCAGGAGTGCAGGAAGGAGTGGGAGCAGAGCTCAGCTCCCAGCACAGCCAGGGCTCTCCAGGGAGCAGAAGGACACTCCAGTGCCCTCCCCAAGCTGCATCCAAAGGGTCCTGCCTGACACCAAAGCCACGCACCTCCAAATGCACAGCCTAACCCTGGCTGGGGAGGGTGTGGCTGTAGGGGACTTTTGAGAGGTGACAGCACAGAGAGAAGAAACATGCTCTAGAAAACTGCCATTAACGAAAAGGCGCATCAATAAATGATTTTTATGATTACATATATCCAATGCACCCCCGTTAATGCTGCATAAATTACTCTTACATTGTTAAATCAATTAGATTTTGTTCCGTGCTCGCGTTGCAGCTTCACACAGACTCAAATGAAAGGGTTTTCACTTGGCAAACATCCCTTAAAGCAAACACAGGAATAATATTCCCTCATACTTTCCAGAGAGCAAAAGCCCCGTGCCTGGCTTTGAAAGTGGGAACTTATTGGCTCTGGTTCATAATAATATCTCGGCAATGCGAGGGCTTTGCAACAAGAACTGGCCAGACCTCCAGGTCCCTGTGACTTGAGGGACAGCTCTGGGTAACAGCAGGCAGTGCTGTGTGACACCGCCGGGGAGCCACAGGGGTGAAAGGGCTCACGTGGAAAGCAGGGCAAGAAAGGGGCACAGTAATAATGATGGAGCCACCGGGTGTCACTGCGAGCACCACTGGGCAATAACACCACCAAACTAAAATTAATAACATTCATACATCAATAAAATGAATAATCCAAGCATTGTAATGATAATTATATTGATGATGACGATGATGCTACAAACGTGGGATAATGGAAGGTGTCCCTGCCCATGGCAGAGGGTTGGAATGAGATGAGCTTTAAGGTCCCTCCCAACACAACCCCTTCCAGGACTCTAGGACCAAAAAATATCAATATGCAAATACGCTCTGCCTCAGTAATTACCCTTAATTAGTTGCTACCTCACACCGCAGACTGATGGCTGCTCTAACACTGGAGATACGGGTCCAGAATCCAGGATCCCGTGGCTTTGGGATGCTGCTTGGAGCAGAGCAGGCACAGGCACTGTTTTATTCCCTGCTGTCCCACTCAGGCAGCTCCCACACCTAAAGCTGGCACCGTGTTGCTTTGGGGGAGCTGAGTTCTGGAAATTTGATCTAAATACTGATGGTGAATGAATAAATAAATGAGCTCTGAGACTCACTGGTTTTCTCCTCCTGGAATACAGAGGGGGAAAACACACACATTCATAAATGAGAACACCAGAAATGGAAACATTTAAACTAAAGCAAAAGGCAATTTTTTACAGCATTAATACAGGGGAAATTATCTTTAATTTCAAGGTATTTTCCCATTCTATGCATTTTATTCTTTCTCTCCGATGGAAGAACATCCAGACTTCCCATTCCCCAGAGATCTGGATTACGCCCAGCTAAAACTACTGCAGACTTCTTTGCTTTGGAGGGAGTTCTTCCGGAAAGCACCATCCTGCTCCTCAGGACAGCCTTGAACTCTCCCAAACTGATACAAAACCGGGTCATTTTGAGCTCCACACAATGAATTTCAGCCCATTTTACCTCCCACTCACTCTTGCCTGCTTTACCTTATTTTCTGAAGTCACAGCTTGATTTCTGCTCCTCCCTCCCTCTCCTTCCTTCTAACATTTAATTTGTCTTAGGTGCCTCGAATAGTTCTTTCTTCTGGTGACCCAATATTTTAACCTTAAGCGTGATGAGAAACAGACTTCCCAAATGTGGCACTTGGATTAAAAGTGAACACATGCCTCGGCACAAGTTAATTAAAAATAATATGGATAGCTTTTACCTTGGGTAAACTATTATTTGACCCAAAAATTTGCACCCATCAGTAACTACCAGAGTCCACAATTCCTGCAAAAACAGCAGCAACCACCGTGAGCTCAAACTTGGGAAAATTAGGATTTTACTTGTCCTTTTATTTCACAGATTAAAATAACCTGACAGGATGGGGAGCCAGGGGTGGCTCGGGCTCTGCTCCCAGGGAACAGGGACAGGAGAGAGGGAATGCCAGAATTGGAAAGTAGGGAAAATTTCTTCATGGAAAGGGTTGTCCAGTCCTGGAGGAGGGAAGTGGTGGAGTCCCCATCCCTGGAGGGATTGACCAGCCCTGTGGATGTGGCACTTGGGGACGTGGTCCGTGGGGGATGGTTGGACCTGATGACCTCAGAGGGCTTTTCCAACCTAACCAACCCTACAATCCTACGAAATTCCAGCCTCCTTTCAAAATCACAGCACATTTTTCTGACCAACCTCCCCAGCAATGACGTCAAGGTGGGAACAGGGTGCCTTTCGCCACTGGGGGTTGTTGGGTTTCTGCGCATCAAATCCACCTTGGGCTGGGGGTAAATCCAACCCCGTTTCAAGCAGCTGGAATTGTCGGAAGAGCAGGTCAAGCCCAACAAGTGTGGAAACATCTCCAGGTCACAGAACCTGCAGGTCTGCCATAAACTGTGCTCCTTGAGAGACACACAAACAGAGAGTGGGAACAGCCAAAGGGCACCAGGAGCTGTATCAGCCTGGGAAAAGAGCTTTGGGAGGTGAGAAACTCACTCTTAAGACAACAAACACGGGTGAAAATATTCTCCAGTGGAAAGGAAGAGCTGCCCCTTCACCCCCTGGGGGGAACTGGGTAAGTCGAGGAGGAGAACAGGTATTTCAGAATGCAATATTCAGAATTTGGGGCCCAAACGTCCTATTTTGGTCAGCTTTTAGAAGGATGCCAAGCCTTAAATTCTGGAAATCCTGCTTTGAACAAAGAGCTGTGTGAAAACGGCAGTTTTCTACTCAGAAATGGGTCAAATCCCCCCCAAAATTTGAGTTTCTAGGCAAAGACAAAAGGCAGGCACTGCTTTTTCCTGCTGTTACCCCAAAAGAGGGACTGCTGCAACTCCTCTTCCTGCCTGTTCCCTGGCAGCAGCATTAGAAGAGTATTAAGGACATTTCAACCTCCTTTTTTGTTGTCATGGTAAATAAAGATGGAAACATCTGATTTTTCAAGGCCAGCTGGCTCAAAACTCTACAGGTTTAAATCATTTGAGGCACTCAAAGAAAAGCCCAATTTCTTTGCAGAAAACACCTCCAATAACATCCCTTTGCAGCTCATTTACAGCCTAGAGATGGTATTCAAGGTGACAAAACCACTTTCCCCCCCTTACCAAGCACCGTGGGTTTTGATTCCTTTGGCAGAAAGGCACATTTTTTTTCCCTGGACCTGCCTAAATTTCAGGGTATGGAATTTACTGATATTTACAAGCAATTCCATCGAACTCTGCATGGAGTTAAATCATGCTGTTCACTTGCCACTGTGACTGGCTCTCAAATGTCTGTTTACATGTATGAATTTCTAATTTACACCATTCCTTGGGGACTTTGATGCCAGTTGTATGCAGGGGGGTGTTATCTGCCAGACCCCCTCCACGGAACGGTGGGCTGAGCTCAGTGACACCACCATTTCGGTGTAAATCTGAAATTAATTGGCAGTGATAAGCTCCCAGGCGGGATGTGCACGCTATTAATGCGTCCCCGCACTAGGAAAATCTTATTTGAGATAACAGAACTGTTCCCCGAGCCTTGTTTTAGTAAAGTCTGTCCTGGCAGTTGCACTTTATCAATCCTTTTATCTCCGAGAGGGTGAAATGCTGGGCTGTACCAACACTTGCTCTTATCGGCGGCTCGTCATAGAAAACGTGTCTTTTCCAACTGCATGGAACGATTAAATGAGGATTAAGCCAAACATCAATTAAAAGGCAGACACACCACCCATGCAGCAAAGCCCAAACTCGCAGGAAGTCCTGGTGCTCCGACACCACTGCTCCTTCTCTCCAGCCCGGGAACTCTGTTCTGGCAAGGCCACGATTGCCTATTTTGCCTCCTAAAAATGCCCCCTAGGCCAAGGATGGAGCAACAGTCCCACTTTATTCCCACTGAGGGACAATATGGAGTTATTTATCATATAAATACAACACAGGAGTTTCTATTCCAAAAGCAGCTCAAGAAGACCTCAGAGAGCACCTACCAAAGCCCAACCTTTCAAACACAGGCAGGGCGAGGCAGCTTCCACCCAGGAATTGGAGAAGACAACACCTCCATGAACCCTTCACGCCCACCGTGGGGCCCCTGCTCTGCTGGGACTCACACACATCCCGGGGACACATCTGCAGGCTCTACCCATCCAAGACAGAACAGTGGGATGGAAGCCCAACCAAGCCAGGATTTGAGGTGGTGACAGAGCTGGGGACAAACCCCAGGAGCTTATGGAAAAGAGACCCTCACCGCGCTCTGGCCAAGTCACGAGCTGGGTTGTAAAGAGAACAGTGGTCGTGTGTTTAGAACCTTCCAGAGACACCTGACGTGGCACAGCAAGAGCTTGTTCAGAACTTAAAGACACATAAAATCAACATGACACCTTTTTCTCCCCAGGGACATGCCCGAGTTGATCCAAACCCACTGGATTTGGGCCGTAACACACCCAAGTACCACAGCCTGTGTGGTGGGGACCAGCAGGATCTCCTCTCACCTCCGAGACCTCCCAAGCTCTAAACCAGCCTGAGATGGCACTGCCTTGCAAGGTGTTCTTGGTGCTCATTGCTGGGCACAACTGTGCCCATTGGCCTCGAGCTAAATCAGGACCCAGGGGAAATTCATTTGTTTCAAAGTCCATTTACCCACACAAGGACTTTGGCTGGAAAACTTCTGGCAGGGGAAGCTCTGCCGATAATTTCTGCCTAAGGCTGATCTTGTTTGGCTCAGGCGTGGGTAACAGCACACAACACCGGCTCAGATGGTAAGTGCCTTCCTCCCTCGCCCAGGTAACCATCCTGTTAACAAGGGCAATAAACTTGACACATTGAGAATTCCATGATTAACTCCTTCCCCCACTGTTTGAAGTCCGAGGGTTATTGCTCGGCATGGCCAAAGCCGCGGCGTCAGGAGTGGTTTTAATTATCGGGATAAATAAGGTAACACCTTGTAATCTTCTCCCTGGCACTTAATGACTGCGGGATGGAGCTCCACGGGCCGGGAGTGCACGCAGGCCAGCTGGGCAGGGATGTTATCCTTGTAGGAAAGCTCACTGCCAAGGTTTTACACCCTGGTGCAGCAGTGAGAGCACCACGGGTCACTACAGAGTTATCCCCATTTTTCATGTTTTCATTAGACTGAAAAAGCGTTTGCTCCAGCACTGAAAGCACTGGTTCTCCTGAAGGCTGAGGAAGGCTGGAGTAGACTCGAGCTGAGCTTGGGATGACTGACACGTCCTGGAATGAAGGAGTGAGGATTGTTCCTTCCAGTTCCAGGTGGGATTTCACAGCCCCCTCACGGTGGGCTCACAACATCCCTGACACTGTCTGATCGTGAGAATGCCATTTTAATTGCTCATTTTCAAGAGCTTTTCACAAGAAAGACCCACGTGAGCAACGGGCACCTGGAGCACATCCACACTCATCCTCAGGGGGAGGAGGAACTTGCTCCCAGCAGGAACACCAGGTCAGGGGAGGTGGGACATTATCCAGAGGCAAAGGAGAAACTCCCCATCATCACTGAAACATTTATCAGGAGATCTAATGATACGCAGGGGGGATTAAGGACAAGGGAAATTAGTTCAAATTGGAAAAGAGTAGGCTTAGATGGGATATTGGGAAGGGATTCCTGGCTGTGAGGGTGGGCAAGCCCTGGCACAGGGTGCCCAGAGAAGCTGTGGCTGCCCCTGGATCCCTGGGAGTGTCCAAGGCCAGGTTGGACGGGGCTTGGAGCCACCTGGGCTGGTGAAAGGTGTCCCTGCCCATGGCAGGGGTGGCACTGGGTGGGCTTTGAGGTCCCTCCCTGCCCACCCAGTGTGGGATTCTGTGCTTCCATGCAGGAAGGGTGCCCAGCTCCGGATCCCAGCGCTGGGATGTCTCCCCACGGGAAAAGTCAAAGGATTGGCCCTGAGTCCACCTGAGGGGGAGAAGAAGCCAAACTGCCCGTGGGAAAGGGGGTGGAAAGAAGAGGGTTACACAGAGAGGACTTTCCATGTGGGTGAGAGAACAGGAAACCACCCCACCCCACGGAGCCTCACTGTTCCCCCTCCCAGCACCCACACTTGGTTTGCAAGACTGGAATTACTGTTATTCCCAGTTTTTGTTCCATTGGATAATTCCTACCACAAGCAAGCAGGGCTTTCACTCCTCTAAGGTTTCAGATGTTTCACCCCAATTCCTTTCTGAGCCCACTGCAAAGCCAGGCTGGCAGATAAACCAACACCGTGCCCAAAACTGAGCCACCAGGACCTGTCAGAGCCCTCAGCGCTCCTCCTCTCCTTGGTTCCCATCCTGACAGCCCAAAACGAGCAGGATTTGCTTGAGGAATATCAACAACAGCTGGCACTGAAGTAAAGAGACCAAGATTGGGATTTGCCCACTGAGGTTTTATTACCCAGTTCCATAAGATGTTTTACTGCGACCACAGAAACATTATGGGCCTTTAAATAGGATTTCCCTCCTAATGAAAGGCCTTACAGCACAGGGGAACCTCCCGTGCCTGGGAGATGAGCTCAGACATTAATGGGATTCTGAAACGTGTGACTGGGTCTTTTTTCCACCCTTTTCACCACCCAGCTCCTGGGAAAATACAAGAGCAACATGGGGCCACCACAAGCTGCAGGTCTTCAAGTTAAACAAGACCATGCAGGCTTTGAAACACACTTGCTCTGTGTGACACAAGTTCGATTTCCTCCTTCAGAAAATCCTGATAAAGACAACCGAGTCACAGGTGCGCTTGTCAGTGACACCGTTTTGTACCCTAAGCACATGTTATAGAATTATTGCCCTTTTTCCCTCCTACGCCTAAAGACCCTCCCCAGAAGTAACACAGTGGAAAACAGAAAAATTGGGAAACTCCAGTAATGTGTCCCGGGGGGACTGTGATCCCACCTCAGGCTGGTGGGGAGGGAAATCAAGGAGGTTGAGTTTTCAATTTTCACTGCTTAAGGCAGAGCAGCAACCCCCCAGAAGGCTCCAAAAACCTGGGACTGGGGTGTAACTGCCATTGTAACGTATCTCCGTGAAGGAGATAATCGGCAGGAGCAACTCAGCTTTCCTGACCTTTTTCCCTCTTTTTTCAACAGGAGAAACTTTATAATGATCTCATTTTTCTCCTCTTTAAATAAATCAGAAAAACGCACACCGAGTCAGTAACTCGGGGTTAAATTATTATTAATTATTATTAAACTGGGATTTCTTCAGCGCTGCAGAAACACTGATAACTGAGATGCTCAGAGCAAGGAAAATCTATCCTCTGTCTGTACTCCCACAGCCCGCTGTGCTCCCCTCTGTGCCCCTGCAATGCACCAGGGGACTCTGGCTCCCCCCACGATGCCCTAACACACAGCAGTGCCTCGGCTCTCCCCGCTCAGCAGAACACTGACACGGGTGGGATTGATTCATTTGCACATAATGCACCTCTGTCTCCACACTGTGGAACCTTCCCTGTGCTTTCTGTTTGCACTGTGGGCAGGTAAGGGACCACTCCAGCTAAAACTTCCAGAAATATTCATCAGATCCCCTTTGAAAAGCCAAAAGCACTTTCGAAGGTCAATCCTTCCCCAACCAACGGGCCAGTTTTTTTTCCTACAGACTTACCAGCATAGCAGAATACAATTTAACCCACTTCATTAGTAAGAGCTGCGTGGCAAAGAACTCGGATGTTTGCAGCTTTGCTCACATGGAAACCAGGGCCGCAGCAAAGAACAACTGGATTTTGGGAAGGAATTCCTGGTTGTGAGGTTGGGCAGAGAAGCTGTGGCTGCCCCTGGAGCCCTGGGAGTGCCCAAGGCCAGGCTGGAGCACCCTGGGACAGCGGAAGGTGTCCTGGATGGAACAAGACGATCTCTAAAGCCCCTTCCAACCCAACCCACGCCATTCCATGATTCCATTGTTCCCTTTGTGCCAGGCCACTCGGCACTTTGTGCAGAGCTTCGGGCCCATCACCCCAGGGCGTCAGAGCCAGCCAAGGCGACCCGTGGCACCTCGGCCGCATCTCAGCAGCTCCAGTGGAGGCAACAGAAACACACCTTTAATCTCCCTCTGGCTCCACTTCCCACGTGTGTCCCGGGAGATGAGAGGAGCCGCAGAGGCAAAGGACCCTGGGACTCCCAGATAATGGGTATATTTAGCTGTGCGAGTACCCTGAGGTAGATAAACCACTCCAGAACAGGAGCGATTCATTTCATACAAGCCACAAATACATTTCCCTAAATTCTGCACTACGTTTACCCAAAGGTTTTACCTCTTCGTGCTCTCCCTCAGGAAAATCCAAGAGCCTGCCTCCCTAAGAAACGCACGCCCCGGTGCCTCAGCACCCACCTCGGTGGGATGGACAGGAGTGTCCCAGAGGAAAGCAGAGGCGAGGCGAAGGTGAGACAGCGGCAGGCCAGATAAGCGTGCGGCACATCAAAGGCCCAGGGAAGGGGACGAGGGCAGCTCTCCCTGGAAACACTCCCAGTGCAGCCTGGCGTGCTCCCAGCAGATAACCTGCCTGCCAGCCCAGGCAGAACTGAGGCAGCTTTATTTTCCCGGGGATGAAGTAATGCAGCAGGATGTGACACGGTTTCTGTCGGCATCAGCCACTCACGCTCCAACCCCCTACCACGTGGGGCTTTATTCCCCTAAATGTATTTATATTGGCCTCCACACGGAATATCCCACTTCGAGCTCGTGTCTCGGATCCTACACGTTGTAGGTACAAGCTGTTGCACCAACACAAAGTGGGGCTATAAAGGATCCTGCACCAAAACTCGGGGGAGTTGTGTTCAGCCCTCGTCCAAAATTTCCATGCAGGGAGGGAGTTCCTGTGACAAGCCAAAAACACGGCACAGCACTGGAAAGGAACACCCCTCCAAGGTTCTGGGGGTCAAGCCTGGCACCTTCCTGGGGGGAAAACCTTGGGAGATGTGGGCTGGGAGCTCCAAATCAGGAGGAATCTACTCTTGACTCTTTGCTGGCATTTTTTCTTCTAGAAATTTTAACTCCTCTGGCCAAAATGGGAAAGTTTCTGTGTTACTCTCTGAAATCCACAGTGACACAGTTGGCCAGGTCTCTCACCTGGATGGTGGCCAGTGGCTGTATGTTTTCCTGCTGGAGGAACCATGGTGACATCCAGCCACACGGGGCCACTGCTCAAAAGATCTGCTTTACTGAAAAACCCACAGGTGTTTAACCATGAGGGGAAAATAATGAAAAATATCTTAATCACTGAAAAAGAAGATGGGAGAATCCTGGGGGAGGCTGAGGTTTCGCCAAGCCTTCCAAGCTATTTCTGGGAATCACAAACCCCATCTGATTTTATGAATCAAATGCCCTTTAAAATTACAGCCCTCTCATCTCCTCTTTTCCTCCTCTCCTCATTCCCAGTGGTTAAATAAAGAACAAAACAATGTCATATTTGGGTTATGGAAATAGAAGGGGATCCATTAAGGATATAAGGACTGTTCCAGAGCAATACTGCCATGAGGAATTTATATTTTCTGCTTAGGAGGTGCCAGTCCATGCCATCCAGAGCCAGCCCGATGCACATTCCCACTGCTGCACAGCAACCACTGCCCATCCCAGAGCAGGAATATTGGGGAGCCAGTCGTTTCTCTCCTCTAAAACCTGAACCACCACGCCCTGTGAACTCACAGGATACTCCCAAGAGTACCCTGCTCTTCCCCCGTTTCCCCTGCAATAAGTCAAAAGCCTGTGCTGTTGAGTGAACTGTTTCACCTGCAGGTTAAACCTTTCTGGAACATGCTCCTGACACAATAAACTGTGTGTGGCTTTCTAACACAGAGATCATTTTCTTGGACTCTTCCCACTGGAACTCACTCCAGCAGGGCTTTTTCCAGCTCATTTTTAGACCAGACCATGTACACTGGAGGTTTGATTTTCTCCCCCACTGCAGTTGAACAGAGCACAACTGTGCTCCAGCACCTCTGATTTCAGGGATTTGTGCCCAGAATTCCTCCTGCAGTGGGGGGAGCTCAGGGCAAGCACAGGCTCGTCGTTCCAGGGAGAGGAAACAGTACAGAATGAGAGAAAAACAACACCACTGACAAAGCCTGGGCACACACCTGGGTACTGCCCAGGCCGAAGCACCTCAGTTGTGACAGGAAATTCTCTGCTCTCCAGGGAGCTGCTGTGCTCTGGTCTCAGCCTGCTCTGCTTTCCATCTCTGTCCCAAGACCTGAGGTGAAGCTACACATTGCTTTGTCCTTCAAGGACTGATCCTTGCCATGGATGAGGGATAAAAAAGGAGTTTTAGAGCGATGTGAGGCAGGAGAACTTCAGAAATAATGCTGGAGTCGTGGGCTTTCAGGGCATCTTGAGAAGCTGTGGCTGCAGTAGTGCATGTTCCTGGGCTAGTGGCAGGTGTCCCTTCCACCCCAAACCCTTCTGGGATTCTATAACATACTTGTATTCACAATATACAGGCACACACAGAACAATGCACAGGGACACTCCGTCACACGAGTTAACCCCTAAATGGTCCCTTTGATCATCCTCAGGTTATTAAATTAATCCAACTGGAGTTTGTACTCATGAATTCGACGGATAGAAGAAGGGGCTGATGGTGGCCTGTCACACCCAGAGCCACCAAGCGTCCCCCCCAGACTCCTGCCTGCCCTGGAGGTGCCCTTGACACCATGCCCTCCGTGGGAAGGACTCCAGGAGCTGGTTGCTGGCCATGGCTCTGGGGTGCAGGACAGTGGCATCCCCACTGTGCCCACAGCTGGCACTGCTCCTCCTGGCACAGCACAGAGAAAAGAATGATTTATTTAGAAAGCAGCACTGGGGGCTGCTGGGTTGGTTTTTTTTAAAGCCTAAGAACTTCTTCCAGCTAAGCCAGAGCAGGTCACAGGGATGTGACAACCCAAGGGCAGGGGGTTTAGAGCTGACCTTTCCCAAAACCAGGAGTTAAGGGAAGGATGTTCAGGCCAGGCAGCGTTTCCCACTCCAGCAACACCCTCATGTCCTTAGTGACAGCTGGAATTTCTTTCACTGGCTTCAGATTCATTGTCAAATCAGCCTTCCGGCCCTGGGTGACTGTCCCAGTGCTCAGGGAAAGCGAAAACGTGTCACACACACATGAGTAATTTGGTTATCTAGCACTGCCTGCCTTCTGCTCCAGAGGTCACCACTCCGCCTTTGCATTTTGAAGCTGCCCTTGGCCTACCTATTTCTCCTATCAGGGCTCCCAGAAATTATGCCAAGAAAAAGTGCTGAGCACGTGGATTTTTTTTTTTCAAAACACGACCCTCAAATTAAATGTGCAAAGGAACAGAAGCTTGCACCGCTGGCGGGCTGATAAAGGGATGGGAAAAGCAGGGCCAGGGACTGTCACTTGCTGTCACTTGTGTTCTGGGCTGGTGCTGAGGAGGCACAAGCACCAGGATTGTTTGCGTGGCAGGGACAGCAAAGGGCAAGGTTTGGGGTCATTTTCCTCCTGAATCCCACACCAGGTACTTTGCCAGTTTTCCTCCCACGGCTGGGCCTAACCTGCTGCTCCCGTGCCACCTGCAGCAAGAGGCTCAAGACAATGGACATGTTTTTATTCTCTTTAACACAAGCTGCAAGTTCAGCATTTCTTTGTCCCTGATTCTCTCATTTCCTCAGTCAAACCTGGTTGGCCTCTAAAATGTTCTCTGCTCAGTAGAACAGACCCCACTGGATGTGTCTCCCTCCAATGCTCAGCACCATGTGACCTCTCACCACACAGAGCCAGGGTATGGAAGCGTGATTAAATACCATTTTTTGGTTACAAAAAGACCAGGCACGATTATAAAATCAAAATTAAAGAGCACATCTCACTTTCCTTTCACCTTTTCACGTTGTGTTTGTATTTCAGCTGGTGAAGTTGTAGTCTTTTTTTTTCTTTTTTTATTTTTGTACGGGGCAAAAAACCCTCCCCAAACCCTGCCAGAAAATAAAAATGGGAGAAAATGTTCCCAAATGGATTTTGTTTTAAAAAGTGAGGCAATCCTGAGCGGCCCAGACAGTGAAATGCCAACATTCTGACCACCACTGAATTTCAGATACCCCAGAGCTGGTGGGAGCAGACACAAAATCCACATCTTCTCACCCACCAGCCCCAGGAAGATTTCCATCCCAGAATGGAGCTGAAATCCCAGCAAAGAGCTCCCCTTCCAAGGCCAACTCCAGTCGGTGCCAGGCACCTTCACAAGGGCAGCCAAACCACGTTTCCTGATGTTCCATTAGAGGGCATCCTCGCATGTCCTTTGGTGGCCAGATGCTCCTCCTAATTGATACCCTCTGCAATGCTTTGGGAAGGATCTGCCCCAAGGAGCCAGGAATGTTCAAATCCATAAGCCTTCCCATCTTTTGTAATGATACTAAAAGATGTTGTGTTTGAGTTGGTGCTGTTTCTCTGCCCTCACCAGGAGAGGTGGGTTTTCCTCGCTGTTCCACCCCTGAGGTGTCCACGAGCTGGACACAGTACCACAAACCTAACCCAACCCTCAGGAGAGGTGGAGATCACACCTGGTGAGCAGGTTCAAAACTAGACCTAAAAGTGTGTATTTCCCCCCAAACTGCCCCAGAGAGAAGCTGCAGTGCCAAAACACAGCGTGGTGAGCGCTCAGCCCCAGCTGCAGGAGCCACACCTGAGCTCCAGGACACGGGAGCTGCTGTGCCAAGGGCCACCACTGCCACCCACGGAATCAACCTTTGAAAAGGCAGGGCCGGGACAGTTAGATACAGACACAGTTTACGAGCAGCACCCCCTTAAAATCAGTAAGCAGCCCCTTGGTAGTAAAAGCTCCTTGCTTTACTGTGATAAATACTTTCTGTACTGGGCCGTGACAAGTCTGAAGTAGCTGGAGGTGCACTGAAATCAGTTCAAGGACTGAAGGCACCACCAGAGCATCTCAAGGCAGTAACACTGGAAATGAAGAAATCTGGGCTAAGAAATAGGAGTTGACACGACAACATGAAAATCCAGCTACGAGACAGATAATCCAGATACAATAAATTACCATCCTATCTGACTTCAGGCAGAAGGTAAAAGTGCTCCTGTCACACAGCATGACAAATGAGCTTGTGACTGCTGAAATGGGAGATTAATGAAGAGACACAACAGACATGAAACAACTTACGAGGATCCCGGGCTGGCTGTTGGCGGGGGACCTGGAAAAGTGACAGAAGAAAAACAGCAGCATGAGTTATGGTGAGGTGGGAAGCAGGAAGCTTTTGAAGAGCTTTCAGAAGATAAAAGCAACAAGCCTGTCGTGTGGGATGTGGTTTGTGTAGCTGCACAGAGGAGTGGCAGCTCCTCAGGCCCTAAGGCAAGGCTGGGTCCTGCAGCATGGAGCTGCTGCAAGGGCAGGACCATGAGCAGGTGAGGAGCTCAGCCTCCACCCCAACTGCCCCAGGAGAACATCTAAGGATTAATTCCTACCAGGAATTATAGAAACTGGGGGAGGTTTATGAAAAAGGACCATGAAACTCATCACTGTGTCCAGTTTCTAAGAGGATTAACCAGCACTCTGTGCTGCATCTTCACCTCAGTGAGTTATCTCCTCCTGACTGTGGGGGAGAAGACACAACCTGTTTCCTGTTTGGAATCTTCTCAGCTGTAAGAACAGCTTTGAAGGCCGTTATTTCAATATAAACTGGGAACAGAAAGTGCTTATTTTCCCTGACAGGTCTGTGTGTATCTCATACCGTGCCCTCGGTCTGACGTTTCTCACTCACTGAGACAAAGGTCCCTCAGGCACTTGAGAACAACATGGTTCTTCTCCTCTGCTCTGAATGCAGTCAGGCACCACATTAACGGGGTGTCCAGCCTGGAGAAAAGGAGGCTCAGGGGGGACCTTGTGGCTCTGCAAGTCCCTGCCAGGATGGGGGAGCCGGGGGGGTCGGGCTCTGCTCCCAGGGAACAGGGACAGGAGGAGTGGGAACGGCCTCAAGGGTGGTTTAGATGGAACACTGGGAAAATTTCTCCGTGGAAAGGGTTGGAACAGGCTGCCCAAGGCAGCGGTGGAGCCACCAACCCTGGAAGCATCCCAAAACCGTGCGGACGTGGCACCTGAGGACGCGGTTTCGCGGCGAACCCGCCCGGTGGTTGGACTGGATGACCTCAGAGGGCTTTCCCACCTTTAACTGATGCCACACCACCACACCCCATCCATTGGGCAAACACGCCCTTCCCGCGACCGTGCCCGGAGCAGAGAGCAGCGCTCACCGAACTTGACGAAGAGCACGCCGGTGGTGGACACCGTCCTCCTGCCGTTGGTGGCCACGCACTGGAAGTAGCCGGTGTCGGTGGTGTCCAGGTTGCGGATGCGCAGCCGCGAGCCGTAGCTGGTGGCTCGGAAGGAGATGCGGCGCGGCTCCTGCACCACGGGCGCGTCGTTCTTCAGCCAGCGCACCGTGGGAGGGGGGTTCCCGGACACGCGGCAGTGCAGCTCCGCCGTCTGGCCCAGCGTCGTCGTGATGTTGTTCATGGGCTCGTCCAGCGTCAGGAAGTAATCTGCGGCACAGAGGGGGCACGAAAAGGGGGGTGAGGGGCTCCGCGGGGCTGGGAATGCCATGCCGAGGGAAGCTCGGGAACGGCTTTGAAAGGAAATAAAGCGAGCCACGATAGGTTTTCCCTCCGCGTTCTCAACAGCATCTGGTTCGGCTTCACTCGGCACGGATAAAAGAGGTAACGCTGCTTCTCTTTTTGCTTTTGTTCTTCCTCCGTGCCCACCAATAAAAGTGACAGGCGCGTGTCAGGACCCCAGTTGGTCGCTTTGATGCAGACCTGCCCCTGCTCGTGTCTGGAGCCACAAAATATAGGAATATGTGAAACGAATCGCTCGGAAGAGAAGATTTTGTTACTCAGAGACACTGTGGACTCCCCATCCCTGCAAGTGTCCAAGGCCAGCTTGGACGGGGCTTGGAGCAACCTGGAATAGTGGGACGTGTCCCTGCCCATGGCAGGGGGTGGAACAAGAAGGACTTTAAGGTCCCTTCCAACCCAAACCAGTCCAGGATTCTCTGCTCCTGCCTCAGAGCCATTTTTAACTGACTCACAGAGCAGTGCACTGCCTTGTCAATTATTCTGTAAGCTCTAAGTGCAAATATGAGCAATGAGGGTCATATCCAGGAGAAGGAGACTTTGTTCTCACTCAGGATTTCCACTGCTAGGAGCACTACAGTTTATCTTCAATCTGAAAAAGGTCTCAGGATGGAAAAATGAAATTAAATCAAAAGTAAGTGAAATTTTTAAAACTGTCATATTAAATCAAAATGAACCTCTTCTAATCCATTCCCGAGCGCTGCCTTCTCCTGTCATGGGCTATTTCATCCTTCAGGAAGGAGCCTCTTTCTAGTTCCACCTGCCCTTCACTCCAGCAAAAAGCCCTTCCTGAGAGTTGAAAACCCCCTCCAGCAGGTGTAAAACCAGCTCAGCCAACTCACCTGCCTAATTAAGCCCCTGCCCTCATTACTGATGGTAATCAGGGCTTTGGCAGCCCCTCCCTTCGCTCTGGGCTGTGCAGAGCAGCGTGTCTCCCTCTGTAACTCAGCTGTGGAACATCAAAGATCTCACCCTGTCCTCGGCACTGTCCCCAGGAGCCACTGAGGACCAACACTTAGCACTGGGTCCCTGGCACGTGTTTTCCCCACATACAATTTTTCAGCTAACCTTCCAATGTGCAGGTGGGAAACAGAGAGAGAACGGCCTCAAGTTGTGTCAGGGAAGGTTTGGATTGGATATCAGGAAATTTCTTTGTGGAAAGGGTTGTTCAGCATTGGAAGGGGCTGCCCAGGGCAGGGGTGGAGTGCCTGGAAGTGTTCAAAAACCGTGTGGATGTGGCACCTGGGGACATGGGTTAGTGATGAACCTGGTGGTGCTGCCTGAGGGTCTTTTCCAACCTTAGCAATTCCAGGATTCTATGGAAATAGAGCTGTTCCTACGCTCCCAGGGACACCATGAATTAGGAAATGTGTGTGTGGGGTTAAAGGGCAGAGACCCCAGCCCTGGGGGAGGACAGAGCGCAGGGTCCCACGGCTCTTCCCAGGGTGTCACACTGGCTTTTCAGCTCCCTGGGACCCTTCTCCAAGCTCCATCTCAAGGCTAGAAGTGTTTCTGACTGGCCATCTTAAGCCCAGTTTAAGCCAGCGTGGGCTCTCTCCACAATCTGGGTTTAATCAAGTCCCACTAATAGCCTGGAACTGGAGAGCCGCAGTTAATTATCCAACCTAACATTTCTATGCCACAGCCATTTATATAAATCCTGCTAATGTTTCCGAGCCTGCTGCAGACATCCACAGAGGAACTGGGAAAAAGGGCCTGAGGAACACAGAGAGAGCAGCAAGGACGGAGGGCAGGTTTCCAAAGGCTGGGAAAGGACTTTAAGGTAGCAGAAGGCATTGAGAACTGAAGGCTGTGGGTACAAACAGAAGTGGCTCTGAGCCTCAGGAGCTGCTGACTCCTCTAACTGTTCTCCACGAGCTACTACAGAAACACCAGAACAAAATGCATCTGCTAAATTCAGCTTAGCTTCGTCCTCAAACCCCTAAATTCAGCACCTGAATCATGAATCAGACTGGGCAGCTCACCTGAGATGAGATTTAAACAGGGCAGGTCTCAAGCCACCAGAAGCCTCGTGAGAAGATGTTTCTCAGAGATAAAGCAGGTCTGGGATTGAAAATGAGCTCCCCAAGCCTTGGATGTTCCTGTGGCACACAGAATTCCTTCCCTGGCAGGCACCAAAGTCATCCCTCACTGTCTTTCCCTGGCACGGAGGGGCCAGAGAGAGGCACAGTTTTGTTTTTATTACTTGTGTCACACTCTCACCCACCATAGCCCATCAAAGGAGAAATCCCTCCCTGGGAGGGTGGGCAGGCCCTGGCACAGGGTGCCCAGAGAAGCTGTGGCTGCCCCTGGATCCCTGAAGTGTCCAAGGCCAGGTTGGACGGGGTTTGGAGCACCCTGGGCTGGTGGGAGGTGTCCCTGCCCATGGCAGGGGTGGGACAGGATGGGCTTTGAGGTCCCTGCCAACCCAAACCATCGCAGCCTGTTTGATCTGACAGTCTCCCTGCCAACAAAGAGCTGCCCAGAGCTGACTCCCTCCGACCTAAAGAGTAATTTCTTAGAAACAGGCTGGTCCTTGTGCCCAAATTCATTACTGCCCTTCCCAGAAGGACCCAGTCTAGTGGCGCTGGCCTTTGGAAAGTCTGAGTTTCATCCTGGCTCTGAGTAGTCCTGGGTGAATCACTTCGGCTGTGAGTTTTAGAAGAGCCAAAGGGAAGCAGACACCCAAAGCCAACCAAAGCTCACATGGGATTTGTGCAACCAAGGCCTTTTCAAAACAGCCTTAAACCTTTTGGCTCAGTCTCTGCAGCCATAAAGTGAGGATAATAATCCCTCTTACATCATGGGGAGGCTGCTCTGGACATTAATGAGATAATGCTCATAAAGCACTTTGAAGGTGAAAAGTGCTATGCTGGGATAAGCGCTGCTATTACATTTTAAGTTAAATCTCAGGGTTTCAAGCCCGTTACAAAAGCCCGTCCATATTTTAGAGTAGCACTCTATAAAAACATTTGGGAAACGATTTAATTTACAGAAGTGGGGGGAGAACGGCCTGAAAGAGCTCTAAATAAAATTTAGCCCACCTATAATTTAATAATAGCCAAACTGATTTTTTTTTAATTTGTAAAAACAATTTACTGCTGGGCCCAGCCCCTGAATGCCAAGTTTCAGCCCACAGAGAGGGGTTTTTTTAATGGCTGAGTTATAAACCCTTGAAAAATGCTGACAGCCCCTTTACTGGAGCAGCACTAGCGGGTGCCCTATAATGAACTTTTAAATGACTTGAGATAATATCTGGAAAGCCAAGCCTGAAATATATTTCTGGGTTTGAGCCGTTGCCAAGGCAAACACAACACATCATAAGTCATCTTCATGATTCTGAGCACATAAATTGGAGACACTGCATATAAAACCCAAATATTAGGTATCTTTCATGGCCAAACTCTGTGCCGGTTTGATGTTGCAGAGCAGCAACAGCTGTGCAGGGATGAATTGGAGAGACTTGCGTGTCTCAGAAGAAGAGAAGTGTGTGGATTTCCACAGCTCCGTCCTGACAGTGTTAAATAGGAGCCTGCCCAGTGCAATAAATCCTCAAATATCCCCCCACTTTTAAGCGGGACCCGGGTGGCTTTCAAAATAAAAGCTGGTCCTGGCTGGCCAAGGAATGTTAATCTCCCGGGTGACCACGTGGCAGCTCTGTCCTAAATCAGCAGGACACATCTGGGGCAGTGACACCCCCTGTGCCTGCAGGAGGGTCTGCTGGCCACGGGGAGACTCTCTGATCCCACAAGGTGCTTAAAGCACGATGGGGATGCAGGGTTAGACCCTGAAAGAAGAACTGTGGTTTCATTTATCCTTTGCTTTCTGCCCTTCTGATCTTTCAGAATATTCCAAGAAAAGCTAAAACTGAAGGCTCTGTTCAAGCCTAAAGCAGCTTCAGTGCAGGTGCACCAGAGGCTGCTGTACAAAGTTATTCCATTACAGAGGGGTAACAACACACCTCTCTGCAAAGGAGCATCTCCAGACCTTTCCTCCAGCAGCCCGACAGCTGTGGGGACACCATTTCCAGCTGCTGCACTTGTTTAATGCTGGATTTGAAAACCCAAACCTGCATCGCAGGTCAGTACCCACCTGAGCTGGCTGCACTAAGGCAGGTGGGACACTCATCCTACGGGCTGCTCATGGCACTGCCAGAATCCTGGGATGGGTTGGGTTGGGAGGGATCTCAAAGCCCATCCGGTGCCACCCCTGCCATGGGCAGGGACACCTCGCACCAGCCCAGCCCCATCCAGCCTGGCCTTGAATCCTCTCTGTGACCCAAAAGCTCCAGCAGTTCCCTGGTTCTTTGTCACACCAGGCACTGGAAAGAAGAGATGCCAGACTGCAGCACAGATTCGTTTAGTAGCTGATATGACAGCACAGAGCTGAAAGCCTTTAGGGACAGAGCCCCTTGGGCACGTCAGAGGGTCTGCCATGCCATGGCACAGACCCATTTTAATGTATCAGCCTAGAAGTTCATTCAGCCAGAGCTCTGGGTTCCCCACAAGAATCCAGCCTGGGATGTGCCCCTTACTCACAAGTGCTACTGAGCTCAGACTCTCAGAATCTTCTGCATGGAACAGTTTCCTTGAAGAAAGTCAACAACGTGAAGCCCACCCAGCCTGAAGATGCTGGAGGGGCTTGCTGCCTGTTCCATACGTTCCATCAGCTGGAATTCTGAGCTAAGGAAGGGACCAGCAGGATTTCTGATGGAAGCATGGCCGTGAAGAGGGCAACAATTAACCACTGATTGCTAGATCTGTGGGTCTGATCGCCTGATCCCTGTTCTTAAAAGGGGCAAAAGGAAAACTCCCAGCTGGAATTTCACTTGTTTTAGAAGAATAAAAGGAGAGGAATGACGGTGGCAGGAAAGAGCCACTGCACTTAACCCCTGATTCCATATGCAGAATATCAGTGTTAATCCAGGTAATCCTGTGGAGATATTCAGTGTCCACTGCCTTGGGACACAAGGAAACCTTTCCCTGCCTTTGCTTGCCCAGCTGAGTTTCAGACAAGTCAGGACTCCATCTGGGGTGCTTCCCATTCCCTAAACTTTATCACCCCAACTCCTGAAAGCCATGGAGGGACTTTGTGGTCACTTCAGAAGCTGCTCCGCAGGGAAGAGCCACGTCCAAGAACTCCAGCACTAAAGGGGGGGGCATGGAAAGGTTTGTGCCTCGAGATTGATGCTGTGGAGTCAAAGAAAAGCTGTTATTTCTGACATTTTGACATAGCATCACTTTAGGATCTGGTTCTTATTAGCCCTTTCTGTGCCTTTTAAAGGTCTATTTTTTTTTAAAACCAAAAATGTCAGGAAATTTGGAGCAGAAACGTACAATAAAACACGTCCCTTGACCCTCTGATCTATCAATCTTTCAAATAAACACAGATAGCTGGATGAGCCAGGAAAAGGTTAGTATATATAGTTACCTTATGGATGATGGTCAATATTCACTGCACACACTCAGCTTATCGAAAAAATCCAACCAAAGTGGAGCATTTTGTGAAAGATTTTTGCCACAAACAAATGTCCCGAGTCACTCAGGGTTTCTTTCTCGGGTTGTGTTCCCTGACCCTCGAATTTCACACCGTCTATTATTTATAAACGACACATTCAGGGAGCACAAACTCTCAAATAAAACCCTACGCCCCTTCGGTGGAAAAGCAAACAAAAGGAGCTAATGTACTGTGGCTAAAAAAATGTTCCAACAAAGTAGCAGTAATTTACTGCCCCCTCCAAGGGGACCCCACAAATGGAATCAGGACCCTGAGCCCCACCGGGGGAGCTTCATTTACCCAGCACCCCCCAGATAACACAGCCAAATACGAAGGGAAATTGGGCATGAATGGGAAAGCTGTAATTCTTCCCCTTTCGCCACACGGATCGAATTCCCATCCAGTGACTTTCAAAGGAGACGCTGGAGATCTCCGAAGAGCTGGGGCCTCCATCCACCTGGGCTGCTGCACGTTTGGGTCGCTTTCTGTTGTTTGAGATGTAGTTTTAACCAAGAGCCAAATTCTCCCTGGGAGATCACGAAGTGTTTGCCTCCAAGAACTCAGAGCCAGGCCGTGTCCCTGCCAAGCTGGCAGCTCTGGCCTGGATTCCTCAGGAAGGATGGCACCCCACACCCAGAGGGTCCACGAGCAGACCCTTCCCTTGCCATGGGCCAGCCCACCTGCCAGGGAACGCTCTGCCCACGCAAGGACCTCTGGGCAGTCCATGGCACACGCTGCCAAAAGCTGCACCTCTCCCATGCCTTGTTTTCACCTGCCCTGGTTATTTGCTGCTGTGGATCTCCAGACCATCCCAGGGGGACGTTCGCTCTAGGAGATCCCTGTATTGACGTGCCTTTGAATATTAAGGATAAATCCCAGCTTAACCTTAAACCGCTGAGCGATTTGGGGTGCATGTGGTGAAGTCCTGACTCCTGCTGCCAAGCTCTCCAGGGAAGGTAGGCTGATAGGCCATGGAAGGAAAAAGAGGAGAGCATCTGCAAAACCTCACACTAAGAGTTCTCCTTGGAAGGTAAAGGACCACGTGGAGATCCCAGGAGGAGGAGGAGGTACCAGCACTCCAGCCACGCTCCACCCCAGTGTCCTCAGCTCCAGGACATCCCTGGCCATGGCCGTGGTGGAAGGAGCTCCAGAGGAGGCTGCAGGTGGGAATATCAGTCCTGCACCATGACCAGTCACTGAGGCTGCATCCGACTCACAGCTACCAGGAAATCAGATTTCTAAGCTGACTCCGGTATTATCTCAGCCCAAGGATGGAGAGATCCCACACAGCTCCTCCACTGGACAGATGTAAACAGGCTCTCATTCCAATCCAGGCCTATTTCCTTGTGCCTGACAGAAGGAAAAGGCTCCCCCTGCACATCACTTTTGGGGAAGGAGCTGAAGGAAGGGTCTTCACCCTTCTAGAGAAGGAAAAGAAGAGCTGACGGTCAACTGGAAGCTGCAGGTTCCCTCAAGCCTGAAGAATCTCAGCCAGCAGCCTCGGGGTGAAAGGCTTCACATCCTGAAATGGGTCTTTTCCTGTCACCAGTACCCTTTTTCCCTGAAGTTCACTTATTTTTCCTTATATAATTAAATATTTGCTGGATCATATTTTCATTTCTCTTTTTCCCTCGTGGCGTTCCCTCTGCACCCCGTGGTTTAGCAGTCAGAAGAGAGAGAGAGAAATGCTCACAGCTAAATCCCCCCTGTTTTAAAAGTGATTATTTTTTATTTTTTATGCCCAGTTTGTTTGTTTTTTTAAGGTTTTGGTGAGAAACCACCTCCTCCCTCCCATCAATCGCTGCTTTCAACAGCTCTTCACGGGTGGCTGCGTCTCTTTTAAATTCATTTCCTGCTAAAAAGAATAAACAGGCAACTGTTTAATGCTGTCGATTTGGCTTATTTAATAGAAATTGAAACCTGAATAGGGCTCAGTTGTAGGATAATCAGTGCAGGACTCACCCAGCGAGGGAAAGCACCCGATTAAGTCATTATTTCCAAACGCAGAATATTATTACCCAGACTGGGAGCCGCTCCTCCTTCCCGCACACGTGGGACGTGGTGGAGATGCTCCTTTCCAAGAGGCAGCAGGTACACTGGGAGCCACTCAGAGCAGGCAGCCACTTAATTGGGAAATTTGGCCGGGAAGCACTTTCATGTGGTGAACTTAATAGGCTTTAAAATGAGTTTTACTGCGTGACCTCCTGGCGGAGCGAGGCAGAGACGAGCGGCCGCCGATTCCTTGAGCTGCTTGTTTGCAGAAGAAATGGAAACCGAGAGCACAAGCACACCTCGTTTTCTCCTCTGAGGTCTCAGCTCCCCAGGTCAGCGTGTGCTTCCCCCCAGCCCCGGAGCAGAAGCAGCAGCTCCCACATTAAAGCCCCTGTTCTCTCTCAGACAAGACCAGACCTGAGTGCCCCACTTTGCAGGAGGAGAACCCGCCCCTCTGACTAAGCTTTTGCATTTTAATCCCCTATGTAAATCGGTGTTTAGGTGTGCGAGCTGACAGCAGCCTGGATGCTCATCAGCTCCAGCAGAGGGGCTGGTAATCCCCCAGGAATGCAGGGCAATTGCTGCCTTCCAGGTGGATTAGAAGCCTGGAAGTTCAGTTTACCTGTTTCTGACCATGTGTAGGGCTCAGGAACAGGTGCCATGGAAGTAACGTGGAAAATGGGTCAGCTAGTGATGGAGAGGTCGGGCTCAGCTGGCACAGCAAGTGGCAGCTCTGCTCTGACTGCCCAAAGCTGTATCTGCAATTCCTAACTTGGAGCATTTGTGGCCTTAACTTGCATTTCCTAGGCCACTCAGTTATTTCCTGCTCTTTGGAAAGCCAAAGAGAGCTGCCAAACTAGTAATGAAACTCTGAAAGAGGGTAGATTGATGGGATATTGGGAAGGAATTCCTGGCTGGGAGGGTGGGCAGGCCCTGGCACAGGTGCCCAGAGAAGCTGTGGCTGCCCCTGGATCCCTGGAAGTGTCCAAGGACAGACTGGAGCAACCTGGGCTGGTGGAAGGTGTCCTGCCCATGGCAGGGGGTGGCACTGGATGAACTTTAAGGTCCCTCCAACCCAAACCACTCTGTGATTCCATCATCCTGTCTGGGGGAGCCACCGCCTCCACTTCGCCACAGCTTTGGGACGTTCCTGAGCACAGCCTGGCCCTGCCCTGAGCCCCTGGATGAATCCCTGCAGTGGGATAAGGCATCCAGTCTGTCAGCACTTTGCTGTGACTGGGGAATTCTGACTACAAGCTTTTCTCCCTGTCCCACCAGCCCTTTGACTTTTGCCTTCTCCACTGTGTCCTGGATCACCAGGAAGTCCTGCTCCTTCCCTGCTGGGAAGGCAGACGTGAAAGAATCGACCTAAAGTACTCAGAACCACATATTCTCTTCATACTTAAACACAAACCCCCCATGTTTATGCATAAACATAAAGCATTCTGAACACACGTTCCAAAAAAACATTAACCAAACACAGACGACAACAACAGTTGGGAAAACCATCTGTGGCAGAATTCCACGACGGGAAGCTTCCAGCTGAAGAGTAAACGGTTGGCAAAGGTTGAAGCAAAGGAAAAGAGGGGCTGACAAATTGCACTGCACTGACATGGCCCAGCAGAAGCTTTTCAAAGAGTCAGGAGCTGCAGCCACCGCCTGCCCACAAGGGCTGGAGGGATCCAATTAGCAGTGCCTCATTCACGGAGTGAAGGGCAATGGGAAATACATCCCTTTTTAACAATACGTGCCCTTTGCAGAGCTTCAAATCACACAGTCACCACCTGCAAATGTGTTTCCCCCTCTGTTATTAAAGCCCCCAAATTCCATCATAAACAGAGCGAGGCACAGGGACTGCCTGATGGTTGTGAATTGGGAGTTCACGTCCCGAGATCCACCAGCCCAAATGTGAAGCAGCTCCCAAACCAAGAGAACCTCCATCTTGCAACAGTTGTACCACGTGGAACGTTTTACTGGCACAAGGAACAAACAGAGCAACCTCCAGAAATCCCAGAACCACATGGAATTAAATGCCACAGGGTCACAAGGAAAACAAGGTTTATCTTAAATGCCACCCCACCCCTTTGCTGACTTAGTCAAGAACTGGGGTTTTTAAATCTGATTTCACGTGTTTCTATGATTCTTGTGTGCACTTACCTTTATCTAGTTCACTGGAGATGTTCCATGATGATGTGGGCATGAAATCGGCAACAACTGAGGAATTTGCTCCTGGAAGGGAAAGAGAGAAAAACCATGGGATGCTGTTAATATATGGATTCTATACCATCAGGACTAAAGTTCCTGGCACAGCAATAACATCATTTGAAGAGCAGCAGCTATTAAAACGCTGGCAGGCTGAGACACATGGGCAGCAGGACCAGCCAAGTGGAAAAAGGCACCAAGCCAAGGCTGGAGCTTGTTTTGCAACACTCTGCACTGGGAGGCCTCGTGCTAAGCGAGCAGCCAAACCTTGGGATGTGCTTGGCCCACCTGAGAACCTCCCCAGGAGTCACGGAGGTAAAATGATCCTGCTGAATATCTATCCGTATTTACAAGCCATTTTAACCCTGCAGAGACAGCTGACGCACTGAAGTTCCCAGGGCTACTTGTGTGGAAACTCCTCCCACGGCCCACGTGGAATGGGCTGGAAAGGCTCAGCTGAACACCAGCAGCATTTGCTCAATGCTGGGGTGATTCTTTGAGAAGCTGAATGAGGACTTAGGTTTTCACTTGTCTTTTTAGCTAATTTTCATATGCAAACAGCAAGGTGAAGGGAGGATGGTGTTAGGGGAATGGAAAACACCTCCCTGTATCCAAACAGGGATGATTTCATCCAACACCCGTGTGAGGGCTCTGGGAACTGTGGCTGGAGCAGCTGCCCCGTCCCAACAGGCTCCAGGGAGGAATACACACATGTAAGAGCCTCGGTGATGGTGGGAAGGGTGGGGAGAAGGGGTGTGTGCACACACATTCCACGGCATGGAAAAGCAGTGCACCTCCTGTTCCCTGTGTCCACCCAGCCCTGGGGAACCTGACCTCCAAAAGCAGGAGAGCCACGCTGGACACGGCCCTGAACGGGGCAGAGGAGAAGGAACTGGAGCTAAAAACAGGCAGTGCTCGGTGTGGCGGTCCTGGGAAGATCCCTGCAGATTCCCATCCTGCACCTCAGGATCTCCCTTATCCCAGAGGGCAGAGGTGGGAGCAGAGTGTCAGGTGAGAACAGGAACGTCCTGAAGTGCCTTCACATCACCTTGACCCCATCCCTTTAGCTTATTATTCCCAGATTTCCCTTGCAAAAAGGGGCAGTGCAAGGACATGCAAGGACATTCTGCCCTTATTTGACGCATTGGCAACTTTCTATGTCATTCAAGAGTCCCGAGACTGTTGTAAACACCACATTACGAATGTCCCCACGAAGCCACCACACTTCTTAGAGA
Organism: Sclerurus mexicanus; assembly: GCA_013396755.1. Classification (NCBI taxonomy): domain Eukaryota; kingdom Metazoa; phylum Chordata; class Aves; order Passeriformes; family Furnariidae; genus Sclerurus; species Sclerurus mexicanus. The sequence continues at coordinate 986,181 of VWZF01007175.1, read as the reverse complement.
CCCAGCCCTGCTGGGCAGCCCAGCTGACAGCACTGCTTATTTAACCCCCTGCCAAGCAAACAGCCAAGCTGAAGGCATTGCAACTCACCTGCAAACAGCCCAACCTGTGCAGATCCCCAAGACAGGAACCCACTGCTGGGGACACGTCCTGGGACACCCAGGGACACCCACTGGGTCTGTCCCTCATCTTTACAGAATCATTTGGATTGGAAGAGGCCTCTAAGATCAGGGAGTCCAACCTGGGCCTGAGCACCCTGCAGTCAGGATCACAGAGTATTCCAGGCTGGAAGGGACCCACGAGGCTCACCCAGTCCAGCCCTACAGCCCCTGCTGGGAGCAAACCCACAGCCTCGGTGTAATGAACACCACGCTCAAACCAGCTGAGCTAATCATTGTTCTTCACTTCTAATTAACAGCTGAGCTTCTCATCAACCCCACAGGGCTTACACCTGCAGGGTTCAAGGAAAACGAAGCAGATCCAGGTGACCAGGATCATCCAGGACACTGCAGGGGATGGGTTTGCTCTGAGGTTAAAGCTGAGATGGGGGCAGGTGACAACCAACACTGAGCAGGAGCTGGCTGGTGTCAGGCTGGTACCCAGGCTCTGGATGCTCAGTCTCCTGTGTCTCTGACGTATCCTGGTTTTTCCATCTCCCCCACCCAAAGATTAGTCAGCTCCTGCAGGCCGTGACAAAACCCCTCAGGGACAGGGATTTGAGGTGCTGTTGTCCCTGCTGAGCCCCAGCTGGTTCATCCCTTATGTCACAGGGCACTCTCAACCCCACAGGGGCTGGGTTACACCACTCCCACCACTCGCATTCCCCTTTGACACCCTGGCAATGTGTTTTCTGTAGGTCCTTTTGTTCACCTGGAAATATCTCAGTATGAAGGGCCCACAAAAGAACTGCATTCTGCAAACAGGTAACACACAGTCACCAAACCCAAAGCAACAGTACTAACACCACTGGCCACTGAGATATTTGGGTATTTAAAACTCCAGAGTGTTCACACTGGCTCTGCAAACACGACTGTGGGTCTCACAAGGCAGACGACCATCATCTCATCTTCAGAAGAAACCACATTAGAAAACCAAATTTTATGATTTGTGAGATAGTTGTCCAGGCTGGTATTTTGTGATGCTCCTCAATTAAAGCTCAGATTGAAGAGCAAAGCTTTGCTGTGCCCCTGGAAAACGTTCTGTGTGACTGCCGGGAGAACTCAGAGCAGCCACATGGTGCAAGAACAGACCACCCAGTCAAAGCAGGACACAGAAGCCTCCTCAGCAAACTCCTCCCTGATCCACCTCGCTCAGGAACTGCCTCCAGGAGGAAAACTGGCAATGAGTAGGACTTCTCTTCTTTTTGGGACTCACCATGTGTAGCAGATCCAAGAGCTGGAGCACCAGGAAGGTCCCATGGAATGCAAGACACCTCCAGCTATTCCGTCCAGGGGCATCCACCACTCCGGTGACCCAGGGCCAGCCCTCACCTCACCCACACGCCCAGCTCTGAACCCCCTCCAGGGGCTCCCTCTGTCCTGTGAATCCCACAGGGGATTTTTACACACAGCAGGACCTGGGGCACTGCATCAGGGTGGTCCGTTTGTTGTTCCCGTTAAAAAATACGGAGAAATATCTGCTTGGTATTAGAATCCCAGGATCCCTGAGGCTGGCAAAGCCCTGCCAGCCCACGGAGCCCACCCTGTGCCCGATGCCCACCTTGTCCCCCAGCCCAGAGCACTCAGTGCCACGGCCAGTCCTGCCTTGGGCACCTCCAGGGCTGGGCACTCCAAGCCCCTTCCAGTGCCTGACCACCCTTTCTGTGCAGGAATTCCTCCTGCTGTCCAGCCTGCCCCTCCCCTGGCACAGCTTGAGGCTGTTCCTTCTTGTCCTGTCAACAATACTGCAACTGAATTTTGAATCAAAGTGTAAAAACGAAGTCTTATTCCTTAAAAATTCCCTCATGCCCTGCTCCGACTTGAACTTGCCTGGGAGGAGAGTCAGCCTGAGAGATATGAGCAGCAGAGAGAACCATTACCCGTTAAGATTTCATCTATCTCTGGAATCATTCCAGATGAACGATGACTCCTATTCTTAACACTGGCAAGATAATTATCTGTTCAGCTCTCTCTGACTATTAAGAAACACTGGGTTTAAGTTAATGAGAAGGCACAATTAGAAGCCTGTGAAAAGCCAAGTCAAGTGCATTCAAACACACTCCCCGCAGAGAGGTTGGCTAATAGCTGGCTTTATTACCATATTGCATCAGTGTGGAGTGAATTTCACACGTCAGGCCTTGTAAAGCCTTTGTGACTAAATAAACTTCAATCGGGTCGACAAAAAGCTGCCTGTGATGCATCTGAACATGAACCAAAGGCACTGGGAGCCAGAGGGGAAGAAGGCAGATAACTGAGATGACACCAAGCCCAGAAGTAAATGAATAGGTGACTGGGGAATAAATCTGTTGTAGAGAAACAAAGCAGAGAGCTGGGAAAGCAGAGATGGACATCCCAGGTCTTGCAGGAACTCATCTCTTCAAGGTCAAAGGTAAGTCCAGTTAAAACACGCAAACAAAAAATTTGAAGTATTTTCTTAATGGACATCCTCTGTCTTACTTTATCACACCACTGGGTCATGCTATACCTTAATTATATCCCTACTTATAGAATGATATTCATAATCAGAAGTAATTAATTTTTTTCTGATGCAAAAATGAATGTGATTGCAACACGTGCAGTTCAGATCTCAGTGCAGAGTACCCAAAACAGCAAACAACAAGGAGGGGTTCCAAGTCTGAGCAATAAGATAAACTATCCAAAATCAGTGTTTAAACTGCAGAGAAAACAGTTTTCCATTTGCCAACCTCCTTCTGACTCTGAGCAGAAAACCCACCCCAAGTGAGCTTCCTTAGCCCATGAAGGAATTTGCCTAGGGAAGAGATAAAAGCCCCATTTCCCGAGACATTAAGAACAAGATTGGGCACGACATCCCTGCAGACACAAAGGGGAGTTACCCCACGCTGTCAGGAGGGTCAGGGCAGGACAACTCAGCAGGGCATTTGGACACTTGGCCAAACACCTTCCAGCAGCAGATCTCCTGGAAACATCAGCACCCCTCCAAGAGGGGAGTAAAAATCCCCAGGAAACACAGACCCTGCTCAGGCGGAACGTGAGGAAAACAGGGATTGTAGGTAAAGTGATACAGGCTCAGAAAAAACACCTAATTACGCCGAGTGCTCGCTGTTTTTTGCTTTTCTGCACATTCCAGAGCCGGCGCTTCATCTCTCTCCCTGTCTGGTTCCTGCTGACTGATCTCTTCCAGGATCTTCCCACAGATGTGCCTCCAGGCTGGTTTGCTTCTCACCGTATCTCCCTCATCTTCCCGTTCTGCCTTCCAGTCCCCGTTCCACGGATCCTTTGTGAGCTCCCCACGGGTTTCCATCTGATCTCCCGAGATAGTCCATGTTGCAATGCTCTCCACAGCCCACCCCGGAGCTGCTGAAGGACATCTAGACATACTTTCTGCACACTGTAATGGATACAACCTCATTTTGCTCATTTTCTTGTCTGTCTCGAAGCTGGCACCAGCCTGAAACGTCTCTGATTTATCTCAAATTTTGCTTACACCTTTAATGTGTGAAAGGATTGCCACGACATGGGTATCTCTGCGTGTCAGGAGACGTGGCTGCATTGCAACTCTCGGGTTTCCAAAGGGGGTGGGAACACTTGGGTCAGATGAATGAGGCAAAACTGCAGGAAGATGGGAAAAATTGACAGTTTTCCTGCTCTTCAAGTAAGGCAGGTGTCTCTCTAGGAGAATCTGCTATATATGTAGTGAAGAATATATAAATATATATATATATAGTGCAGCAGACAGTCCATGTTAAAAACACACTCCCCCTTCCACGCTTAGGTGGAGCTGCTGATCTTGCCTTGCTGCTTCCAATATTTTGGCAGAGAGGAGCCCACAAATCCCAGGCAGGGAAAGTGCCCCTGGTGAAGCCCTGGGGAGCAGCCGAGATGCTGCACCGTGGCAGCTCTCCTTCAGATGCTCAGCACTCGTCAGCTGTGCTCCACCTGCTTATTCCAGAGCTGAAACAGCACAGGCAAGGCTTGTTCTGCTCCCCCCTCCTGGCAGGGACTTGCAGAGCCACAAGGTCCCCCCTGAGCCTCCTTCTCTCCAGGCTCAGCCGCCCCAGCTCCTCACAGGACTTACACGATGCCCTCAGAGTTCAAAACTGCCATCACAGTGTCCAAAACACACCTTCAGCTGGCAGAGGACCCTCTGGAGCTCTCCAGGCTGCTCCATGCAGAGGCGATGCTGTGGGATCCTAACAACCTTCAAACGCTTCATTTTGGTCCCATCCTTGGAATTTAAAACCCTCCAACACCTCTACCTGCTATTTATCTGCAGGGTCTCATTACTGACAGCCCGGGGTGGGGTAATAATTAGCATTAGACTGGGGAAGTTTCAACACCAGTGAAGAGCTCAAGCTAGGCCGATTTCAAATTTACAAGACGTTCATTTCCAGCTTCCAAAGGGAGACGTGCAGCAGGATGATTTCATTTAGTGCAGGGCTGGAAATTGTTAGGAACTTCCTTCATATCCCAGCCCATCCCATCCATCAGAGCACCTCATCACCCCTCCTGGCACTTTCATCAGCACCCACCTCTGCTTTTGGTGTTTCTAAAGCGTGGAGCTCCCCAGGGCTGGAGATAAATGGAAGGATCAGCCCCTTTGTGATGCATCATCAGAGAGAATTCCTGATTTCAGGGCAGGAGGCCAAGAGTGCTCCATGCACCTGACACCTCTGCCTTACCCTTTCCCAAAGACCTGCTCTATTCCATGGGGACACGGCAGCTCTGGCTCCGAGGTGGGCAGTCACTGGGGTTTCCTGTACAGGATCCCAGTAACCCCCACCCCAAAAGGCTCCTGGGGGATTGGAGCTTATTCTCCACCACATCGTTCTTCAGGTGTGTCCTGGCATATTACTGTCATCAGAAAATGCTGTGATTGCTGCATAAGAGTGTCTGCTAACTCTTCCAAAGCACCTGTAGATGTTCTGGCAGCAGTTTGGTGACTACACAGGTCAGTATTTTTAGTAACCTGCTCTTTGGCACGGGTCATATCACTTAAAAACTGTTTTCTCAGTCTCTTGGAAGAAGAGCTCCTTAAGAGGCCTTTTTTATATGCTAATACCTTAATCCTAAATTTCTAATTACCAGACTACAACTCCTTTTGATTGCAGCTACTAATTACAGATTATCATTAACGTTGCAGGGATTTAGGAGTCGCTGCGGAGTCTGGGTGCACTTCACCTTGTTCCAAATTGGGTCGTTAACAGCTCCGCTTAAGAAGAGCAAAGCCCTGCACACCCTGGAGCAACCCAGGGCTTTAATGACAGGGAGGCAAGGGAAGAAATGGCCAGTTGGAGGAATGCCAGCAGCTCAGAGCTCCAAAGTCGAGGCTTTGTGCCTCTGGACTGGAGAAATGTGGCTACAAAGGCACTTCAAGCAGACGTGGGGTGGAAAATGCTGCAGGAACCAGCGCTCAGGTGGATCTGGCATGATCCTGCACAAACCCACAGCATCTTGAGAATTACCTGTACTCTGCTCAGTGTGAAACACGTGGGATGTGGGAGGAAGGTCCTGGAGGAACACGATGCTTTCTTGCCCACTGAGTCAGGTTTTGTTGGACACAGATTGGAGCCTGGTGGGTTTTTTGTGGTTACAACCCTGTCAGGAAGCACAGCAGAGCTGCTGGTTGTGCACACCTACACGGGCTGGGAACTGGCACCACAGATCCAAACTCCTCATCTCTCCAAACCCTCCTGAAATAACACAGGATGTGCTGCCGTGCCCTGAGCTGTTCTCTTCTGGGCATCTCACACTGGTGGAAAGACAGGAGAGGAACTGGAAGTGGGAAGCACCCAAGGGAAACTGCAACAGAAGGAACCAAAAAACCAACAGTGGCATCAAGAAATTCCTGGGTGGGACTGGCCTTGGGCAAGGGGATGAGCCAAAAAGCACCAACCCATCACCATGTCAAGAGGATATGGAGAAGGATGTCCTGAGGCACTGTTATGGGAAGACACTTCAATGCCAGGAATGGTGAGGAAGGGTCCAAGGAAGAAAGGAAGGAGGCAACTTTTTGGGGGGCAGCCTGTGTTGTGTGAGATGGAGGTTTCCCTGAGAACCCCCCCAAAGGGCCCCGAGTCTGAACAGTGCCGAGGCTCCTCCAGCAAAGACCTCGTGACTCCAAGTGTTGCACAGCCCACGCTTCCCACGGAAGCTTGCTCTCCTGAAGGCACCAATGGATGCTGAAGCCTTTCTGGGGCCCTGCCCCTCTCCTGGCACAGGTTCCCATCTATTTATCCCCCAAACAGCAGCCTGAGCAGCACCGAGGAGCGCGGGGTCGGGGCAGACGTGTTGGCAGACGAAGGATGAAGTGCCCGGACACTGCACCTGCTGGCTTGTGCCTGCCTTCCATCAGTGCCACGGCACTAAATCCACCCCCAAAAGCCATAGGGGAGGCAGACCCAGCCAGGCACGGGGAGGGCGAACGAGAAGTCACTGACACGGCCCATAAATCGCCACACACCACAGCTCGGGGCCACGAAGGACCCAGGAGGATGAGGCTCCCAGCAACCCACAATCAAACCCTTATAACCGGGCAGGAACACGACAGCTCGGCCCTGCCACGTGCCGATCCATCGCCGCTCCCCGAGCTCCGCGATTATTCCGGCTGCGGCGACGACGAACGGGGCGGTGCCGGCTCGAGAATTAATGGATGGGACTGACACAATTAAACACGCTCTGCTCCACGCCACGTCCTCCTGCTCCCAGCACACAGAGCAACGGGACTTATTGGCTGCCCGGGGTGGAATGGCAAACGCTGCCCCTCGGGCGGCTCCAGCCCCAGCCTCGGGTTTTACACAACGCTGATTAATGGACAAGCTGCCCCAGGCTCAAACACAAGGACGCACTGTGAGACGTATGCTAATAGGGCACAATTTATATAAAAACGGGGGGAATGTAAATATTTAACTGATGCCAGAGCTGGATGCTTTGGCCAAGTCGGGACTGAGCTACATTGATTGTTCCACACAAGCCCCGTGTCAGGCGGGCTTAGAGCCCGCGTGTTTTAGGAGGTGGATTTAAAACTTAATTTCTCCCGCTAAAAGGCTGTTCTCTTCAATTTCACTTCAAGCCAGCCAGATGACACTCGTAAGAGCTGCTCCCCGTGCGCGTGGGGAGCCGGGGCAGGATCCTGACCCGCATCCCTCCGTCCCCTCCGGGGACCAAACCCAAAGCACGACCCTCCAGCTAATTCGGGTTTATTAGCAGCCCCGGGAGAGGGTCTGCGGGGGAAGGCTGAGCAGCCCTGTCGTGGCTCGGGGTTGGGGTTCAGCACGGCGGTGACACAGGCTGTCCCTGTCCTGCCCAACAGAGGCAGCTCTGCAGGTAATTAGGCTGCACAAAGGGTTTACAGCACGGCCTCCGAGGGTTATTTTTAATCCCCGCGCTGCTGGAAGGGGTTGGTGTACTGATTTAGTCACAGTCACAACTCACTGAGCACCAGAAGGTTTCCTGACTCCAAGGTTCAGCAGGATCTCCGGGTCTCTGCCATTCTCTGACATTCAGGAAAACGAAACCCAAACTTAACTTCTCACTGCTGCGCTTGGGGGGGGGCTCTTAAAATTATTTCATCAGTTTTGCAATAGATTCCCCACGATTTCAAAGGGTGTCCCAACCATCCTGCAGCCCTCAGCACCACGAGCCCAAGGCTGGCAGCTCAGCAACACTCCCCAAATCCAAAGGTTTGACAAAATCAGTCTCCTGAATCCTTAAATTACGCCGCGATCCCCAAAGCGCACTCAGAGCTGGAGGAACGGCCGGCGCAGAAGAGCCACTTCTAAATAACATCATTAAGGCTCCGAGGGCCTTCGCCTTAATCGCCCCCAAGCAGCACAACTGTCCGTGGTCTCCGTGACCCCGGAATGGCTTTGGCTTTGTAAAAGTTAACAGGCTGTACAAGGGGAAACCCACGGGAGCAGGGGCAGGGCCGGCGTGCTGGGCCTCGGCAGCTTCTGCAGCGCCAGGAGAAGCCAGCGGTGATTCTTTTAGGAGCTCGGCCAACAAGGGGCTCGGCGTTCGGTGGGACGCCGCCGCAGAGCCACGGGGATTAGGTTTCAAAGCCGCGGCAGCCCCGGTTCAGGCTGGAAATGGATGCGGGACCCCCGCGCAAGGGGAGGCGATCCAAATAAACACGCGGCTCCGGCAGCCCCGCCGCTCCCCCGGTAGCTGTGCCCGGGGGCTGCTCCCCACTCCCCGTTCCGCCGAGCTCAGGGGGTGACCAGGGCAAGGCTGTGCCAAAGAAAGCTGGAGCGCGGGGATCCTGCCCGGTTCAAACTCACGTCCTCGTTACGGGGATCAATCCGCCCTGGGTGCGTCACCCTGAGAGCACCCGGACACGCAAGGGGTCTGTATGGGCTGTGGACAAGGCAAGGAAAACACGGCTTTTCCTTGGAAGCCTCTAAGCAAACACGGGGAAATGGGGATGGTGGAATGTCCCAGAGAATCCTCCTTCACTTCACTCCGGGTATTTACAGGCTGCTCCTCCAATTTCCCCCACTCGCCCGTAATGAGCTCCCAAACCACTCCTTGTGGTCAAGCCAAATTTTTGTGCTGTTTAGCTTTTCAAGTTCCCTGAAGTTCATTCCCAGGTCCCTTCCTCACATTGCCAGGAGCTACACCCTCTGCTTTGCCCCACAGGACTTCATTTCATCAAAAAACCCCAAAACCTTGATGCTCCCAAAGGAGCAGCTCAATGAAACATGGAGACAGCCCATGCTCTCAACTGTAATTCTTATCTCTTGAGAGGTGGCTGCAGTTTTGGGGGCAGAGTTTCTGCCTGAGAGATGCAGAACAAAGCCTAAACATTCCATCAGTGACGGGAGAAAGGCATTTGAAATACTGATCTTTTATTCTGGCAATTTCCTTATCATACTCACAATTCTGGTCACATATCACAACCTAACACCTGCTTAGTTTAAATGCAAACACTGAAGTAACCAAACTCCTCACGCTGTGGCATTAAAAATCTTTCCACTATTTAACACATGGATGTTCGAGGAATATTTGAACCTAATCCAGACTTCACTGAGATACCTGGAAAATCCAGCAGCAGTTAATGGTTTTAGAGGCTGTTTCAGGTTTGTCCATGTCTTTCAGCCTCCTGAAACACGGCACTGCCAGGCTGGCTGTTTTCTTACCCCAGTTCCCCAGCTGACAGGGGGTCTGTGTGCTGCTGTTATCCCTGTGGTTATGGGAGGCCACGGAGAGCAGGTTAGAGCATTGCAATGATCTTTGAAAAATGCAGCCACTGAAGACTCAGAAGGGGGGGCACAGAAGTTAGTAGGCTTAGATTAGATATTGGGAAGGAATTCTGCCCTGGGAGGGTGGGCAGGCCCTGGCACAGGGTGCCCAGAGAAGCTGTGGCTGCCCCTGGATCCCTGGAAGTGTCCAAGGCCAGGTTGGATGGGGCTTGGAGCAACCTGGGATAGTAAAAGATGTCCATGGATGTAACTGAATGAGTTTTAAGATCCCTCCCAACCCAGTCCATGATTTTACTATTTTTTGTGGGTTACCTGATTTGATGGTGACATTTTATTTGCTGAGCTCAGTCCAGCTCCAAGCAGCCAAACACAGAGAGCACAACCAGCAGACACAGAAACCCTCTTGGCAAGTCCAAGAGCAAAAGGATTGAGTTTCTCTCTGTCCCAGCATGTGATCTCTCAGTGCCAGTACTCCTCTGGAACAGGAACAACTCAGCCTGGGGGGACTGGGAACTTCAGGGCAGTCCTAAGCTCGTGAATGGGGCAAATCCCACTATTCTCACAGGAATCCCAAATGGATAATCAGAGAATCCCGGACTGGTTTGGGTGGGAAGGGACCTCAAAGCCCATCCAGTCCCACCTCCTGCCATGGGCAGGGACACCTTTCACCAGCCCAGGTTGCTCCAAGCCCCGTCCAACCTGGCCTTGGACACTTCCAGGGATCCAGGGGCAGCCACAACCTGTCATAAATATTCTCAATTCATGACAAAGGCAGGATACAAATGACCTGAATAGGAGGCGTATTCATAAAAAGATGTGACTAAAGCAGGACTGGATTCCCCAGAGAGGTGTATTCCAGTTATAATCCTGATCAAACCCCTCCTGCCACATCAGGGCCACGGACACGACACAAAGAACATCCTCTCAGAGCAAACTCAGACAAACCATAAATATCAATCATGCAAAACTGTCTCTCCTCACCACATTTCTTAGCAAATCAGGTCCTGTTGCAGTGTCTGGGCTCGGCCTGAGGAAGGTGGGAATTCCCACAAGATGTGGTTCCCTGCAAACCACAGAGCAAACCGTGCCCTGTGATTTTGGTTTCCCTGCCCTGCTGGCTCAGAGCTCTGGGTGCATCTGATATGTACACAAACACTCACAGACACCACAGGGCCCAGAGTTTGGGCTGGGAAACAAAATCCTGCCCCCCCAGGGCCCGTCACATCCCAGACAGCACATCCCAAACATCCCACCTGGGGGAATTCTCAGTGTTCCCTGACAAGCAGTTCTTGTGGCCAGAAGCCCTGATTAATAAACTGCATTTCAACTGCATTTCAATTGCAGATGAACAGTTTTACTATCACGGCTCTGCCACTGCTCCTTCAAACTCCAATGAGTTAAAAACAAGGAGTTCTTGCACCAAACTTCTACCTGAGCCCTTCAAAGACACTGCTAGCCTGGGGTTGGAGTCACCTGCACTGCCATATCCAAAGCAATAAATGCAACTGGTCTTTATTGTCAGTGATGAGCAAAACCTCTGTTTTACCCCTTCCAGGAAGGCATTCATTATTAAACATATTTGTCCATCTGTGGACAGTTTTATAGTAATCCAAATCTGAGCATAGGGATGGAAATGAGGTGTAATTTGTCTTGCAGTGGGGTGCTGAATCCAAGAGACGGACCTGGGTGACAGAGCTCCTCTCTGGGCCAGCCTAATGCAGTGCAAGGACCAGCTAAACTTGTGATAAACCAGGTATCCTGGGACACCTGGGCATTCCACATCCCAGCTTTCTTTACAAGAAAGAAACCAAACACCTCTGAACGTGTGGTCTCAGAACTTGGTCCCTGCTCCCAGTGGATAAACACCGGAGTCTTGGAGATCTGGGCGTGCATTTATGGAGAGCAGCGCAGGTGGGGTTACATTTCAAATAAATAAATACAAAAATACTCCAGGACACGTGAAGCCAGCAGAGAAGAGCGGGGTGGGATTTGCTTCTGGGTTGAGAAGAAAGTCGCGGCGGTGCCAAGTGCCAGTGGTGATGGGAAGAGCCAGGCTGGAGAGAGGGCAGGAGATTCCCCACCGAGTGCTCCAACAGGCAGCAAACCCCACACACGGCACCAGGAAAGAGCAATTCTCCCAAGGATGTGCTTGATTTCAGTCGGAACTTCTCCTTAGCCATTAACTCTAACAACTGGTTAATACTTGCATGTCCCACTGAAAGGGGGATCAAACAGACCTCGAGGATGTGCTGAAATCTGAACTCTTTCAATCGCCACTTGATGATGCCACTCCTTTATTCCCTGCACTGAGAGCAAAGCAGAGGAAAGCCCAGGGAAAGCTGTGTGGTTTTTCAAGAGGCACTTGGTTTTGTTGGTGCTTCCACCGAAGCTGCTGCTGAATTAGGAAATGCTGAGCACTCCTGAGAGCTGCACAAGTGGGGCAGAAGTGCCTTACAAAGCCATTAGCTCCCAACTGCTCGCCAGCTTCCCAGCAAGGAAAATAAAGAGAGCAAAGTGAAAGCAAAGAAAGGGGCAGAAATGTTTGAAAGCCCTTCTAAACCATCACCCGCTGACAGGCTGCAGCCCCTTTCATGTGCACACAGCCTGCTGCAGCCACTTCATCAGGCTCCAGGTTTTAATTACATGGAATGTTTATTTACACAATTCAGGAGGGGCAAACCCCTGCTCGGCAGCCACCAGAGTCACCTCACTGAGGTTTGTGGGCTTAAATGGCCGGGCCTTTGGCAGACTGAGGATGTAAAATAAAGCCAGGACTTAGTGAGCTGAGGGGCAGGCCCTGATCTCTGCTCTGTGGGAGCAGGGACAGCACCCAGGGAATGGATCAGAGCACCCAGCTCTGATCTCTGCTCTGTGGGAGCAGGGACAGCACCCAGGGAAGGGCTGGAGCTGTGCCAGGGCAGGGTCAGGTGGGATCTCAGGGAAAGGCTCTTCCCCCAGAGGGTGGTGGGCACTGCCCAGGCTCCCCAGGGCAGTGGGCACGGCCCCAAGGCTGCCAGAGCTCCAGGAGGGTTGGGATGATGCTCTGGGGCACAGGGGGTGACTCTTGGGGATGGGCCTGTGCAGGGCTGGGGGTCGGACTGGATGGTCCCTGTGGGTCCTTCCAGCTCAGCATATCCTGGGATCCTGTGAGCTGGAACAGTGACCTGCTCTGTGGGGTGGGCTCCCAGCCCCGGGACCTCGACTGGCTCCTGGTTTGGAGCCTCTTGCACAAGAAGAACCTCCTGACACAAAGAAGCTCAGCTTGACCCAGGAGACTCAGCCCAGTGTGACACACCAGCAGACCCAGCAGCCCACATGTCCCCGTGGCACAGCGTGGCCAGCCCCGCTCTGGAGGGCTGGATCAAATGGAATGAAATCCAAGCTGGTGGCACCTCCACAACCTGCAGTGGGACACCTAGACACCCAACAGGAGCTCAGGGAGCAGCCAAAGGGGGTGAAAGAGGAGCTCTGTTTGCACCGGGCTCTCAGCTCACACAGAGCAGTGGAACTCCCAAAAACATTCCCCCACTTCCAGCTTGTGCTCTCCCACTTAGGGAACCACGATTCAAAGCGCTGTCCTTCCCAAAGCCTGGCTTAGAGGTGAATCCCTAGCTCCCCCAGGCTGAGGCAGCCCCAGGGGTTGCCCAGAAGGGACTGGGATCAGTGCTTTAATTCCCCCCCCAGAAAGACTCCTTCGCTGGGCTCTGGCAGAGGAACACGCGGCATTGCTGTGGGAAGGCGAGGGAAACCCTGCCAGTCCTTACGGGCCAGAAGACAGAAAAGAAGGAGGGATGCCAGGAAGGGCTTTCAAACCCAGGGAGCTGTTTCCTCATGCTCATCTTCATCCCAAACTAATAAGGTCCTTAAGGAAAACCAGCCACGGGACAAGGGGTTTATACCCACTCTCCAGGTACTCCGGGAGCAGAGCGAGCTGGTGGGACACACAGGGGAGACCTGGAACAACGATCCATTAAGTCACATGTCCTGAAAAACCCTAGACAGGCATTGTTTTGTCAGAAAAGCTCAGAGGGGGGGGAAAAAGAGAGAGAGAGAAAGACAATCCTTGAAAAATAATCTTCCAAATAAACAGAGCAGCCTATGGAGAAAGGATGAGCACAGTGCAGGGAAACACCAGAGACACTTCGAGAAGGGTCCTGTATTAACAATATATGACCTTCCACCTTCATTCCCCCTCCACAAATCATTGACAGCAAATACCACCAGAAATAAACAATTAAATGGAAATGGCACCTGGGAGAAAATGAGATTTTCTCAGTTGAGAACACGAGACACTGCACAAGCAGTTCCTACCACAAGGTGCTAGGAATACGTATTTAAATCCTGGGAAGGCAGTTGGCACTTCCACCTTGCTTTCCTGTTACACATTTCTACCCATTCAGAAACACGGGGGTACAAAGAATAAGCACAAAAATGGTAGCTGCATGTAAATCACACAAAGAGAGGGGAAACCCCCCCGTAATTGCATGTAAATCGCTCAAAGGGAGGGGAAAAACCCCCAGCAGAAACAGGTCCAAAAGGGTGAGTGATAATTGCAAATCTAAACACCAAGATTTAGCTGAGGATGAGAAGAAGAAAAACCAACAACCTGCAAAGCAGACTGTTCAAGTTTTGTGCCAAATGCCTCATTTTTAAACCTAATCAGCAGTGACTGCTCAAAGCCCTGTGTTTCCAAGGCCAAGGCAGCTCCAGAGATCTCTGGCACCCTCATTTCACAGCAGAGATGATTTATAGCCCAGCCTGGTAACACTGCACCCCTGGAGCACGGGGGGATGGAAACCCTTCCTAACAAGCTCCTTTGGGGGGGAAAGTCTCCTCCTGCTGCTTGGCAAAAGCCGAAACCCCAAATCTTTCAAGGTACTCAATTTCTCAGAGATTTACTGGGAACGTAATAGCAAATATGGTGGGGGATCAGGAGCCAAAGCCTTTCTTTCCAGCCTGGAGAGAGGAAGGAGTGTGTTGTTCCTTCCATCTGGAACAGTAGTAATCTATTCCTTAAGCCTGAGCAATCAAATTACTCTAATTTTCTGTTGTCTTGGCTTGAATAAATATTTTCAAGACGAGTTATGTTAAAAATATGCACAGGCTGACTGTGCAGTTAAATGTGCTTAACATCTGTGCTGCAGGGTAGTGGGGCGAGATGGAAAGGTATCCCAATGGAAAGGGACTGCTAAAAAATCACCCTGCGTCCCTCTCAATTAATAAACTACTCAGGAGTTACTGCTGTAAAAAACAGCATAAAAAAGAAGGGGGAAAGTTAAATTAAACATGTAGAAATATATCGATAGAAATAGAATATATATGGAAATAGGGGGGGAAATTAGGGGGAAAATGAGAATAAAAGGGAGGCTGGAATTCCTGTGGAATAAATCTCAAAGGGGCCACTGCAAGAAACTTTCCATCATTTCACAGGATCCAGAGCTGCCCTGGCTGGGCTGAACGGGCAACTGGGGGGAAAAAAAAGAAAGCGAGACAAATTTTAGGGGGTTTGTGCCTCCCAAATCCCTTCCCAGCACTCGCCAGTCTCGCTCCCCACGTGTGGAAGTGGTTTGGATGGCAGTAATTCACCCAGCAATATGGACTTGCCCGTTTCGCTACCGGGTATCGAGAACTTCTCAAACGCGGAGTGACAAAAGCAGGGGGAACTGGTACAATTCTCATAAAATAGCAACGAATCCTGGCCAGAAGTGCCGGGCAACGCTGCCCCTCTCCCACTGCAGTGGGGAAGCACATCCTGCCTGCGGAGCGACCCCGAGCACCTCCAGGCAAAGGGGGAAGCGGCTCAAATTTCGGCTCCGAGTCCCATGTGCTTCTCATTTTCCCCCTGTGCGCCGGGACGGGCATTCCTTACCCTGCCCCGGCACTGCCCATTTGCCATGGGTCACCCCAGAGAGAAGCTCTTCCCCGTTTCCGAGGCCCCCCGATATCCCAGCCCAAAGGAAGGCACGTCGCTCTTTTTCACCGAGGTGCTTTTCCCTTCCCAAGGTTTCCCCCTCCCGCGTCAGGACACCGGGAGCAGAGCTGGGATGAAGAGCTTTTTACAAGCAGTTGTCTTCTGCCATTTTTCATTTGGAGAAATAAAGACCTGGCCTGGTTGTCCCTGGTGGGATCAAATGAAGATGTGCACATCTGCAGGTATTTATTCCTGCTGCTCAGGTTTAAAAAAAAATAAAGAGTCGCCGTTCTTCCTTCATCTCAGAATCTCCAAATTGGTTTAAAATGATGACATTTTGAAAGCTAATGCTCTCTTTTGCTCTCCAAGTCAGATGTTTGCGCTCCCATCATCATTTCAAGCTCCTTCCTACAGGCACAGACGTGGTTTTGCTGTCAGGGAAAACCACTTTCTGGGCCAGGGAAACCAAAATATGCCTGATCCTTCTGATCCCTGTGTTTGCTGCCGTGGAGATCCATGTTCTGGTGCCTCAAAGCTGAGCTGGGCCACGGGGAGGGGAGGGGATGAGGAAGCCCAAGAGCTCTGCATGTGCTTTGAAGGGAGAATTATGTCTGCTGAGATAGAGCCTAATTGATGTTGGAAATGCATGTGCACTAATAAATTAATATCACAGCAAACTGGAATTACAGGATTTATGGGAATGCAGTTTGGTAAACAGAGCCGAGGCACAGGCAATCTGGGAGGATAAGAAACACAGGAGCTTGGGTGGCTTCCAGCTGAGGAGATTAATGGCAATATTTAAGAAAGGCCTGATTCACTCACAGGGGAAAGGGGGAGAAAAATCAGCCATCTGAGACAAAATATTGGATTACCCAGTGCTGGAGGATTATCCAAATCTAGGAAAATGTCACCCCACTGCTATTCACGTGCTTGAGTCCATCGGATCCATGGAACTGCCCCTTCCAGCATCGCTCCTCAGGAGAAGTGTGTGAGCCTGGAAGTGCTGGAGAAGCTTGTTCTCATTTTCCAGGGCAATTCTCTGCTGTGGAGAGTCCCAGGGCCACGGGAACCACCAAAAACACTTCATGTCACACAGACATGCCAAGTCCCCACAGCACCACCGAGAGCAGGGGCCAGAATGGTTTGGGCTGGCAGGGACCTGAGAGCTCATCCTGCCCCTTCCACCAGCCCAGGCTGCTCCAAGTCCTGCCCAGCCCGGCCTTGGACACTTCCAGGGATGAAGGATCCCCTGGAGGTGTGAGTTTTGCTGAGGAACAGCAGCTCTACCCTAATCTTACCCATTCCCTGAAGAACAGATGAAGCAGAAGGTCTTCCACAGCCAAGGTGAGAGAACCTGCCCCTTCCCCGCTCCAGCTGGAGCTCGCCCACCACAAACCCACCTTTTATCAGTCCCCAAAACCCCTTTTTGTGCTCTTTCTCCCCCAGACCAGACCCTCTTGGGCCGCTCAGCTCAACAAAACACATTTTGCCATGGAAGGAGCAGCTCAGAACAGTTGAAGTGCATCCATCCACTCCTTCGGAATACTTGGGGGGTCAAAGGTTGAAAGCCAGTCCTTTGAAGAATCCCACATTGCTCAGCTTTTCAAGGAATCTTAACAGGAATGTTAATTGCACGGAGCGATGCATGAAACACCCTTCACGTGCCACATACCTGGCAAAACTTCCACGAAAAAGCCTCAAATCCGTTTTTCCTGAACGGATTTTGGGCCCAGTCAGTCCTTGAGCACAGAAGTGGCTTTAACAAGACTTAAGTTGGTGCTCAAATGCTCTGCTGGAAGAGGGTTCAGACCAGAGAGGGACTAGAACCAGGAAAACCAGCCCAAAATCCCAGGGGCACGAGGTGACCCCGAGGCCCTGAGCTCTAAAGGAGGAGTCCTTGGGAATCACAGAATATTGGTCTATTTTATGAGCACCTCACAGAGTATCTGTTAGGACAACGGACCACGTTAATGGAAAATGTTAATGCACAGCCCCTCCTGACTGATGAAATGTACCACTCATCCATCAAAATCCTTGTGGGATACCCGTGGGAGGTGTCATCTTGGACTGAGAGGAGCTTTGAGGTCCCTCCCCATCCAAACCATTCCAGGATTCCACAATTCTTGGTGAGAAGAGGCAAAATTCAGCACCAGCCCTTGGAAAAACATTGCAGTTGGAGCCCATCCAGTGATTCCCAGCAAAAGACAGCATCCAAAATTTACAGAAGTGAGTTATTTCTAACTTGTTGTTTATGTAAAAGAAAAAAATATTGATTATAGAAGACCTTCACGCAGTTTGTCCAGAGAGTTCCTGTTTAAATTCCTTTGCCGTTCACAATGTCAATCCTGGCCGTGTTTTCTCTTTTCCAAGGAAGAAACCGTGTGTATCCAAGGATGTAATTAATATATCACCCCCTTGGAAAGGCTCGAAGCCTCCTCAAGGTGCATCGGTAAAAGCAGACAAAACATCCTGCAGTTGTTTTTCCAGAAGGTGGCTGGAAATTCCCACTGCAGTAATTCCCAAGTGCCGCTGCACTCGTGCTTATCCTCCTTTCCAAGTGAGGCCAGCGTGGAAACCTGGAGGACCTTTCGCTGGACAGCCCTTGCTTCACGAGCTTGGAACAGAGGGATTACCAGAATGTGTCCCGTGAATTAATGGAATGACGGCACCACCAAAACCAGGGTCTCCAGCTGAAAAATCCCTTGGGAAAATGGAAGGGAAGGAGCCCCATACGGTGAAACGTGTTAAACCAGATGATTTCACAGGGAAAGCCTTGGAGTGGCTCGGACTTCCCTGGAGACTGGAGCTTCCCACTTTGTCCCAGGCTGGTGGGATGTTGGTTCCCTGTGAACACCAGGTGAACGTGGAAAACTGGGATCAAGAAACCTTTCTGGGGACTAAAAAGAGGCTCCCAATGAAAGCACAGCTCTGAAAGGGGGAAAAGTGGGAGAAGGTTTTGCTTCAAATTCACAGGCTCATCAGTTTTCCAGCATGATTCCATCAGTTCTATTTCTGCTACCCCAGCAAACAGTCAGAGAAATCCTTGCAATTGCACCACTCTCAAATGTATCATTAGAAATATTTTAATTGCTGTCTCCCATGCAAAGAAAGATAACTTATCTCTCTTCAAAATAAACAAGTCCCAATGGAAAGAATCCATTCATAATTAAATCATTCTCTCCAGAAAACCCACAAGCAAGATGGATGATAGAGGGGAGAGATAAGAGGATTAGAAATATAATTTCAAAATTGTCTTAAGGGGGAAAGTTGACACCCACAAGAGTTAAATGATATCAGAGAATTAACTCAGTGCCAGTTAAACAAAAATATCAGCAAAATAAAACTATAAAAGCGACATGAAGAGGCAGCACCTTTCAAAGTGGTGGCGTGTTCCTAAGTGCAGAAAAGCTTAAGCAAGGAGAAATATTTCAGAGAAATTTGGAAGGTTTTAAAGTGAAGTTTAAATATTGTCCAAATGAGTTCAGGGAGAATTTTTTTAAGGCTTTCCACACTTTATGGAACAGTGTGTTAAAGTGGGAATGAAAGTAAAATATTCCAGGAAGAAATGAGGAAGACAATGTGAAACAGCCAGGAACTGAGGGAACCAGGGGTGAGGCCCTGGCACAGGTTGGGCAGAGAAGCTGTGGCTGCCCCTGGATCCCTGGAAGTGTCCAAGGCCAGGCTGGAGCACCCTGGGACAGTGGAAGGTGTCCTGCCCGTGGCAGGGGTGCCACTGGACCCAAACCATTCCAGGATTCCATGGGTACCGTGCCAGCTCTCCCTGGTGCACTGCCCAGGGCAAGGCCAGGGATGCCCCTGTTTGCTCCCAGCACAAATTAAATGGGACATGGAAACCCTGCTCCAAGGAACCACGGGACTGAGCCCTGGCTCCAGTGGGACACAAGGAAAAAGAACCCAAGGCTCCTCAGCCACTGAGCTCCTTTTTCCAATTCACTGAAGCACAAGAGACCTGAGATTCAAGAGGCAACTTATCCATGAAAAGCCATGAGGAACCTTCTCCTTCTCCTGCTGCCAAAAGCAGAACCCCCCCACATTCCACGAACACAGGGACAGCCACTGTTGTTGCGGGCATTGCCTCGCTCAGGAATGCCACACTCTTCAGGAGAGCTGCAATGTGAATTCCATTTATTAAATGCCACAGCAAAGTGCTCAGGTGCCAATGCACAGCCTATTAGCAGCTTTAGGATCCCAGTGTTTTGGTGGGAATGCTTCAGAACCCCAGAGTGTTTTCTTTGGCCACAGCCCCACCGCGAGATGCAGCTCCTCCTGACGTTTTCAGGCTTGCTTTATGGCTGTTTCCATGGAGGTCAGCAAGGAAATTGCTGTTCCAGGAATGCTTCCACAGCATCCAGGGTGACACAAAAGCCTAAGTTATATCACTGCGCTCAGGTCAGCGTGATGGTGTGATGATTAACAAGCTGTGCTTCCAGGAGGGCCCTGAGCTGGGAATGCTGCTGGGAATACCCTTCCCAAGCCCAACGCTGAGCCTGATCCAGCATCTTGCAGGTCACACATTTCCCTGCCCGTCCAGTTATCAGATTTTCCTCCTGCCACAGCCATTATTTGTGCTGTTTCCCCACCAGCAGCCAGCCAGCAGAGAGATCAAACAACGAACCCCGCTCCTCTGCATTTCATTTGAAAGAAAGTGACTCTGCTTAAAACTTCCCTAAGAAGGGTGATGGTGAATTTATTACCTTCACTTGCTACGAGGAAGCTGTTAAAGGCATCAGGAAGCAGCCAGATAACCGAGGCCATAAAATACTCTGGAAATTAATGAATGAAAGATGGGCTGAAGCCACAAAGTGAGGGTCTGGTGCTGCAGTCTGAACTTGTGCAGAGTTCACACATGCTCATGGGCAGGGCTTTGATTCCTGAGAGTAAAGCAAGTTCAGAGCAGAAACAAACTCATTCCCAAAGTCCCGGGTTACCCCAAGTCCTCGGGCTTTGTTCTGAGACACGACTCAGAAATGCTGCGAGCTGGGAACTGCTACAGCTGGCTTTTGTCAGGCATTTCCCCCGAAATATCCCTGCTGCTGCTGCTGCCGCCCCCAGGAATCGCTGGCTGGAGAGAGCACGCTGAGAAGGAACGAGACTCATCCCTGCTGCAAAGAATGCACCATGTGAATGGGGAAGGGGAAGGGATGGAGCAGTGCTCCAGCAAAATGCTGGACCTAAAAGCACTGGCCACCCATGGGCCCTCCTGAGCTGAGCTCTCCCAGGGTGCAGGAGAGGCTGAGCACCCACCTGCCTCAAAACATGAAGGGAGTTTGGAGCATCACCCAAATCCTGCTGAAAGCAGGGACTTCTCACTTGTTTCAGAGAATGAGAGAATCCCAGAATGGTTTGGGTGGGGAGGGACCTTAAAACTCATCCCATTCCACCCCTGCCACGGGCAGGGACACCTTCCACTGGCCCAGGTTGCTCCAAGCCCCATCCAGCCTGGCCTTGGACACTTCCAGGGATCCAGGGGCAGCCCCAGCTTCTCTGGGGAAGAATTTCAATAGATTCCCTGAAACTGAAATCATATTTTGCAAGACATCCCCATCAGCACAGCAAGGGCAGCAACAGGGCTCAGACTCACCACCCACTGTCCCTGCACAGTTCCTCTGCCTCCGACTGGGAAGGGACCCACTCCAGAGGCTCCCAGTTTCCCACCAGTGCTATCAGCAGATACACTCATGGACCACCCACAGCCTCGAATGGCCACTAAGGCAGTGACTTACATGGAAAAAGTAATGTTAGAAAACTATCTGATGTATTTTTAGCCTCTCTTAGTGCACTTCAGCAGCTGGAAACAAGGTGGGAAGCCAAAGCTGTGAGCCAAGATCCAAAGGCATAGGAGCTTTTCCATGGATTTGGACTGGCTGGGAATCAGGCTGGCTCCAGCCAAGCTGCCTGCCACGCACAGCTCAGAGATACTCAGTTAAACTCTTTTCTGGGATTGCACTCATTATTTCCTTCACATTTCATACACGAGCTTCCAGGAATGACACACAACAAACATTCCGGGGAAGGAGGAAGATTTATGGGGGGAGAGAACCTGGAGAACAATACATCTTCCCCTCAAATGTGCACAGCAGAGGGGAGAGATGAGAGGAATTATTTTCACACTTTACAGTGCTGTAACTTTATTTATAGCATCTATTTCAACTGAGGTTGTCCCAGAGAGGGAAAAGGGCACCAACTTGAGGTGACAGGTCAGGCTTTCAAAGTACATTCTGAGGCTTCTTTGAATAAAACTAAATACCAGACTCCAATGTGACCTTCTGTACTCTTTAGGCATAATTACAGAAATAAAAGACTTTTCATTATATCTTTGGGGTGCAAACCTGGAAAGAACCGCCACGGCAGAGGGTTGGAATGGGATGAGCCTTGAGGTGCCTCCCAACCCAAACCATTCCATGCTCTGTGAGAGCTCACAAAGTACATTATGGGCTTTCTGCAACTATTCAGAATTGTTTGTTTAATGGCCCCATTAATGCAAGGCATCCTAAGGAATTCCACCACCACGGAGACTGGTCTTTATTCCAGGGTCTTCCCAGATCTGCAGCAATGGCACAGCCAAAGCGGAATCCCGCTGTTAACCCATGCCACGTCCAAACCTCCCAGAAAAGCGTGCTCACCGCTTTTTTAACAGCCAGGGATCGCTAAAATTCCTCAGGCCATTCATTCCCACCCTAAAGCAGCTTTCCAGGCTGCCCACACTGGTGGTGCAATAATTCCCATTTAGGAAAAAAACCCTCTGTGAGGATGTTTATTTTTCTATCTGAAAAAAACTGCTGGGAGACCTGAATGAAGCAGTGAAATGTTTTAGTAAAAGCTGTTACAACAAACCACCTTCTTTGGCTCATTCTGACGTGGCAAAAGCCATTCTGACCCTCTAACAATGAGCTTTTTGGCAGCACGCGCTCTGGAAATAACTGTCCATTCTCCTGACAACCTTCTTCCTGGATTTTTTTTGCCTTAAATCCCGTGAATGAAGGATTACCACGATTTATGTAGCTATTTAATACCTTCAGGAAAGAAAAAGCACACAGTACAGGAAGAGAAACAACAGGTAGAGAATGGATCGATCATAATTTAAGTTAAACTCGCCAATAAATCTCTCCTGACATTGACTGATAAATATTGAGACTATTTGAACTTGTTTCCTGGATTGGGCAAACCATCCCGCAGCTGCTTCCTCTGGCTGCTCCAAAATGCTGGATTTTAGGGAGCAAGGCCACACCATGGAGGGAGTCGAGTCCCTGAGAAGGACCACTCAGAGCAACTGATAACAATTCATCCCTTTCTCCCTGAGAACTGTGTTGATTTGGGTTTTGAGCAGTCTGGCTGGTCATGTCAAAACAACCTGCTCTGGATAGTTTTAAAAATGTATTTCTATAATCCTAAAAATTAATTTTCCCAGTGTCGAGTCCAGCAGAGCTGCAAAAGTTAAGATGTTTTGCTGAGCCTTCAGCAGTGTTACTGCCCCAGGAAGTGTCCCTTTATCACCTGACTTAAATCCCCCTTTTATTCAGAGTACTGGGACCCCATAACACACATTCCAGGGGAAGTGGCCGCTCTCCCTTCTCCTCTCTGCCCAGCAGGAGCAGGGACAGGATAATCCACATGGGAGGGGGTGCAGCAGCTCCAATCTCCCTGCATTCTCTTCCAGCAGGAATTAGGAAGCCGGGAGAGCTGGAGGAGCCTCAGGGAACAGTGGGGTCAGTGTGCCCAGCACTGATAACAAGGCTGGGTTTGTCAGGATCTCTGCACAGCAAAGCTGGAAGGAAGGATTTCTGGAGCTCCTTCCACCATGAGGGAAGAGGGAGGAGCGCACACAAAGGCATCTCTTTGGAGATTTAATGAGGAGATGAAGGGGAGAGGGAAGAGGGAAGAGGGAAGAGGGAAGAGGGAAGAGGGAAGAGGGAAGAGGGAAGAGGGAAGAGGGAAGAGGGAAGAGGGAAGAGGGAAGAGGGAAGAGGGAAGAGGGAAGAGGGAAGAGGGAAGAGGGAAGGAAAGGAAAGGAAAGGAAAGCTCTCCTGCGATGCAGCTGAGGAAGAAGAAGCCATTGAAAGCCTGGAGAAAATGGAGCTGGGTAAAGCACAGGCTGGAGAATTTCCTTGTCCTGTAGTGCAGCAAAGAAGCCTATTTAACCCCTTCTGTGTGGGCCCGGGGCTGGGGGTGTGTTCCCAGTGAGCCGAAGGGCTCTGTAAGTGAATTCCTGTGTGGAAATGGAAATGGGATAAGGGAGAGAAATCCTCCCTGCCCTGTGACAGAGCATGAGCTCAGCCCTTGCAGGCACCACAGAGCCCACATGGCAAAAAGTGCTTTTAAAGTGCTCCAGATGTGAAATTCCAATTGATTTCAGTTCCACTTGAGCTTGCAGGGGATGCCATAAGGCAGAAACCCCCAGGAAACCAGGTTTCCCTGGCTCGTGTGCTGGGTTCTGTTTCACACTGCCCATGCTACACAATTCCCAGGGGAAGGGAATGGTAACCCTGGCCAGAAAGTGCCAGGGAAGAGCGATGTGTGCAATTCCCTGGATCCAGGGGAGACGCAGCAAGAGATGGGGAATGCTGGCTCCAAAGGGGGCCAGAGAGCCCTGGCGTCCTTACCAGGGATACCTGCTGGGTCTGGGATGATTCCCGGAGAGCTGCAGCACAGCAGGGGCTGGGGAGGGTTTGGCTTTCACAGAGCCCATTCCTCCAAATCCCGTCATTCCAAGGCTGGCTGTCAGCTCCGGAGCAAACCCCCCAGTGACAGCTCTTCAGTTCTTTTAGAGATTTCTCCATGGAATGGATGTTTATACACTTGTCTCACAGTAAAGAGAGGGACGATGGAAAACGTGCCTCCATCTGCGCATGGAAGCAGAGATACATAATGAGCAAACACTGGGATCAAAGCACACGGGACAGGGATCCTCGTTCTGTTTCCCTACAGTGCCGCTCCACAAAAAAATGGAGCAGGGTCCTGCTTCCTTCCTGCTGCTCTTGGAGCAGTTTGATGGCCCAAGGGGACGTGGAGTGAGGGCTCAAGCAGCCTTTGATCTGCAGGACTCCCCCCCAACACTGTGGATGCTCCACAGTTTGACTCCCCAGGTCTTTGATGGTTGGGGTTTGCTGGCTCCAGGGCTCATCTGCTTCTGAATGGTGGTTCTGGGGCTGAAGGCACCCCACCTTCAGAGACACCGTGTGGTTTTTAACCCCAGAACAATGGCTCAGCTGTCACTGGCACAGGCACTGTGTTGATGCTTCACTGCTGGGAAGGAAGAGGTTAAATCCCTCTCCATTTTAACAAAAGCATATTTTAACTAAATCCAACACTTATTTAACGTTAAAAAAAAAAAACAAACAGGCATGCTACGCCCTAATAAATTTCTCCTTGGCTCCCTTCTCTCTCAGTCTTGGGGAGGGGGGGGAGAATGAGAGAGCTGAACTGTCTGGGCCATGCTGACTGCCCCTCTAACGTGTCCAAAGGCTGGGAGATGTATGAGCTCGCTGTGCTGAGCCAGCCAGGGATGCAGCTCAGACCCCTGGGCTCTCCCGGGCTTTCACATCAGCCCATCTGCAGATACACCTTATAAAAAGCCCCAAAATTGTGACAAGGCCAGGCCTGGCCAGAGGAAGACTTTTTATTTTGTTTAATCAACAATTGCTGGGTTAACCTGGCAACAGGCATGAAGTTAAATCGTGCTGGGACTTCGGTGGACCGCTCTAACTCTGCCCTCTGGGCTGGGAAATCACACTCCCATTTCCATCCACTCTTACCTATCCAACATTATTCCCTGCTGCCCCCTGAAAGTTTATTCCATGTTACTGCAGCTGACCCAAGCACAGAGTTCCCACCGCTTACTTTCACGGCTAATCCTGGAGGCCACAAACCCCTGCAATAAGGGTTTCATTCCTGACTCCTGCTCTGCATTTTCCACGTCTCGGTTTCACCCACCGTTCCCTTGGCCTCCGTTAAAACAGTTCCTCTCTTCCCTTGGTTTTCCCCTTCCACTTCAAGGGACTCAGCACTTCCCACAGAGCTCTCCGCCATCCTAAACTCAGAGGGGAGAACGTGGCATCTGAAGTGACACTGGGTGGTAACTGTTAGCAAGGCTGGAGCACAGTAATTACAAATTCACTCTGAGCTAATGCAGCTCCATGTCCTTGCTGCGTGTGCTTGAGGCTGAGTGAGAGGTGTTGATCTGGGGGCTTTATTTGCTTCATTCAAATGGGTTTCTCAGAGCTTTCCAGGCACTTTTGGGAAGTCTTTTAAGGGATTTGGAGGAAAAAGAGGGAGGAAAAAGAGGGAAAATGTGTTGTCTGCAACCAATTTCAGGGTATTTTACATATGGAACCACAGAATGCGCTGAGCTGGAAGGGACCCACAGGGATCACTGATCCAACTGCTGGCCCGAAATCCCACCCTGTGCCCCAGAGCATCATCCCAACCCTCCTGGAGCTCTGGCAGCCTCGGGGCCGTGCCCACTGCCCTGGGGAGCCTGGGCAGTGCCCACCACCCTCTGGGGGAAGAGCCTTTCCCCGAGATCCCCCCTGAGCCTGCCCTGGCACAGCTCCAGCCATTCCCTGGGGTTTGTTTGTGGTTTACACGTACCACTTTATTTATAGTTTACATTTATTTATAGCAAGGCATCGACCTGAGGCATGTTGTGAAGCCATGACAGCACCATGGGAATATATATAGCCTATGTTTATTTACAGCTTATATGGATCACTTTTAGTGGCATTAGTTAGACTGCAGTATAAGCTCAGTTTTCCTTCCCTCTTCTGTCCTTTAGTTTGGAAATGTTGGCGCCCTCCTGCAGGACAGACCCCTGTGCTCACCAACTACCTGCTAATCTGAGTCCCAAAGCGAGGCTCGAGACCTCACCAAAAAACCGCATTTTAACATCTCGTGCCTTTGTTATGTCTTTAAGGAGGGGAAAAAATAGTATTAAACTGGTTGGAATCAAACTCTCCCGAGTGGCTGCAGCTCAAGCAGCCAGAATTGCTAGAGAACTGCCCTCCCACCCAGGCAGGGAAGAGGCTCCATCCCAATGTTCCAAGAAGCAAACAAAGGATATGCTGAACCCCAGGAATTCAGAGAGTTAACAACAACCCGCTGGGGCAGCGTCAGCCTTCATTCCCGCTTTCCCAAATCCTGCATCCCCGTGGCCACGAACACAAAAAGATCATTCACCTCCACATTTCTCAACAGGGTCTAATCAAGAGGGACTGTGGAGTGGCACATGCTTGCTGAGAGAATTGCAGAGGGGAGGGAAGAGGGGGCTGAATAACCTTTAATAGCTTTGAAACTTGAGAGTTACCTCCAAAATAATGTCATGGCTGGGAACAATGGGATCCCAGAAGCTCCTCATGGAATGACTGAGTTCATTGTTTAAATCCACGTGGCATTTTATAAATACCTATTGGTGGTGTTCAATAAAGGAGAGATTTGAAAGGTTCCCTCAGTGGAGCGATATTGTTGAAATATTTATCTTTCAGTATTTTGAGAGTTTAATTCTAATACTGTGCGCAGCTGACAAATGAGATTTGAGGTTTTCAAGCACAATAATCTTGTGTGTTCACCTCGGAGCTTTTCTTTTACAGCTGAACTTCCCGAGCCAGCTGGAGCTGCCCCTTTGCAGGATCTGCCAGGGATGGATGAAAGGCGAACACAGCCACCTCAGCCACCCTGCCCTTATCAAGGCTGTGCATTTTTGGCCATGCCAAGTGTTAAATAAAACCAAAGCATACCTGTGAGCTCTCTTTAACTGCAGGGTTTCACAGCAAGAGCGAACTGCAGCCCCTTAAGTGTTACCTCAGCTGGAACGCTCAGAACAGAACCCGAAAGGTCACAGAAACCAAACTGCCCGAACCTGGCTCTGCAAAGGGGAATTACTGCCTGAGGTTGCTTTAAGAGCCTTTGCAGCCCGTGCTGAGGCTCCAAGGGTTCGTTTCCCTCAAAGTCCTAAAGCCCTTCCAACGCGGGATCGCGTTACGGGCTGTGTGATGTAGCTTGGGCCGTGCCAAGAAAACGTCTTCAGCTCTGCTCCTACAAATATGGCAATGATCAACCCAAGGCATGATGTGAAGGCTGATTATATTGAAAGCAATTTAACATGTTGCAACGGCGTGATCCTTAATGCTGCTGCCTCCGAGGAGCCACCCCGAGGGAAGAACAGCCCCGCAAACACGAGCTCTGCGGGGCTGGTCCCCCAGACCTAACCCACACCAGCAGCATCCACCTCCCAAGTCACCTCCCCAGGGAAAGGTCACGGGTGAAGGGGAGAAGCTGAGAAGGTGCTCACAGAACTTGGCAGTGCAGTTCAACCCTTGGGGCCTCGCTCTGCAGCCCTGACCTCGACTCATCCCTATCCACGTGTTCCCGTGTTTCCAGAGGTTGCTGCAGGACACCAAAAATCTCCCTGCAGAAGCCAAGTAAGAGCCACAGCCACCACTCCACAAGGGCCCACGAGCTGGGGTTCGTGACTGGGAGAGCATCCCAAAGCAATTCCACTCAAACAGCTGCTGCATCCCAGAAGGATACGAACATTCCCAGATCCCACCTTGCCAGGTGACCCTTTTTTGGTGAGCAGAGCTCCAACAGCATCGGGTCAGGGATCTGAGCAGTTGGGTTTGATTTGCATCATGGAATCATGGAATGCTTTGGGTTGGGAGGGACCCCAAGGCTCATCCAGCTCCAACCCCCTGCCACGGGCAGGGACACCTTCCACTGGACCAGATGCCATTTGATTACTGCTCTCTGCTGTTTTTTAAAATATATATAAGGCACATAAATCTCGTTGGCATAGTGAGCACTGCAACACAATAGCACAGATAATCACCCCTAATAAGTTGTAGCTCACCGACCACAAAGGCTGCACAAATCACAGCTGCTCTATTTACATGTCAACACGTTGGATCTTCCCCGATGATGGAGATAAACAACTGCAAAGAAACAAAACCACAAGAGACCAAAGGATGCCAAAGCAAGCCGTGAGGGCATTCCCAGGGATGCCACAACAGGTATTCCAGAGGGAATTCCGTGTTACCACGGGAGCAAGAGTGTGACTGCTACACAGAAACGCTTCCATGTACCCAGAAATGTTCCCGAATCACCTGGTGCCTTTCAGTGACAGCACAGGACTCTCCCTCAGATGCCATGATATCATAACAAGCAGCATAGCAGTAAATTATTCCCATTTTCCTCCTTACCAGCCATGCTGATCCACAGAAGGCACTTCCCATCACTCCGTATGTACATGTAAAGCTGTGCATTCCAAATCTCCTTAGTTGAAGGCTACTTGTTACTCTCCATTAGATTTTCCTGGGTGCTCCTCATCAAACTTTTCCCTGGGTGGATACGACAGCAATCTCACCCTGAATTCAGCCCAGAGCCTCCCTGTGTACTACAGCTACGGTTTGCTGAGGAGTTGCCAGGAATTAGCCATTTAAAAATCAAGGGAAAGGTTGCTGTCAATTCTGAGAGTGGTTTAAACGTTTCAGGAGTGCAGCAGAGATGAAGCCAAAGCATTGCATCAGGCACAGCTATTCCTGCAAGACATGTTGGCACCACAGGCTGAGTGCTGAGGAACCACAAAGCAGCTCAGCACACTTTGATTCAGCACCAGAAAAGCCAAGAAAGCCCAGAGATACCATCTGGACAGGGCTGGAAGAGGTTTTCCATTGTCTCTCAGTGATGTACCAATCGACTTATGAAATCTCCTCCAGCCTTCAGACCAGCCTTTGGAATTGTGAATTCAAACCTGGAGTGAGTTGAAAAGCACCTGGTTAAACACCAGGCTTTGCCATCAACAGCTCAGACTGAGGACAACACACCTGGCCAGAGGCTCCACAGAAGTCCTGTGGGAATGCTCAGGAAGTCTGACCTCCACCAAACACGTTAATTCCTTAACAGAGCTCACTAATTATCTACTCACTTTACTGCCCAAGACGTGGAGGAGTGACCTGGAAGAGCCATTTTTCCATCCTTACGCTGGTCCTCGTAGTTTAATTTATTCTAAATTATTATTTAAATGATTTAATACTTAAATAGAGAGGAAATGTTTCACTCCACCATTGCCAGAAGGTCTGTGTGTAACATGGTCATCACCTGGGTGGTGGAGCTGACATTCAAGTGCCCACTAAATGTCACCACAGAACCCCGAAGATTTGCAGGTAATGCATCAGCACAGCCACTGTTCTCTTCTCTCCACCTTGATTTTGCAAGTGGGCTTTTCTCAAGGAGTTAAATATCTCTTGGTAGCTACGAGAGCTATTTTTGAGGGAAGGAAAACATAAAAGCACAGCCTGAGAGCTATCAAAGTTGAAGTTTAGCTTTGTACTGGGAGTCTGAGCTCTCCCCTGGGTGCCAGAGCCAATCAATCCCAGTGTCTCCCACCCAGCCATCCCTTATCTCGGGATCAGCCCAGAAGAAAGGCAGAGCCACATATCAGGAAATACTTTCCCTCTCCCTGCTCCATGTGCTGGACATACTTTAAATACCAGCACCGATAATGTGCTGGACACTCGTGAGTCTCATGTACACTTAATCACTCATTTCCTTCACCGACTAAGAATAATTCCGGCAGAATTTAGTGGGATTTCCCCCCTCCTCCTCCCGGGACACGTGGCAGGCAGCCAAGGAGTGGCACTTGTGGGGCTCTGGTGGGAACGTTCTTGCTGCCTGCAGGGCTGATGGAGAGAAAATCTATCTCAGATACACAGGGAGGCTCCAGCACTGGCTCTGCTCATCTAAGCCATGCACAGCCAAATTCCCAGGCCCTTCTGAATCCCTGGATAACCAGGGGAAAGCACGCTTTCACCTCCAGCCTGGCCAGGACACCTCAGCCCTCCCCGCCTGCCTTGTGGCACACGTGAGGGGCTGGAAGGGCCATCCCCCCCAGTGTGGGATCTGCTCATGGTGGGGGTCATAGCTGAGCCAGCACCGGGGGGTTGCAGCACATGGTTTGGGGGCTTCCCCCCAAAATCTACAAACCCGCTTTTCCACCATGCACAGCATTCTTTAGTTGTTCCTAATTTCTCCAGTGCCAAGGGACACGTGGGTATTTGTCACCTGGAGAACACTGGTCGCCTCCCACCCCTTTTCTAATGCCATTTTCTTTCTTTCTGAGTGTAAGACACTTGACAGTGTCACTTGAAGGCCATAAATCACCAAGATTCAACTGGGTCACGCTCCCAGGGCTTCCAAACACAGTGTCCCAGGAAGCAGAGTGGGAGGGAAGCACTCAACACCTCCACCACCAACTCTGTATTTGTAAAGCTGACACCTCCAGGGTCTACCCCAGGAAATAATGAAGGTTGAACCTGGGCATGGTTTACTCCCAGCCTCACCTTCTGTGCATACAGGCTTCAGGAACACTGCCCTTCATGCCATGATTTCCAAGGAGGTGCATCATCTCTGGTGGTGCAGTTCCCACCCATGAAAACATGGTAATCTATGTGAATACATCAGGAATGCTGAGCACTGGGGGTGTTTAATGCATTTCACTCCTGGGTGAGCAGTGCAGTCCTTCCAGGCCCAAGACACAGATTTATACACTCTCAACATATCTTAGAAGCTAAGGAAATTAAGCTTTTTTTCTCTCAGAGAGATTTGATTTCTAAAACTCCTCAAGAGCCTTTCACTGTTATTCCTGTTATTTATGCAAGAAAAAAGGTACAAGCTATGAGTGGTCTGTATTTAAAACAACAGGCTCTTTCTGCCTCTGAGGGTAGAAAATACTGGCACTATTTCACATCAGTAAGTGGACCCAGACAGGATGGGAAACAGCATTTCCAGGCAGAACTTCCACTGTGGCCTCTCCTGGGAATGATGGTTCACTGGGAACCAACTAACGAGCAAAACGGGTGCTCTGGGCAGACACACAGAGAGACTGCTGTGGATTCTCCATCCCTGGAAGTGTCCCAGGCCAGGTTGGACGGGGCTTGGAGCACCCTGGGCTGGTGGAAGGTGTCCCTGCCCGTGGCAGGGGGTGGCACTGGATGGGCTTTGAGGTCCCTTCCAAGCCAAACCATGCCAGGATTCCAGGATTCTGTGAAACAGCCTCTTCTGGAAGAACCCATGTGTGTGCCCCTAATACAAACCCCTTACAGGAAACACATTTCAACTTCCTGGCTCCCTGAAAACAGGGAGAGGCAATGGGAACCTTGAGCTGGCAAATTAAGTCTGTTGTTTTCAGATGAGCACTTACAAGCAGCCTGCAAACACCACGAGGGTGCCCGAGATCCTGTTTAAATCACACAACTGTGAATTACTGAAGCACAAAACAACTGGGTTTTTTTCTGGTCATTTCTTAACCTTTTCTGCAGAGGGACAGGAAAACTTGCTTTTCCCCCTGGAGACTTTACTCAAGTGGCAGCTTCAGTCGTTGCAGTTTTACAAGACTATAAAGTTAGCAGCCCCTAACACCCAATTAGCAGTTCCCCATATAAAGCAAAACCACTTCCATACCATTGTATTCCCAATAACCTGGAGCTGACTGCATCTCTTCCCTCCTTGCCTGAACTCCAGCTCCTATCACATCTTCCCTAGAAAACTGCATGGGGAAATGAGAGGGATTAACACTCCCAATAAGCACCGATGAATGGAAGTTCATAGATATTAAAAACACGAAGGGAGATACGTAGATGTAACAGGATGGTTTGTTCAGAACATGCACTCGAGGTATTTGACGTTTACCTTGTGCACAGCTCGGGGTATGATCTCAGAAATATTTGCACAGCTCTTTGTCCCGTGGCTCTTTCTGGCTGTCACTTCAGATCAGAGCCCTACGTGAGGATGGCCCTGGCCACTGTCTGAACACATTAACAGGCAATTCCCAAACTTGCAGAGAAAGGAATGAAGTGTTGTCATCGGGTCTGCAGATGCTCCAGAGAGGCTCAGAAAATCCAAGCCCTTGCCCAGGTCACAGGGCGGACGGGTTTGCTTGAGGAACGATGTGAACCCCTGGAGTCAGCCCCTAAACCCTAAGGTTTAAACCCTAAACCCCTTCCTCTGCAGCTGAGCAGGCTGATCTGTTCGGTCAGGAAGGGCTGTGTCAGAGGGGCTGCAGCACCTCCACCTCTGCACGTTTTTACACCACGCAGAGCACGGTCAGGGGCCACTCGAGAGCACTGGGAGTCAGCCCTGACAGGGGGTCAGGTGAGGTCACCTCCAGAGGCTCCTTCCCACCTACGTTTCCCACTGATTTCTACCTTCTCTGCATCACCTTCTTACAGAATCCCGGAATAATTTCAGATGGAAAAGCCCTGCCAGCCCACGGAGCCCAGCCTGTGCCCGATGCCCACCTTGAGCTCTGAGTGCCACGGCCAGTCCTGCCTTGGCCACCTCCAGGGCTGGGCACTCCAACCCTCCCTGGGCAGCCCCTGCCAAGGCCTGACCACCCTTGCCAGGCAGAAATCCCTCCTCCTGTCCCTGTTCCCTGGGAGCAGAGCCCGACCCCCCCCAGCTCCCCCCTCCTGGCAGTGAGCCGCAGAGCCACAAGGTCCCCCCTGAACCTCCTTTTCTCCAGGCTCAAGGGCCCCAGGTGACACAGGCACCAGCAACAAAGCCTGGGTGAAAGGCAGGTCCAACAAGCAATGTGACACTTCTGCTGTCACTTGTTCTTAATCCTCAATGTGTTCACAAAGCAGCAAACCGGGGTTTGTAGTTGGACCTCGGACACAGCGCAAAGTTCCACGTCCCTGCTAAAGGCACAGCAGACTCCGGGCTGTGTTTGTGTGAACCAGTGTTACCCCCATCCCACCTACCTCCTGCAGAGGAACTGCTTTTTTGGATGAAAATGAGTCCAAAACCCCATTTCAGTGACCCACGTTGCTCTGGCAATGCAGGACAAGAGCAGCTCCCAGGGCTGGGATCCCACACAGCTCCCAGCACAAAGCTCCAGCCAAGACTTTTCCATCAGCTCATCCTGGGGAGGGCAATGGGATCCATCCCTGCCTCTGACAAGCCACAGAAATACAACAAATCCAATAAACTCTATTTTACCCACAAGCAAGACGTAAGTCAGTTGTTTTAACTACAAACGTGTCCTCCTCCTCCATTTCTTTTTTTTTTTACAAGATAAAACCGGCCAGACTGGTTTAAAAAGCCACCCTGCAAACCTATAGGAGTTATTTACAAAATTAATCTAAAATAAATCAACCTTGCTCACAAACCTAAATTGTGAAAAACTTTGAGATGGAAGCACATTCACTTAAATGGTCCTCTTTTGTAAAAATACAGTTTGAATTGCTTATCTTTAAGCGTAGGTTTATCCCCCCCTCTCTTTTCCCTGGCACTGTGCTGGGTTTGCCAGGCTCCCTTTTCCCATGTGTCTTTCAGCACTACAAGGAGTTTTTAAGCAGAGGTAAAGCTGCTCCCTGAGGGCTCTCAGGAGTTTTGGGTTAGAAAGGATGGCTCCAGGGACCTTCCCTCTGCAAAGACACAAACAGTGCCACTGGATTTCATCATCCCTGGAAACGGGGGAGGGAGCAATGGGATGCTGCCCCATCCCTCCCCAGGTAAGAAGCTGCCTGGGCTGTGCTGGGAGCCCAACCTGGGAGAACCATTAGATTTTCCCTCTGGCAAAACTTCTCTCCCACTTGGCAGCCCTGGGTCGGTCCCACCCATTCCATGAGGAAAAACACCTTCCCAAAGTGAAGGAATCCAACTGCTCTTCCCTGGCAAGGCTCAGCTCCAGCTGAGGAACTCTCAGTTACTGAGTCACTCCCTGAAATAAAAACTCTCCCTGGTTTTGTTCTGACCTCAGAGATCCAGTGGAGTCAGGTTTTGCCACCTGGGGAGGGTGTGTGAGGGAGAAGCTGGAGGGAAGATACAGAGTCAACTGGGGAAAAGCACTTCAACTGAAAGGGGAATTTTGGAAAAGCTGAAGTGCGGATTTATTCCCAGGCAGTGTTACATTCCCCACTCGGCGCTGTGGATGGGAACTCCTTCCTCAGCCCCTCCTTTCAGCCAGGACAGGAGCACCCAGGTGTGGAATCCCATCCCTGGAGCTGTCCAAGGAAGGACTGGACGTGGCACTCGGTGCTCTGGGCTGGGGGACAAGGTGGGATCAAAGGTTGGGCTCAATGATCTTGGAGGGCTTTTCCAACCTCAATGATTCTGCAATTCTGGGATCAGCTTTCCACCAAAGGACAGCCCCACTAAGGACTTGCTCTCTCCACATAATTTAGGTACAGAGGTGACACAGAATTGTGGATCCTCCCTTGTTATCAGGCACGAGAATCAATTCCTTCGCTGCCTTTCAGACCTTTGCACATAAAACTAAAAATAACACTGCTCTGGTCTTGCACGTGCTTTTGGCTTCCAGGATCCCCCATCCCCTATCCCTGGGCCTGTGTTCCCCTGGAGTAACATTGGCCTTGGACAAGTTTGGACTGGGAAGAAGGAGGGAAGGGGGGAAAAAGAAGTAAAGCCATTTTAGTCCCTTATGAGGTTTTTGAGATGAAATTTGTGCCAGCTTCAAGCACAGCCCATGTGAATTGTCGGGAAAAGATATATAGATATAAAACAGAATTAGCTTCAAAAATTTACCATGATTTCTGCACATCCTGGAAGTCAAAAAGAGCTGCTGGGAATACCTGGATCAGCCTGATAAAAAGCCCTACCAAAACTCCCTGTGCTTTCTGTGATTCTTTAAGTGAGCAAAACCTGCAGAGCTCATTCACAAAACCTCTTTTCAAAGAAGACAGGCACTGCAACAAGGCATGTGAGCCTGGAGATCAGCTCCACGCAGCACAGACGGTCCTAGGAATGAAATCTGCGTGGAAAGAAACTTATCTGTACCATGCGGGGTTCTTTGAAACATAAATCTCAAACACCACAAGCATTAACCTCAAGGAGAAATGACTGCACATAAAAGGTAAAAAGCATTAAAGGGAAAGTCAACAGCAGCCATCTATGAGAGAAAATACCACACTTGACTCTGAATTCTCCACTTCATTATGATTTAAAAAAAACCCAAATCTCTTTGGCTCTGTGAACAAATTTTAACCAAAAGAGCAAGGACTGAGGAATAACGGAGTGGGTTTCCATGTCCAATTGGAAAGCAATGAAACCTCTCTTCTGTGTGAGCTCAACCACGAGCGTTATCTCAAACCAAAAGAAGCAAAACTCTCAAATTTGCTGTTCCTTTGACACACAGAACCCAAACAGCACAAGCTGCCCCCGTACAGGTCCAGGGGTTTTATTCCTGCCTGCAAAGAAAGTTGTTCAGGGTGGGTTTATAAAAACCCAGCAGCTCAGGGGCCACCACATGAATTCCTAAAGCTTTTGTGTTTCCGACTTCGGCTGGTACTGGCATGAGAAATGACTTTTTTCTTTTTTTTTTCAGAGGCAAGAGTTTTAAAAACTTTTTAAGCTTTGCTTAATAGAAAAGCAAAGCTGGGGAGGAAGGAATTTTTTGGGAGTCTAGACAGGACTCCAAACAAACTTCAAAGGGCAGCCCACTCCCAGCGCAGCTCATCCAGGGACCAGATGGGCTGGGAGGGGGGAAAGGCTCTCCAAGCCCTCTCAGACATCCTGGCTACTGCTCCGAGGAGGTGAAGCCCCGGGACAGACTAGATAATATCCTGCTGCTCCAGACTTAGGAAAATAACCTCGGAGAGCTATTAATTAATCCGCAGCTGAAGGCTGCCCGGGCAGTGAATCCGAGGAGCCCGCGTTTCTCACTGACGTTTTCACTACCAAGGGGCTCCCAAAGGCCCCTCTGGGGCTCTGCCAGCTCTCACCGAGTGTCCCAAGGAGCTGGCTGTGCTCCTCGTCCCCGTTCTCCACGGCACAGGGCTGGGAGCAGCACCCAGCCGGGCCCCTCGGGGACACCCAGCTCCTGCAGCACACTCACCCTTGGCCATCCAAACAGCCCATCCGAACCAGAGCAGCTTTGGCTGTCGTGGCTCTACAGCCTGGGAGGGGGCAGCTCATTTACAGCCACCCATAAATCGGGGCTGCTGCAGAACAACCAACCCGCGGCTCTTGGCTTTTTGTTTTGGTTTGGTTTTGAAAAGCAAAAACACATGTTGATTGATGGCACTTTTTTTTTTTTCTTTTTTTTGCAGGTTCATGTAGATCTTAATGAATTGTTTATGTAAAAACAAAAGCTTCATACCGTTCTGAATCCTTTTTGAATGGCTTCGGGGAAAGAGTCATTACTGCAGCTGAAATGACCTTTCATTTCAAACTGTTGCTGAACACAATTGAAAACTTAAAACCAAGCAAGATGCTTTGGTTTCCTCTGTTAAAGTACTCTGAGTCAAAGCAAATCTTTTTTTCCAGTGTTTTAATAATTATTTTTATATTTTCTGTTGGTTGCACACTAAAAGCTTTACATCTCCAAAAACCTTCCCAGTGCCAATTCTCAGCTGTGGATTTTGCTCAAAGAAAAAGACGAGTGATCCAAGTTGAGATCCAAACCTCAAACCCCACAAGCGATTTGTTACTGGAGCTGCATCCCACTGCAGCATCCTTTCAATCCTCTGCATGGCTGAGACACTGGAAGGGAACAAAGGGGAATGGAGGCAACGGGATGGAGGGAATGGAGAGAATCAGGGAATCCCAGACCGCTTTGGCTGTGCCAAGGGAGGAGTCCCTATCCCTGGAAGTGCTCAGAAACATGTGGATGTGGCACTTGGGGATGTGGTTTTACGGTGAGCATGGTGGTGGTGCTGGTTGATGGTTGGACTTGATGATCTGAAGGGTCTTTTCCAACCTTAACAATTCTATGCTTGTAATCATTATTTTATTTAGTCTGTTTTTAAAAGAAAACTGAAAGTAACAGCCAAGCACTTGAGGGTCTGCCCTGCCATGAACGCAGTTGTAAGTCCCTTGTTAACACACAAACCAGAGAGTGGAAAAACAATACGGGCAAATTCAGACAGACCTTTGCATTCTGACAGGACTTAAGAGTTTGTGGATGAGACCCAGTCCAGCTAAATTCATCTGCAAGGGAAGGAAACAGGGCTCTGAGGATACAGCGAGCAGGAGAGCACTCCAGGACTGCCCCTGAACCCAAACTCCAGAGCCAGGGCAGAGGCTGGAGGGTTCAGCCACCCTCCTGGAGATGCTCTGCAGAGGAGCTCTGCGAGGGGACCCCAACCTGCAAGGGCACCGTGGGCACTGCCAGCCCCAGCCCTGCACCCCAGGCGGCAGCAGGAATCCAGGGCAGGTGCTTGGGCACCACAGGAAAGCCTGGTTTAATAGCACAGCAAGCTGCCTACTGCCTCTTTTGCTTACCATGGCATTAAGTTCTATTTAGTCTCTGCAGGGAAGTGATAAAAACCAGAGCTGACAAGTCTGAGCTCAGGGGGGACTGGCAGAAAGGGCAGCTGGAGCCTCGTCCTTGTGATGCCACCTCCCCTTCACACCTGCACAACACCCTATTTACCCACTTCCTAAAGAAACCACAGGGAATTCCAGCCTGTCCTTATCCCTTAAATCAGGGGCTGCACAAATCACGTTCTCCTGCACCACACAGGGCTTTTTGGAAGGAACATCCGATATTTGATTCTACTTTGCAGATGACTCAGAGCTGCAAACGCCCCGTTGTTTATTTGCACCCCCGACAATAAAAAGCACCTTCTATTTGGGGA
Organism: Sclerurus mexicanus; assembly: GCA_013396755.1. Taxonomy (NCBI): domain Eukaryota; kingdom Metazoa; phylum Chordata; class Aves; order Passeriformes; family Furnariidae; genus Sclerurus; species Sclerurus mexicanus. The sequence goes on along the minus strand of VWZF01007175.1, from coordinate 948,328 downwards.
GTCCCATTAAAAACAAACAGCCTGAGAAAACTTGGCTTTTCCTACCGCCTTGTACCCTCGGTTCCTTACTGTGCCTTGCCCAGCCCTTCTCCAAACAGTCCTGACAGCTTGTTTATGGAGAGCTCTGCAGAGCTCTGCCGAGCCGGGCTGTGCCGGGCACACAACCACAGCAAAGCCCGACCTCCAAAACGGGGAGCAAAAGTTAAATCCAGAAACCAACACCACCTCGTCTGGGGACAATACTGGAAAACATCCTCCGGCGACCCCCTGGCGAGCAGGCAGAATTTCTACCTGCAATGTGGCACCTTTTAATGTGGTATTATGGCACTACACACGTCAGGCAATACAAAATTTGCCCTGTGTCTGTGGGATTTTTAAGCAGAACTCACGATTCCTTCTGCTGGAAGTTCCATGAAAGCAGAGATAGAAATGTTCATATATTCAGTGAAGTTATTCCCTGAAGTTACATGTTTATATGTTCTATATAACAGTCTATATATATTTGTATAACAACATACATATGTTGTTTTCTAGACAGCTAAACCCTGGGTTTTTTTGAAGTTCGATTCTGGGAAACTGTTCAGTCCTGACCAAAAAAAGGCACATTTTTATCCCTGATACATTAAAAGCACACGTTGCAGCAGTTTAGTTTGGTTAAGTACTGCTCCATTAACATCCTCCTTTTTCCCCGGGAGGGCTGGGAAGATGAAAGCTCCATTTCTAGACCTTCTCTCAAAGGTAGTCTGCTCAATGCCACGTGGCCATGGGAGCTTTTTAAGGAAATACGGGATTAAGACAACCCCAAGCTCGCTTTGGCTGTGTCATCAGTCATCCACAGGAACTGGGATCCACCACCAGCTGCTTCCCAAAGGCCCTGGCAGCACCTGGGAGGTGGTTCCAGCAGTTATCCCTTCGGGATAGCTCATCTGGACACTCCCCACAGCAGTTAAATACAGGTGTGACATAGGGTGAAATGCTCGCCTTGCTGCAATTCCTCAGCAAGGTTTTTGTCTGCAGTGGTAGCGTGGAAACATGGTTATTAAAAGCAATAAGTAAAAATACAGCTTTTTAAAGACAATTCGGGGCTTTTTAAGAACTATATGTGAAATGGAGCCTCTTAAATGAGCTCATAATTTACAGCTCAATGCCATGACAACGAGCACACCCCAGGACATTGAAACTCTGGGCTGAATCCACATGAACCACGGTGCCAGAGCATTGCTGCAGCACTCCAAGGAACTGAAGCAGCCAGAGAATTCCCCCTCGGAGCTAAAACGGTCTTGAATTCCCTTCCTGCCTGGGACCCAACACTGAGGAGCCCAAAGGACAGCAAACCTGTCACTGCCCATGAGGATGCCACAGAGGTACCCCCTGAAAACAATGGAATTGCAGAGGTGATGCTGGAACTGGAGCTGATTTTGTAGTTCTGTGATCAAACAGGGCAACTGTGAAGAAATCTAAGTCCCTTTTGGCGGTGGAGCTCAAACAAGCCAACCTTTCCTATGTCACTTTAAAACATGATCAAGTAAATGTAACTCTGTTCCTGGAGAGGAATGTGAGCAAAGACACAGGCAGAAGTGTCCTCTGCTTTGTTAGACCAGGATCAGCCCTGGTCTCATTTGGACCTGGCCTAAAAGGCTCTTCTCCCACGAGGAGCTCGGCGGTGGTTCCAAGCTTTGCCACATCTCCTGCACAGGAAAACTGGGATAAAGACACAAAGGGTGAGGGGCAGCTGAGCAGGGGAGAGGGCAGACAGGGATAATGCCTGTGCCTGGGCTGTGCCCTCTCAGCTGGAGACAGATGGGGTCAGGAACATCCATGCCTCCTTCTCAGGATGCTCCTCAGGGACAGCAGGAACAGCAACAACAACCCATTCCGTGCGCTGCCCGTGCACGGGCTGGCTCTGGGACCCACACCGGGTAAGCCCTGCCAGCATATCCCACTTCCAGCTTGCCTTCTGCACATCCCGAGCAATAAACCTGCTCGGCCAGGATTAACACTTCATCCGAAACCAGGCCCTTGCTGGGACATCTCCAGGGTGCGTTTGGGATGCAAGAGGGACCCTCACCAGCAGGACAGCAATGATTTATACTCATCATCACGTCAAAAATTGTCCCAATCCCGCATATTTTTCCCATCTTCTCCTGGAATTTTCTCTTCACAAGGTGCCAAACACAGCAACATGTGCTCTGTTCCAACATAATTGCCATCTATGAAGCCAAAGAACCCAACTATACTATGTTTTTTGGCTGAAGTGCACCGAGTTTAATTGCTGAAATACCCTTAAAATTTGATAAAAAGGAAAAATAACATTCTGTATTGCTAGAGGAATTTCAAAGCACTAAAAAAAGGGCTGTAAAACAACATTAGAGGCTCAATTTCAGAAGTGCCTTTCAAAAAATGTAACCCCAAACGTCAGCTCTGGTGAGCCCTGTCATTAATCAGCTCATGCCACTGCTTTGCATCAGTTGTAGGATCTCCTACTCTGAGTAGGTACACAGAGGGCACTTCTTCAGAGACAGGGAAGTCACTGAGCAGAGAAAAGCCTGTATTTTCTTAGGGGCTCTGCACGGCTTCTCCAATGCTGCAGCTGGCAGGGTATGAAGGAACCAGCAGGGCAATTTGGGTAAAGCAAAGCTGGTCCCTCTGGCCCAGGAAATGCCACATGCCAGGCACTTTCACCTGCCTTCTCCCTGGACAGGCTGAAATGGGGCCAAATCCACCCCCAAGGGGCACTGACTCACAGTTCCAAAGTGCACCAAGTAAATAAATCAACCCCAAGCTCCATCTGGAATAAATATCAACCAACAAGCTAAAACTACCCGAGAGGTGCTTGCATCAACCTCTCAAATTCTTAGCTGGTGGTAGAAAAGCACACACAATGCACTCAGAACGGCCAGTGCCACATATGGAGCTCAAGGGTTAAGGGCACAACCAGCACGTTTCCATCACGGATCTCCCTGCAAACTCAGAGCAGTGATTACCAACACGCAGAGTTCCACAGGACTTGCTGCTTCCCAAGGGAAACACAGGGGAGCTCCTCCTAAGTGCAGCATCCTGATTAATTCTCTCCAAAAGTGTATTAGGAAGGAACAAGAAAGAAGCTGTCAGTGATGAGGCGTAAAAGTGGAGTTAAAAACCTCCAGGAAACAAATCTGAATCAAGTTGTTGGGCAAGGACGAGAAGATGTTAAAACCCTTCCTGTCGTGTCAGAAGCAGCAGAGCTTTATAAATACTACTCTCTTTTTTTGTACATTTTTGTCCAAACTCTGGCGAAATCAGCCTCCTGACCCCGAGGATCATTAGGAAGTGGCAGGCCAGCAGTGTGTGCAGCAGCCCCTGGGACAGTCCAGCTGTTTGCTGGATCCTGCTTTGCCCAGAGCGAGGGACGGCCGAGTGTTTGGACAAGTCACGCACAGACCTGGCACTGCTGGAGAAAGTGGTGCCGACAGGGCAACTTGGCCAGGATTGATGTAGCCACAGAAGCTGGGGCAGAGCAGGAGCCACTGGTCAGGGGGAGAGAAGCAGCTCAGTCTCTTCATTTTTCAGCTAAATCCAACGAAGAAATTTTAAATGTTCTACTTCTGTACAAACTGAGAAACGGACAATGCCATTTTTCAATTTTTAACTCACAGTCTTGCTTTTTTCTACCTTTAACACGACGCCACTTACTAAAGCTAAATATTCTAACGTAGTGAAGTAAGGGTTGAGTAAGGACAGACAGAGGAAGCAACTCGATCACTGGCACTGAAGAGAACTTTGCTGGCAACACTCTTGGCATCAACAACACACTTGACACTGGCATCCCAGTGAAGTGTGATGGGAAAGTGCCAATCCAGCTGGTACCTGCCAACCTCGAGTGTTACCGAGTTCCCCCTCCTGTGGCACCACACGAACACCAAGAGCTACCAGGACGTGCTGTCCTAGCAGGGATTACTGGGAATTAATCCCAGGACACTTTGGGGTGGTGGTCATGCCCCACACAACGTGACCCTCATCTGTACTAATTAATTCATCGGTCCCTCCCTGTCCTGTTCGTCAGCCCTCTGCTCCTTTGAGAGCAGCACTGGTGCCATCCCAACCCCACAGTGGTGGGTGCCACTCCTGGAGGTTGTTTCCAAGCCTGGAGGTCACCAGGCCAAGCACTGAAAATGCCTTCAATGCTCTCCCATAAAATGGGGATTCCAGAGACATGAGTGACTTCAGCAATTCTTCTAATTAAAAGGACCTCTCCCCAGGAATATTTTCCATGGTGAATGCTTTGATGCAGAAGAATTTGGGAGACTTGTGGATCTCTGCAACTGCCCTTCCTGCATTCCAAGTGTAAGACAAAGCCAAACCAACCAGGTGCCACAGAACGTGCCACGTTCCTGGGAGCTCCAGCACAGCCTAACACACCCTGGCAGGTAAACTTCCAGAAACCAAACCAAAAAAACTACATTTTTCCCATCCAATCACCACGCACATGGGTAACACTCACCTTGAAACCCAAATGAACCTGGAAAACCATTTCAGTGAAAGTCTATTAAAGCTCATTTGCACAAACATGCTAAATTCAGCAGTTAAATTCACGTCTCACATTCCTCCGTGCTGCTCTCCAACGTGGTGACAGACACGGAGGAGTGAAATCACAGCACTATCTCTTGGAAATTGCCAAAAAAGTGATTTCTCACCATCTGGGACCTGTAACAGCCCTGAAGTGTTTCAGCCTCTCCCCCTGGATTGCTTTTGCCCTTCCCCCATGTGACACAGTCACTCACCTAAAACTCCCCAGCTCAGCAGTTTCCTGGGGATCCTGATCCAACAGGGTTTTATCTCTCCTCTGACACGAGATTAAGAGTTATGTTAATAACACCACATATCAAGATGATATCAAAAGCCAGACGTATCCTTCAGCTTGTTTAATGTTAGTTCTGGCGAAGCCTTAAAGCACAAATCACGTCTGGAAACTTTATCTGAAAGTTCCTGCCCCAGTGGCACAATGCTGTGCTCCATCACTAAAAGCCTGAGCTCAGCATTCTAAAGACCATCTTCATATTTCACCACTTTCTACATCTCCTTCTCCTCTACGTCCCACTTGGATGTTTTAACCTTTCCCCAGAAGCAAATTCTCCTCCTTGACTGGAGGAACCCACAAAGTGTGTCAGGTCATGCACACGACTCTCCTCCTTCAGGCTGGCACAAATTTTCCCCAACAGTATTTCCTGCCTGAGATAACGTGGATAAAATCTGGTTTCACAGCCCAGTTGTCCCCTGAGTAGGAAGGTTGTCGGGCTGAGCGTGTTCACACAGACCCACGGCACAGTCGGCGTGTGTTCCCAAAAAACCTGAGTGTTCTCCAGTAAGAAAAGCACCTGGTGATCCCACAATGTACTGCAAACCCACAAAATCAATCATTTCCAGCATTACTTTATCTAAAGCTGTGTTTAAGGAAGCTGCTATTTATCAGGCTCCCATCTCCCTGTTACCAGTTTCATCACAAGAGACTTCACGGAAGTTTATTTCCCCACAGAAATAGCAATATCCCCCCAAAAAGGGCTATGGGATAGGGCAGTAAGGAAAATGATGTCTCCAGCAACATTCCCTGGCACGCTAAATTCCTGAGGTCAGCAGTATTGCCATTACACAGAAATAAATTCACATCCTTAAGCGATCTGTTGGACTGGAGTGTTTGGACACCTCTCCTCTTGGAAGCCGGACAATCATTACAAGCTGGGCCTGGAGATGACCCAGTGAGTTCTATGTCATATGTTCCTCCCAAGTTAAATGTCTGAATCTTTGTAGCTGTGAAAATGAGAGAAGTGCCACTTTTGGACTCAACGCTCCGATTCTCCCCTTCCCCTTCTGCGGGACGTGTAGCCCAGAGCTCACTTCGTGCAAAGCCCCAAGTCCTCCCTGCCCTCAAACACACACATTCAGACATTCCCTAATTGGGAAGGACAAATCCTCCAGTGATTGGGAGCAGGAGGAAAGCGAGGCGTCGGTTGAGGTTTTCTCCCTGTATGTGCTCAGTTAGTCATCTTTTCCTGCTCCTTATTTTTCATGGCAAGCCCTGCCTTTTCACCTGGGGTCCATCAAAGACGGGCTCAGTGCTGTGTGTACAAAGCGAAGGAGAAGATGATGAGGTTATTCTGCCTCCTGCACTCGCTCCAGAGCTCCTGGGGTGGTCTGGGCAGGCCCAAAAAAGCCCTTAAAGGAGCAACAGCACCAGCAGAACTCGCCTGAACTGACTCCTCCTGGCAGAGTCCAATCCCAAAGCCAGAGCCGTGATGGGAAGGGATGAATTCCTCCCAGGTCAAGCCTGAAGGAAGCCTGTCCTGGAGCTTTCCCATGCTGTGCTTTTCCTCTGGGTAAACACAAGACCTCAGTCTCCACGCTTGTCAAAGTGGCACCTTTAACGAGCAAGAAGTTCGTTTCATTAAAGGAGGAAAAACGTAGCTTTCCATGACTGCTTACAAAGAGCAGGGAAATGTCAGAGCTGGAGGTAAAAGCCATACTTGAGCGCAGCTGCAGCCCCAAGTGCCTCTCCCCCTGCACCTGCACGGGGGTGAACATGTGCCGGACGGCTCTGTACAGGCTCAGTGTTCAACATTTGGACTGGACCTGCTCCAGCCTCTGAGTAAATATCTCTTTGGGGGGAGAGGGAATTGCATTCCTCAGGCAGAATACAGTTTTTCTTCTCCTCAGCTTTGAAAGAAATGTGTGCTTGTGGAGCATCAGGAACTGAAATCCTTTCTATCTCCAGCCTTCGGCACCGCATCCGTGACCCCCAAGCTGGCCACGTGTCCAAGTGAGAGGAGAAGCTGCACTCACAAGGGTGTTCCCCGGTTTTTCTTCCTAAGTCACTTCTATTTCCAAAGGGGGCACTTTGGGGGCACTACAAGAGGCACCTACAGAGGGAGAGGAAAGCCCATTCGGGATCCAGGTGGCAACACCCACATGAGGTGGTAAAATATGAACAAATTATGAGCAATCTTGGAAATCCTCCTGCTCGATGGTGAGAGACCACCACAACTAAAGGAGTAATGATGAAAACAGCTTTTTGTTTCACATAGATCTTTAAGAAAACGATTGTCCTCACAATTCCTTAAGGAAGACGACACAGGTACATAACAGGCTGCCCAGAGCAGCTGTGGATTCCCCATCCCTGGAAGTGTCCAAGGCCAGGTTGGACGGCGCTTGGAGCACCCTGGGCTGGTGGAAGGTGTCCCTGCCCGTGGCAGTGGAGTGGAACTGGGTGGGCTTTGAGGTCCCTTCCATGTTGCCATCACTGCTCAGTGCAGTGAAACCACAAATCCCAGAGATGCGGGGCAAAGGAAGCTGCCTGGCTGAGCTTCCCAGGAAAAGCATGGGGATTCCCCGGGGATGCTCCCACTGGCTGTGCCACACAAACTTCCAGCGGTCTGGAAACACCCAGAGCTGGTCACTCTGCCCGCCCACAAGCTGTTTGTACATGTGCAAGTGGTGGCAGGATCGGGTTTGGGGATAGTAAGAACAACTTTAAGCCCTAAAAAAGCCTCTTCACCATCCCCGTTGAGGTCTGTGGTACAAACAGCCCAGGACATGAACGTGTCTGAGAACAAAGGGAGCTGTGGAAAAGCATAATGAAGGAAGCCGAACAGAAAAGAAGAAAGGAACAGATGCCAGATTATACTTAAACAAAGTTACCGGTTTATTTTCCCACTGATTTGAATATCTAAAATACACATTTTTGCCAAGGCAAACAGGTGATTAAAATATATTAAAAATCCCAGTAACCAAAGGGCCACACTTGTATTTGCCTGACGTTTGTAAGCCGTTCCCCACATTCCAGCACACGCAGAGCACAGCAATGATAATATTAATTGGACAAAGGCTGCCTGCTTAATTGCAATTAACCATGGCCTCACAAAAGGGAAGATGTGCTCTGCAGCGCACACAGGCCTCATTCATCCTGCAAGGACAGCGAGATGAACCTGGCATGAAATATTAAGATCACAATTGCTGTTGGCAGAGCATCTGACAGGAGCTGCTGGCTGGGATGAGCACGGATCGCACCAAGGAGCCAAGGGGGAAACGGAGCCGGCAAGGAGCCCCACCAGTGTCCTTTTTCCCTGAGGAACACCGGGAACGGGGGGCTGCTGGCACAGGGGTGGGCAGGATGGCTGCAGTGCCAGGAGGGGCAGGCTAACCTCTGGAGGTGGAGGTGGTTGGGCACAGCCTCCTTTATTGCCCAGGAACTGAACGAGCGCCATCGTCAAGCTAATTACGGGTCTTGCCCAAACTTCTCCTGCTGGAAAGCCACCCCAGTGCCTCACAGCTCTTCCACTTGGGAAACATGAACTAAAACCTGCTGATGGCCAGTTGAGACAAACTTCATTTTGCATCAGCGTTACTCCGTGCCGCAGCTGCATTCCCTGCCTCCCTGGCACGTCGGAGGAGGACTGCTGGATCCCTCCAGAGCAGGAACGTTCCCTCGGCTTGACTGAACAAGCCGTGGCTGCAGCCTCACCAAGGAGCCTGCCCTGATCTGGGCCAGGCTCCAGAGCCATAAACCACTGATGTGCAGAGAATTCCAGGGGTCTCTGCGCAGCCTCTTACACTGAAATCTCCCTCGCTCCGCTGTTGATACCAGTTCCCTGATACACCCCAGGACATCAGGTGCCTGTTCATCTGCCTGCCCATTCCAGTTGGTTTGTCGCTACACTTCCATTTCCCTTCCTTTCTCCACATTCTCCCATGTGTTCCATAAATGGAAAAAACACAGAGGACAGAATCTTACCTGAAAAACCCAGCACAAAGTTCCCATCCACCCGGCACAACAAACAGGCAAGGGGAAAAGCACCTGTGAGATATAAAAACCTTCTCTCAAAGGGCTGGACCAAGAATTTCCATCCAGAAACACCAACTCACATGGTGGGCACAAGCGGGATTTAGAGCTTGGTTGTGAGGAAAGGAAAAGCAGGATGGGTACTAGAAGAGCATGAAAGGAAGAGAGGGATCACACTGACCAAAGAAAACGTGTGAAGGTCCAACCAACACACTTTAAAGGATTAAATCCCATTACAGGCCACATAAGTCAATCTGATGACACGACCAGGGCCTGAGTTTCTGTTCCTGGTATGCTGCAGTAACTTTAATTTGTCTGAAGAGTCTCCTGACTTCTGTGGGAACCAGGCTTTCCTCACGCTGTAGGTGACAATTTATACTCCAGCATATGAAAGACGTATTGATCACCCTCCTGGATATTTGGTATGGAAAACTAACCACAAATCCTGAATAACAACCGGCAACAAGGGCACAAAGGAGGAAAATAACCCAGGTCGTTTAGCTGCCACCAAAGCAAGTCTTTAATCAACAAAACTAATTTGTTTGAAAAGGAAGAAAAATCCCTGCATTTTAGAAATGCTGACCAGAAGTTCTTCCAGAGAGCGAGTTTCCACTGGGGAATGCCAAAGCTGCACAGCCGCAGCATCACCTGGAGATGGGTCAGTGCTGGAACACTTGCTGCAGACCCTCCCTGCTGACAACACCCCCCCAGCCTTGGGAGGGCAACGGGGATTTGCCCTTCCATTCCAGCCCCTTGGCAAAGTGCCTTCCAGTTCCCACAGCTCCCAGTACAGCTCCCAGGGATTTTGGGAAGCGGGATGCCCTGGCTCCCCACCAGGAGCTGACGTGGAGCCAGAGCCTGCAACCAAAGCTGAGCCAGACACTTCGGAGCCGTGGCTCCTCAGCCTTCCAGCTTCCTGGCTTCCCTTCAGCCCACCTGGCAGATTAAAGGGCAGCCCAGAGCTTGGAAACATCATTCCCAGCACCGTGTGTCGTAAGGAGCCCATGTCTCCACACACCCCCCAGGCAGCTTGTCCAGAGTCAGGGCCCTGCTCCCTTTTTGGGGAATTTCACAGCTTTGGCTTTCCCTGCAACCCTGAACAATCCCACAGCTCTTAAACTCCCTCGGGGGTCATCACCCTTCCCTACACAAGTCCAGCCCGAATCCTTTAGAAACACAAACAAGTGGATCCAGGGGGCAGAGCAGGAGCCAGCAGGTCCCACTTCTGTGGATCACAGCGGTTGGATTTCCTGGAGCTGCTTCCAGGATGTGGGTACAGCATTGCCTGTGCTGCTTCCCTCGTGCTCACCTGCAGAACTCCACACCTGTGCCAGGAGGTGCTGGGACACTCCAGCCCTGGGAGCAACAATCCCCACTGAAGTCCTCACGAGTGGGAAAAGAGCCAGGGGAGAAAGTAGCACGGGTAATTTCATAGCTTTCTGACCTGGCTTTATACGAAACAAAGAATGAAATTAAGAATAGTGGTGCTTGTCCTTTGAAACGAAACAGAACCTCCAACCAAGGTCCTGAAGGTCAACAGGTGCTTTAACACTTCATCACACAGAACTTCCTGAGCTTTCAGACCAACCCCGAGGTCTCTCCAGGAGAGATGCTCTGTTAAAAGATCTCACCCCAGTTTTTGTTAAATCATCATCCAGAGCCCTGTGTGCACCCCCTGAAGCCACTGGATGCACATGGGCTCTCCTAAGATTCCCTTAAAAACAACAGGACCCATCAAGTGTCCCTTGGAACACCAAAAGGAAAACACAGGCGTCCCCCTGGCCCGCAGGAAAAAACTTGAGCCAGGCTCCCAGGACAGACCTGAATCTCTTTCCCAGTTCTCCCACCAATGAATGGGAAAACATAATTTATAGCTCATCCCAGGATTTGCACATGTAATAGGATAACCTCCCGGAGTCAGGAGAGCGGGGCGGGGATGGGGTCACAAACACCACAACTCTCCTTTTTATGGCAGAAAAGAACACCTTAATTATTACAACATCGAAAAATCACCCCCCAGATTCCCAAGACACCGTTTCTCATTCCTAGCAATGCTTTTGGAGCAGGAGGGGAAGAGGGTCACGCTCTGTTCTCTCCGTCCTCTCCAGGCACTCCCAGCCCGTGGATCCCAAACCCATGGGGGTGTGCAGAGAAAGTGTTAAATCCTGGATTCTCTCACTGCTGAAGTCTCAATGAAACCACAGCGGCTCTTTGGGCCTCTTCCCAAAATCAGGCCCACCAGTGCTGGCTTTCTTTAGGAGCCACACAGCATTCTTGGAGAGCACTCCAGCATCTCCAGAGGTGTAAATCACCACCCTCTATCTTATGAGAAACACTGGGAAGGGGGCAAATGCTTTCAGAGCCATAAACCCCGGATTCCATCCGTGTTCCAAAGCTGCAGCGAGCACACATTCCTGACTCGAACTGCTTTTAATTTGCAGTCCCTTGAAAGCACAAAAGTCTAAATACGGAACAACTTAAATAACAACAACAAACCATCGAGAAAAGATTGTGCGTTTGCAGCTTTTTAAAATGAAGTGGAATGAGGAATCCCTCAAACGCGCGGGGGGGTGTCCAGTGCAAAGGCAGCCGGAGCTTCCCAGGAAACGCAGCACAATCAGCTCTCCACCACGCGTTATTTGCGGTCACAGGCCTGATGGAGCACTGGAAACTACAGCAACAACTCGCCCTGCCTGCTGCAAAGGGGCTCAGAATCCTGGGACACGGATTTCCTGCAGGATGGAAACCATGTGGGAGCTGGAGAGGAAGGAAAAGTCACCACATCCTTTGGGGAGGTGAAGGCGGAGCTGGGAGCAGAGGGTGGGCAGGCACAGCCCCACAGGTAATTCCCGGCACCACCAGCGGCTCTGTGACTGGCAGGGTGCCCTTAATTCAAGATATTGCCAGTTATCTCTAACCACAATCCCAGGGATCAGATGGGAGCGAGCGCTCCGGCACATCCCCTAAGGAAATGACGGTGCCGAGCACGGCGAGAGCGGAGCTCTCACATGTGCCGCAAATCTACAAACTCCTGCTCCAAGTGTGCACACCACGGGGATAGAAACTGGTGCAAACGCCTGATCAGAACATCAGTCCTTGGGGAAAATCCTCAGGGAGCAAGGGCTGCTGTGGAATTGTGGAAGCGCAATCTGAAATCATGACTGGGCAGGAAACAGCATAACCTGCAATAATGGCAATCCTTCCAAATAGTCCTCAACCTTTCATTAGAATTTCAAATCAAAGTGACAAAATTTTAAGGAAAAATGGGGAAAAAAACCCTCTGAAATGTGTCATTCCTAGAAAACTTTGCTTTTAATAAAAAAGTGGACTCTTCCCCTGGATGCAACGTTTCAGGCAAGTTTCTCCGTAAGGCGTGGGGAATTTACAGTATTTTACCAGCACAGCTGCTGCTCTGCATTCACAGAGAGCACCTTTTGTCAGGGCAGGGCAAGAGCTGAATAAAGAGCACGAGAATAAGTGTCATTTAATCACTGGGGAGCTGCCTCCTTCCTCCCTAATCCATTGTCGGGGGAAAAGCTGTATTATTGGGAGCCGATTAGGGACAACATGGACTGGCACTGGAACACAGGACAACCCAGAAGGTTTGGTTCGGGGCACTGAGGGGTCAGGAAATATTATTAACCTCAACTATTATCACTTAGCAAATTGATTTTAACCCTTCCAAGTCCATGAGACAAAGCATTGAAGCTCTGAGCACCCTGATCCAAAGCCAAAGCTGGATCTCCCTTCTCCCCATCCCTGGAAGTGGCCAATGCCAGCTTGGAGCATCCTGGTCTAGTGGGAGGTTTTAAGGTCCCTTTAAAGCTTTAAGGACCCTCCCAACTCAAACCACTCAAACCATTCATGATTCAGCCCAAGCTGCTCTGTGATTCCATATTTATTCATCAGAAACCTTTAAAGACACTGACTGTATCCGATATGCAAATCACAGGCCTTTAATGAACTTTCCAAACATTACTCACTGGTTGACCTTGTTCTCAGTATAGGAAAAAAATACGGAACTCTAAATAAGCTGTCAGGGTTAATAATGCCCTGCCACCATGCACTGCATACGTATATATTACACACATATACATGAAATACAATACGTTATATTAGGTATAATGCCCTCCCACTGGCCAGCAAACTTCAAGAGGCACAGGACAAGAAAAACTTCTAAGCGGGCTTTAAAATCCTGAGCTTCCTAACAAGCTGGAACAAGGATAAAACATGCCATGACCTTACCTGGTGCTTTTTTGGCCTACACAGGAACTCAAACTTCTCCTAAAAACACTGGATGATGAGGCAGTAAATTCTGCCAAGAGAGCCTCTATTAAATCCTGATTGTTGTCCTTGGAAGCAAAATTAAGTCACTTCAAATCACGACCTCTGGAATGATGAAAATACGGCGCTTAGATGGAATTAGTGTGAGGAAAAAAAGAAAAAAAAAGCCAAATATTTTTCCCAGCAGGGAAAAAATCCATGTCACAGGTGTTGCTGCAACAACAGCACCTGGGGCTGGGAGGGTTTGGGGTCACAGAAAGTGGCAGAGGGCAGAGCAGGTCAGTGCCTTGATGGGAGACCTGCAGAAGAAGGGAAAATGCCACAAGGAATGCGAGGGGGATTCCCTGAAGGTGATTCCCTGACTCGAGGAGGCCACGGAAAAAGCGAGTGGCTGTGGTTTTCCATGTGCTGCTTCCCAGGGGAGGCAGGGCTTAACCACTTGTGGTTATTCCCGAAGCAGAGGGGGTTGTGAACTCCAGTGAAATGGAGCATTGCGCTCGGGAAACAAAAAATAACGAAGCAGAACAAACCAGAAAACACAAACCCCAAGGAAAGCAGCAGAAAGGAGGAAAGGGCCGCTCGAGGAAGGAGAGATCCCTGCCAGTCGCTGCTCCTGCTCATCCTCCTGATCCAGCAGCTCCCCAAAACCTGAGGAATGCACCTGCAGCTCAGCCCTGCGACCTGAGCTCCAAGCACAGCCAGGGGCTCGGATCAAAGGCTCTGTTATCAGCATTCCTCCCAGCTAAGCAAGTTCCCATGATGTTTTCCATCTCCACCCTCCAACCAACACGAGGAGAGGTTATCTCAAGGCAGACATAAAATCCCCTTACACGACTGCAACCTTCAGATTCTCTTTTTTGGTGGTTTTCCCTCCCTCCTCCACATTTTTCTGTATTACACACCACTTCGTGTGGTTGAGTCATGGGATGCGTCTCCCAAACCTATGGATTAGCAGAGGGATGAAAGGCAATGGCATACAGGAATAAAGAGCTGGCTTTTCCCTTTGAAGTGAGTGACTAAAGGCTGCCAGCTTGGAAAGAGGGAAAATACCTTTCCCTTGTGTGCCAGCATAGCTCCTGTGGATCCCTTCCCACAGGGAGTTCGACAGGCACATATATATATATATATATATATTTGCACATTATATGGTGCTTGTATAAATGGACATCCAGCCCACACCTGCCCTTCCCACACACCCCAGCCGTTCCCTGAACCCCCCAAAGGGAGATGATACCACAATTAACATTCGCAGGAATAAACAGAATTTAAGGGAGCTAAATAAAAACAAAGTTTAAATAGAGTTAAAGGAAGTTCCCCTGAAACAGGACACAAAGCCCAGAGCAGCTTGGTAGGCATTAATAAGACCTTCCACACTTCCCAAGCACTACTCGAAGCTTTTTACCCTGTACCAGCTGCTTTATTTTATTTTGCAGTAGGACATTCCCCAGGCAAGTCCTGAAGGAGAAGCACGAAAACGGTGCTTCCACGAAAGCACCACCACCAACAGGTACGTTTCTAGAAGTCAGAAGACAGTTCTTTTCACAGTTTCTTCCCTGGATGCAGATTTCCACTGTACATTCTCCATTATTCCAGAACCTGCCCCTGCATGTGGCCCAGGATTCCAGGTGGGAATCGAGGGCTGAAAGTGGCAGTGGGAAACGGAGCTTCCTGGGTTTGTTTGGTTTCCAGCCCGGGGAACCCTTCCTAAATTCTCTCCAAACCAGTTTAACGTGAGCACATGGCAGGCACACACAGGACCTGCCCTCTCCATGCCCCAGCTGCTCCTCCAAGATCCCAGCCCCACACCTCAGGTGCTGCAACAGGAGCAATCCCGCAGCCTGGGCAGGCTTTTCCCCCTCCATTCATCCTTCACATTCGTTCTTGTCACTACCCAAACCTATTTCCTGTGTGACCCAAGAGAAGAGAAAAGGCATAGCATGGAAATCACTTGATGGATTGTATGTTACTGATCAAAGGCCTCTAAAACTCAGCATGAGTGGCCCATGTTGACCCACCAGGCTTTGGGTCAGGCTTGGCTTTTAAGCACTTACTTAATATCAGTGTTGGCATTTGGATGTTTTCAGGATGAAAATAGCAAATGGTGGAATCTCTGGCTCAGGCTGGGAGAGCTGGGGGGGTTCACCTGGAGAAGGGAAGGCTCCAGGGACACCTGAGAGCCCCTTCCAGTGCCTAAAGGGGCTCCAGGAGAGCTGGAGAGGGACTGGGGACAAGGCATGGAGGGACAGGACACAGGGAATGGCTTCCCCGTGCCAGAGGGCAGGGATAGATGGGATATTGGGAAGGAATTGCTGGCTGGGAGGGTGGGCAGGCCCTGGCACAGGGTGCCCAGAGAAGCTGTGGCTGCCCCTGGATCCCTGGGAGTGTCCAAGGCCAGGTCGGAGCACCCTGGGCAGGTGGAAGGTGTCCCTGCCCATGGCAGGGGTGGCACTGGATGCTCCTCAAGGTCCCTCCCAGCCCAATCCCTTCCAATTCTGAGATTCCACAACTCCATTCACATTATGGATTTGAAATCTGTACCTGCTCAAAGCTGGGAGCAGGAACAGGAGGGAGAACAGGGATTTATTTCCAAATGGAAAAACCATGAAGCAATGCTGGAATACACAGCCAGGAGAAGTGGGATCTGGAAGCTGGCTCAGCACTGGATTACCAGCAGGTCCCAGCGCTCCCCCTGAACACCATTTGCTGTGCTTGAGCTGGGGTTTAAAGCCAGGCCTGACTTAGCCAGGCCCAGGCAGGTGCTTTTCATTTCTGCACACCTGGTTACACAGCCCAGCTTTGTCTTTGGGCAGCCAGGGAGATCTTCACAGCACATTTCACTCCCAGTCCTAAGCCAGAGACCCAGTAATGAATTATTAACTTGTTAAGAAATTAAACCCACCTTTCTCTTCAGCAGGAAGGTGCTTTTCGTGACCTTTTTTTTATTATTTCCACAAGAGATGGAAATGGAAACAACACAAAACCCATCACGTGCCTCAGCACCGTACTGAAAATGATGCAAATTGCCAAAATATTCAGTGTCTGCTCTACAGAAACACTGTGGGGTCAGGCAGTGATTATTTAAGGTTCACTAATTTACACCTGGAGCAAAGGTGGCCCCGGCAAAGCAAACACAAGGACAAGAATTACAACAACAAAAGCAGTCAGCTAAAATCAATTACCGCTGTTCACGTCCAAAGCACCCAGAGAGTGGATCACATTCCTAGAAATCACGCTGCTCATCCCATGGGAGAAACAATTCCCTCCAGCCACAAGTCCAGCAATCACACATTCAGTTATTACAATTAGTACACTGCTCATTTATTCTTATTTTCAATATAGAATTAGTGCCCAGCAGTCACATCTTTCACCCTCCAGCCTGAAAATGAATCCTTACAATTTTCTACTTAAAAATTCCCAGGATCAAATTAGAATTTTCATCTTCCCACTTCTGTTGATACCACGGCAAATAAAACCTTCAGCAAAGGCAAAGTTTTCCAAAGTTTCATGCACAGACCCAATGGAGAGAACAAAGCAACAGATTCAAACAATTAGGATTAAGAAGCTTCATTTTTACCCTCCTTTTTATTATTGCGGGCTGTGCTTTGGAAACCATCTCTACCTTATTTTTCTTGGTAAAACAACTTCACGCTACAAAAAAAGGCATCAAACGATGAAAAGCATTTGTTTCTTTCTAGTCCTTAAGTAAAACCAGCGCTGCTAGACAGGTCAGATACAATAAATACAGCTATTCCAAGGCAAAGAGAAACCTTTTCCTCTCCTAACTTTGAGTGACAAGAGAAAATTTTTACCAGCTTGCAGCTCTACTTTATTAAAAGTGCTCCACTGGATTTAATTGGATATAGATGTCTATGTTCTATTGGGCTTCTCTGGTGCATTTTTCAAATTAATCATGCCCCGCTGCAGCAGCACTTTGAGGGGAGTGGATGTTCTGGACACCTTGGAAAGCCACAGCCTCCTACCCCCTATTCCCGAGCTGTGATCCTTGGATTACCCTGGCAGGAAGGCGACGGGCCTTGAATGGAGCTTTTTGTTCAGCCCCCTAATCGCTTCCAGCGCTTGCCCCAGACCACAAGAGACATTCCAGCTTCAGCCAGACACCAGGAATTCCTCCACAGATCCACCGAGCTCCACCGGTGGAACGTCTTGGCTCCTTGAGGGCGAGGAGGACATGGCAAGGCAGCTTCAAAGTCAGTAATTGAGGTTACCAACCTCCATGAGCCCTGAAACCGCCCCATTTTAGATCAAACCAGGTAAGATTCACCCAACCTTTGGTGTCTTCAAGCCCATATCCTGAGAACGAGGGTGTTAAGAGGGAGTTGCAGTTCTGGATCTCTTCTTTTGAGTCCAGTTTGCCACGGAATGACGCCCGGGAAGGCACCAAAACCTTTCAGGCAGCTTGGAGCAACTCCTCTCCTCCCAATTTGTTTCAGATCTCTTACCAAGAGTTCAAACTTCATAGAAGGGACTGGGAGGCCATTCGTGCCCTTGCATTAAATGATTGTGGTTTAAACCATTCATCCCCATCTCGCCACACTAATCGTCTCCCACGCAGATCTGGTCCAAAGGGAATGCGTTTCTCTCCTCCCAAAAGTGATTTCCCAGTTGGAAAAGGGCAGGGAGGGTGGTGGAGGACCCCCCTGGCAGAGCCTGGCCTTGGCTCCTGATGAACACACAGGATGGATGCTCCAAGCGGGAATCTCCTGCCAGGTCTTCGCTGACTCTCTCCAGAGGGTTGGAGATTTTGGAAGAGGTTCCCTCTGGGATGGGCAGGGGCGCTGTGGGAGGACTGGAGAGGCCAAAGCTTTGGGAGTGAAACCACAGGGTTCCACACAGAGCCTTCTGGGAGACCATGAGAACCCAGTGCAGAATTCCAGCCCCACGCTCCTCATTTGGAAGCAATTGCCCCATGCAATCCATCAGGAGGGGCCAGAGAAGATATCTTTGTGAAGTGGAAAAAAAGGAGTTCTTAATTTATACATGACAATTAAACCAAATTGGATTGATTTCTTTTCTTTTTTCTTTTTTTTATTTTGGAAGACTTTAAAATGAACTGTAAGTCAGAAGATCTGCCAAGGCTCCCTTCCCTAATTAAACACATAACTCGTATGAAAAACCTTTTTAATCCAGCTGCTGAGAGACTGGGGAATTGTGGAGATGTATAGTTTGTGGGAAACATTGTGTTCCTTCTTGAATTCTTCAGCTTTCACAAAAGACAGCATGTGAAAACTTTCCATAAATACAAACTGGGTTTTCTAATTAAACTACTGTCACTTCTATGTAACAAGCGAGAAACCAAATGAAAGCTTAGACAAATATTTTTAAAGTTAAAGTAACCAGCTTCAAATGAAATACGCAACTCCTCACTCCAGCCATACCTTTAGGAACTCAAGCAGGAGTTTTTTCAAATAAGTAATAAAATATCCCTGCTTTTAGACAAGGCACTGCCACCAAGAGACCACAACACACCGAGGGTGGGGGTAATAAAAGAGATAAAACCCTGCTTTAGAAGGAAATTCCTTCTGCAGCTACACCAGTCTCAGGGCTCGGAATGAAACGCACATTTCCTACAAAGAACCGCTTTTTGCCCTCCAATTTAGGAGCTTATTTGTCAGTGTTGGTTATTAGAGAGAGACAGGAGTTTGATCCCTGCCAACCTCCATTCCTCTGGAAGCGCACACGAGGACCATATGGAATGTTATATCCCTGCACAAGGCACTGAAGGGCTCCCTTTGCCGCATTTGTTGGTTTATTACTATCAGATTGGCCCTGCACAAACACGGCTCTGCAGGTATTACATGCTCAAAGCCTGGAAAAACAGAGTAACTGGGAAATATCAAAGCCCTAATCCTGTGCAAACAGCTCTTGCTTTGAAAAATCCCACTGTTCCCAGCCCTAAAGCAGACGATTTAGGGGACATTTGTAAGGCCCCGCTCGGGTCAGGCTTTGCAGAGCGCAGCCTGGCTGAGTCACACTGACATCACCTCCTTCCCAGAGTCCCCACGCCAGGCCCCGTCAGACAGAGCCTCTGGAAACCAGCCTGAGCCACTTAATGCCTTCTGCAGCAAGTCCTCCTGCCTGGCTGAGATCATTGCACGGCACAAATCGCCGGATCGGGAAGCAACGGCTCGTGCCGTTCCCAAATGGAACCATTTCCCCCTTCCCACCCCAACCTGCTGCAGAGGGTTTATTGCATCTCTGCAGCCCTCCGTCATTTCTCTTGCACCAGACCCTCTTCCATCAATTCCCAAATCAACCAACGCGCTCCCAGCTCCGGGAGTTCCGTGCTGGAACCTGGGAGTGTCCAGGTGTGTTCTCCTGGCCATCTGTCCCTCAGGGACACCCTGGGCCAGTCTCCCAGGTCTGTGTCTGTCTCCCATTTCCACAACCAACGCTCAGGGAGGAACAGCTCCGTGGCAGGGAATCGGCTCTGGCACCCACTGATGTGGATCAGCACACCTTCCACCTCTTTTCCATACGAGCCGGAGGCTCCCAAGGACCCTTTGTGCCCTGGCAGAGACCTCACCAAGGGGAAATGGGCTCTTCCCTTCCCATGAACGACCCTCAGCCTCCTGCTTTTGTCATGGAAGCACCTTTGGCACCTCTGAATCCACAACCCCCGAGTGGCCTTACCCTGAGGGACAGCAGCAGCTCCAGGTGACACCCCTCTGCACACCCGCCCTGCTCCCTTGAGCACAGCTAAGGAATAGAAGAGACATTATGGCTTTCCCGTTTTCCCCATGGAATGGCCCAGGCTGCCTCCCAGCTCATCTCCTGTCGGTGCAGCACAGGATCCTCCCCATCCTTCCACCCTCAGGCCCTCTGCTCAGCCCGAGCCCTTTATCAGAGACGGACTCCCCATGGAACTCTCACGGAGACGGAGCAAAGGCTCCTGGAAAGCCACTCGTGCACCGGCTGCAATACCCACTTTGCAAACCTCGGTGTTTGTTTGGAAGACACCTCCTGATGTGAGAAACGGCATCACTCGGCGGTGAGGAGACAATGTCACAGACAGTTCACCTCGACCGTTTATTTTATACCACCCAAACCAAAGCATTGATAGACCCGGACAAACTCAGCCCGAGGCAAAGCACCATCCCCTAAGCACTCATGAACACGAGCAACAGCCCATAAATCCTAAATATCCAGAACTGACCACAGTCAAAGCATCTGCCAAGGGCAGCCAGCCCGGCTGGGCTCTGCCTGCTGAGGGAAATGCAGAAGGGAATTAAAACTACCATCACTTTGGTGCATCTCCTGAGTCAGTTAAGACAGTCTAAGCTACAATAAACCGCCCCCAGCACAGGTCAAGTGTTTATTCCATTGTTGTGCCCCAGAGAGTCTGACAATCTGATTTTATCATCTTCCTTTCTCGATAAATGAGAAGAAACAGTTTAAAAGTGAGCAAAAACCAGGAAACTGGACATTACAAATTCAGATTTTGGGACTGCTGGCTCCTACAAAGCTGTGTGTGTTATCCAGAGCTTATCGGTAATTAATAACAGATGTGGATTTAGTTATGCTTAATTATACAAACAACATCCAAGCAGTGGTTAATAATTAAATACAAGCACCTCTAATAACAACTTGATCAAGTGACAGGAGCAAAAGCACATTATTATACATTGAAAGCTCAGTTTGAATAATGCAAAACTATCGGAAAGCATCAATTTGGTTTTTTCCAAGAAAGAGAGACATGTCCAAGTCATTCCGAGAATTTCATCACTCTTGCCACCATTTTTATTGAAAAAAAATAAGGAAAAGCACAGGCAGTAACTCCACTATCACCTTCAGTGCTATGTATAGCAATATCAGGTAAAAATGTTCAAAGCAAGATCATTACTTTCATTTGAAGCACCACTGTAAAATATTGCCTTTAGAAACTATTAGATTATTTCTTTTCCCATTGACACAACATCAGGAAAAGCCACAGTGGGAGACATTTAACGTTATTTAATATAATTAACATCATTTCTATACAGACACAGGAAACTATGGCATTTCTATCCCCTGGACCTTCCTGGAACAAGCACTTGGAGAATGACCCAAGAGGCTGTGAGCACATGGCTGATTTTTATGGAAGCCCATTGGAATTCCATGTGCTTACGAGCTCTTTGCAAAGCCCTGCTCCTGACAGAATATATCAAATCAATGAGCTCCTTGGGAAGGAATAAAGCCATGAATCAGCTCAGCAAACAAGGACTGTCCTGGTGGCTTAAGAGATCTTATCACTGGAAAATAACGCCAGGAATGTGCCCCATCCCAGTGCCCCCACTCCCCAGTCCTTGCAGGCATTAGAGCCCAGCCAGAGCTGCAAAGATAAACAGCCCTTCTGCCCAGGCCTTGGCTTTGATGGAGCAAGATTTATTCCCCAGAATTACTGGAGCCACTCACAGCCTTCGGGGAGCGAAGAAAGGCAAGGGAAAGCCACGGGCTGCTGGAGTGAGACTAATGATGATCTATGCTCGACATCACAAGTGCTAAAAGCAGGCTGTGTGTTGGTAAACTGTGCCATGTGCCCGGAGCCTGGCACTGCTTTGGGGCAGGAGCTGCTGCTCACAAGGGCTCTTTCTGCTGCCTTGGCCAAGCCAACCCTCCCCTCCCGCTGCTCAGAGGGCGCAGGGCTCACCCACCACCCTGAGCTTCTGCCGGGGTTTGCAGCCTGCCCGAGGAAGGGCAACCTCACATTCAGGGCTGGGTTTGTGGTTATGAAACGGGCACTGTGGCAGGAAGGACAGACCAGGTGCCAGGGCATGACATTTTGCACAGCTTCTCTGGCACAAGCACATCGCTCCCTCAATTTAACACAAGGCTGGTGTTCACCTGCTTGCTCATTTATCCACTATAGCTGTTGTCTGCCTCTGGAAATCCACAGCCGAGGAAAAAGCTGTGTTGGGGAGTGCTGGGGCACAACCTCAGGCAGGGAAATGAGTCTGCAGCCAAGTGACCTCCCCCTCCAGCAGGGAATAGCCACCAGTGACCCTGCAGATACTGTCTTCAACAGCAGGGCCAACAGAAACGAGCAGGATTAACATCCTCATCTTTTTACTAAGGCAAATCTAACAAGCCGACCTGAATCACCTCCAAATTATGTGCATGTTTCTCTTCATCAAACTGCAGTTATTTAAAAATATTTAATTTTAAAATATTTTCCATCTCTACTTATGACTCCTCCTGAAAGCCTCCAGCACCAGCTGCTGCTTAAGTCTTACCTGACCTGCAAACCAAAACCCAAACAGAGAAAGCAGCTCAGCCCAACACTCCCAGAACCGAGCATGAAGCAATTCATGCAGCAGAACTTTGGAGAGGAAGTGTGAGATCTCAGAGCTCTGGACACCTGGATACTGTGTGCATCCAGAATTCCGCCCTCATAGACTTCCAGCTGTGCAATGTGTGCACACTGTGCCACCTTGGACATCGGTCCGGATTCCACACGCTCCAAACAGGTTTATAAGGTAAAACACAAACCAGCAAAAAAGAGAACAGGCTTTTTATTTGCTCATTTCAATACCAACTTGAAGGAATTTTCCCAAAGCAGCTGTGAAGAAACAGAACAAAGCGCAGATTTTCTTAAAAAAGCTCCAAATGCTTCTACCACGGAGCCCTTCAGTCAAGAGTTCTCACAGTTTCAGAATCCTAGGACAGGCTGAGCTGGAAGGAGCCCAGCAGGAGCAGCAAGTGCCACTCCTGGCCCTGCACAGACACCCCACCAATCCCACCCTGTGCACAGCACACCTTCAGCAGCAGAGCGGAGTTACAACCAGCAATCACAAGCCTGTATTGACTCATTTCCCAAATCAAACACGTTGTAACTAAAATAAAGGACAAGGGAGAAGCTACAGAAGGCCTGAGCCAATTCCCTCTGCCAGGAGCAGCCATTGCACCCTCCAGGCTCTGGAAGAGATGGGTTACCTGCTCTCTGGGACATCCCCTGGACACCAGCTGCCCACGCCGGGTGCTGGCACCACCAGCTGCACCACCCAGGCCCCACATGAGGTGGATGCCTGATTTTTGTTGTCGTCACTATCCCCTTTTAATGCCAGTGCAGAGAGCGCTCAGGTGCTGCCACCTCAGCCTGCTCCCTGGGAGAACACGCCTGCTGCTCCCACACTTCTTTCACACACGAAGAGTGACCCCAAGGCTGTCCCGTGGATGTTACTGATTAACAGCAGGCAGGGAGGAAACTTCAGTGATGCTGTTCTAATTACAGGACAAAAAGCACGGGCTCAGCATGGCCGGCCCACCAGCAACACAACCACCATGTCAGAGCGGCCCCAACAATGCGCCCATTGTTCCCAGCTGAAGGGCCACCCACATCTTCCCCACTCCAGGGAGAAGTCAAACCCTTCCAGCTCAATAGACATCCAGGCAGAGGAGAAAGCATCTTTACAAGGCTCGTTCATTTTTCTTGGATAAGAAGGGAGCTGAGCCTTTGCCTCCAAGCCAAGTCCCCGAAAGGAAGCGGATGGGTTTGAAGTTCCTGGAGATGGACAAGCCTCCAGCTCAGGAATTCTGTATCGCACAAGATTGATTTCCTCCAAGTACAAGAGGCCTCGGGTGAAAACGATCCTTCACGGCCCCGTGGCCGGGAGCCAGCGAGAGGCTCGAGCACAAAGGAGGCATCGTGCTTGCCTCGAGATGTCAGGGGCTTTTGATAAATTCAGATTCATTCTGGTAAATGAGAAATTCCTGGCGTCTTCTGCTCGTGTTAACATGTGCAGTGATAGCTCACGTTTAAATAAATTACACCCAATAAAAAAAACTCAGTAAAAAAAAATAAAATTAGGTCTTCCAAAAATCGTACCTTTGTTTTGATAAAAAAAATAAAAATTTAAAATGTTTTTTAACCAGGCCTCCTGTAAGAAAGAAAAAGTAATACAAGCAACCCTAAAAGTGCTGGAGAAATGGAAGGGGAGAGGAAACCAAGAGAAATAATGTGTCATGTCAGGTAAAGGCCAGTCAAGCTCTGCCCAAAATCAGCACCAAATCCTTACCATGGCGGGGACAGGGCTGCAAGGGACAGAGCAGACTCCAGGCACATCCCAGGAAACGCTGAGACTTTTCAGGATGCACCTACAGAGCAGGAGAGGTTCTGGAAATGAGATTTGCCAGACGTTCCAATATAAATCAGGATTTTTAGTATTTCTCCTGACGTCCCATTAACCTCACCAGCATTCCCCACGTGTGCCATGTGGCAAAACTCTCGGGGTGTCCAGTTAAAACCTGGAGACAGGGAGAAGGACAAGGGAGAAGCCCTGAATTTGATTCCTCCAGCTTTCCATGCCTGGAAGAGGGGAAGGAGAACAAGGAGACAAAAGAAAACGGGCTGTGTGTAAAACAAGCCCAGATGGATGTGCCCACATTGCTCCAGGAGAGCAGGACAGCTCAGGGGGGAAGGAGAAAGGGATTTTTTTTTATCATGCTCCCTTCAAGATAAACTGGCTCCTGTTGAAGTGCATCAGAACACACCACAAATGAGTACCCTGATATTCCCAGCTGGAAGGGATACAGGCTTGTTCTGGATATAGGAACGCTGCCATCAAGCAAATTAACTTTTCCTTACATTAAAAAAAAAATCCCCCACCATCTAATCAGCAAGGGCTTATCCCCCCGAAGAAAGCTTTTTTCTTTCCTTTTTTTTTTTTTTTTAATAATGAGAATATTTACAGGTAACAGGGAAACTTAATCAGCCCTTTGAAAGTATTTATGTATGAGGAGGTGCACAGAGGTGCTGCTCTCCCATTCCACAGGAGAAATGGAATATTTCTGGAGAGATGAAAGGGATTAGCTTATCATGTCCACTTAACCCTTTGGGGACTTTCTGCTTCAGCTCATTTTTTCAATGGGGTTTGCGGCTCAACAGGCCCCCAAATTCTTCCCAAACTGTTCTCCCCCTGCCTCCTTTCAACAGTATGTGACCAGACAGCCTTTCAGCACAGGGTCTCCATCCGCGTGGTTTTCCAAAAGACTCCAGCTGAGGGATCACAGGGAGCCAGGACAAGGCAGTTTTGTTCCTGCCAAGCATTGGAGCTCAGATCCCCCCGTTCATCACGTCAATCACTTGCCTGGGCTGGGGCAGGAGTTCCTTGTGATCCAGAGGCAATTTGGGATTTCAGGGAGTGACAGTCTCCTTGTCCTGCTCCAGGCAAAGTGCTCCTGTGCCTCCCTGCTCCACATCCAGGCACAGAATTCCTCCATGTGTAAGTTCAGCAAGCCACTCCTCCTCATCTCTCTATGTCAGATTTATAGCACATTTCTTTGCCTACTTCTGGATTTTAGAAAACTAGGTTTGAAGGCAAAGTGTATCCCGAGAAAAACAAATGGAAACAACACAAAGGAAAACGAGCTCGGGGCTTCATTAACACGTAAATCAAACATTTTCTGTTGGGAGGTTCACGTAAAACACTTGAACTAAGTGAAGAGCGGCAGTGAGAAGCTGACAGCAGAAATCAGGTGCTGTTGCACCACGGGAGCTTCAGAGAGATAAAAATAACATGCCCCCCAACCCAAACCTGGAAGCCTTGCTCCTAAAGAAAACTCGGGACAGGATTAACCCGGCGGCATTATCTCAGCACACAAGTGTAAGTGTGCTCTATTTATTCACATCCCCTATTCTGACCCATATTGAACGGCCTCAGTTGCAGAGCAAAGCTCCTTTCCCCCCGCCTGTTTAAATAAAACTCGTATTGTTCCAGATTATTTTGATTTTTTAAGCCTAAACGCCGTATGGCTGGGATTGGAAGGATGTTTGTCTTTCGGAGCCGAGTGCTACAGAAATCTGGCATCCAAAGTACAATGGAAACCAGAGTTTGGTGGGAAGTTCAGATGCTTCACTACCCTGCTCTGAATAGAGCAGAAAACTTCCATTAGTTCCCTGCTGTTCCAGCCAGGGCAGGTCAGTTCCCTCCTCCAGCATTAACCCCCTTCGTGCTGCCACGGACACAAACACCTGCTGCCCGTGCCAAGCTTGCCCAAATTAACTTCCAAACCCTGGGATGTGCACAGGTTTAAAATTTGGGATAAAATGAGGCCGCTACCTGAGAGTGTGTGCAGTGACATGAGCTGCACAAAGCTGTGTCCCAAACACGACCAGCATTCCCACTCTGCTCACAGAGCGGGAGCAGCTTAAAACTACTTGGAAAGAACTCACCGCTTTTTCAAAGTGCTCAAAACAGGAAGAGTTAACCCGAAATACGTGCAAAAAATTCCTTCAAGCACAGCCCGCGGAGGAATGGGATGTTCATGTGCATGGTCAGAATGGAACAGCTGATTAAAAATCGTTTTATAAACACTAACTCTTGTCTGTGGTTGTATTTTAATATATCTCAACACTTCTTCCATTTCGTACTTAAAAGCTCAATCAAGCACCTGGCACATGAGGCAGGTACCTGCTCGAAGTACTACAACAAATATGTTGCTGTAAATTCAAGGTCTCCAACTAAAATCAGGTTTATTTCAAAAAGGGCACTTTTTTGACCTTTGGGGATTTGTGTCCCCTCACGGTGTTGTGCCACGCCAGGAATACTGACTGCACTGTCCAAAAAACATCTGGACAATGAAACGCTACATGGAGCAAAGACAGAAGGCAAAATAAGGGGCTGGAAGGAGAAGGGTTGGTGGGGAGTGCCAGCAGTGGGGATTCAACACCAGTGGCACCAGTACCTGCCACTATGCCAGCAGAAATCCCAGTGCCTGTCAGGTCTGCCATCCTCTCCAGGCTCCAGCACCTGTCTGAGCCGGGTTTGACCCTTGGATAATTAGCTCTTTGCCCACTGTCATCCCACACAAAGTTAGTTAACCCGTCCATGTATCCACTTCCCAACTGTACAAGAGAACAGCAGTACAAAAAAAAGGAATGGAATGAGGAAAACGATGTCAGAGACCGTGAGGGTTTGGGGTATGCACAGTGAGGACCAGAAGATGGGGAAGAACGGTGTCTTGGCCAAAAATCCATATGGCAACCACCCCACAGTGCTCTGAAGGGCAGCATGGGTTCAGTGAAGCAGTTTTAATAAACTGGATGCTGACTAAAGCCTCTCCATCCCTCCCTGTGCTGGCAGCAAACACACACCCACACTGAGAGGGAACTGCCCCGGGACAACAACGCTTCCTTCAGGGGCTGAAACCATGAGGAACCCCTCACTTGGCTCCTTCTAGCCAAACTGTGGCATCCCAGTGCTCAGAGATGCTGCCCCAGTGCCATCCAGGGGGACGCACAGAGAGACTCCAGGGATGTTCCCCCCGGGAAAGCAGAAACGAGTCCGCTGTGCCCAGATAAAATGCTTTCTTCCTCTCCTTTATCCTCAGCTAAGACGACACTCTGAGCATGTTTAGTGTCCAAATGTGTCTTTCCAATGGAAAAAAACCACATTTAGAAATGCTGAAATGGCTGTGGGAAAGAATTCATGTTCAGGAGAGGATCCAGCGTGGTGGCCACAAATGTGCCCTGTGGATTTTGGGAAGGCAGCAGGAGAGGAGTCGAGGCTGTCTCCCTTTCTGTGCAGCTGCACCGTGCTGTGCAAGGCCTGAAAGAGCGTCTTCCCACTCACCACAGAAATAAGTGGTGAAGTCTCAGCGGGGCCAAAGCTCAGAGGATGACAAAGAAACCAAAAAACCCCGACAAAACAACAAAAAAGGCAGTTGCTGTTTTCCCGAACAATTCTAGGAACACAAATACGCTTCCATAGATTGAAGCGACTTTTCTTAGTGGGAAAAAAAAAAAATAAGGCCTCTAACACCAAAGCCTTCTATAAACTCCAACAAAAGCTGATTTCTAAGAGGAAAGCTTTAAATACCTAAGCAGCAGCTTTTCATGCCAAGAAGGCAAGCGGCTGCCACGTGCCAGCAGAAGGGATTCCTGGATCCGTGAGGAACTCGCTCCATTGTCTGAGGAACTGATCTGCTGGGATATGGCCACTGCAAAGCCAGAGGCCCCCAAAGTCCCCCCACGTGCGGTGGCCACATCCAGCACAGGCATCCCACTAGGACTGTATTGAGTGCAGATGGCAGGGAAGCGAGGGAGGGGAAACACAATGTGCCACAGTCGTTCCCCACGGAGACTCAGCAATCCCATACTGTGATCACACTGTGCTTGTTTAAATCTGGGACACTAAAAATACAGCTCTGGAATTCGAAGACTAAGGGCAGTTACACAATGTGAGGTACCAAACCTAAGGATGTACCGCAGTTCCTTCCCGTGCCCTGGGTTTGGTGACCTTCTTCCCTTAGGAAAACAAACAAACAAGCACATGCTACTGGTTCTATTTACATTACACATTATCGACCAAATCTAGATCCGGGGTTCTTTCAACACCACCAAGGCTCTCGTCACTTTGCATTAAGCAGAGAAACAAAAACCCCACAAAAATCTTGCAACTTCAGTATTAATGAAATAGGTGCAGGTTAAGAATATGTTTATGGAAACCCAGGAAGGGGAGACACATTCCCACTTCTACTGATCACGTATTAAAAAAAACACTAAGGTCTGAGATCATTAAATAATGACAGCAAATTTGGTCCTATCACTCGTTCCCTGAGAATCTGCACTGAATTTCACCATGACAGAGACCCCAGGAAGGGAAGAGGCATCTTCAGTCAGGGAAGGCCTGATCCAGAGCGAGCTCAAAGAGTCCCATTGACTTCCCGAGGCTCTGGACCAACCTGTACATCCAAGCCCTGCCAAGCAGGCCTTGCTGCCAGAAACATAATCCCCCCTCCTTCTGCCCAGTCCAATTTAAACATCTCAGGCACGGCAGCTTCAATAACCCCCTTGCAAGACTATTCAGTCCACCCAGCAGATCTCACTCTTAGGAAGCTCTGTAGGTTTCCCTGTCTGCACTGGCTCCCTCCTATTTACAGCCCTGCCTTCCTTTGCATTGCTCTAAATAACAGCCCTGTCTCTGCTGGGGCCACAAAGCTTCATCCCTCTTAACTGCAGCAGGCTTTCCTTTGTCCCAAAGAAAAACACAGGACCCATTTTCTATGTTTTCCTCTAAGGTTTTACCCCCATTACCTTTCCCACAGCTGTAGAGAGTATTATAGGTGTGCCACAACAGGCCCCCTGTAGATAATATTATAAGTGTGCCCCCACACAACCCCTATATAGAATATTATAGGTGCGCCCCCACATAGACCTTGCCGCTCTGTGTACACTCATTTTCAGGTTCCTTTCATCTTGGGGTGATGTTTTCAATTCACTGATGCCTAAATCCCTTTTCCTTCCTTTGTGACCTTATCATACAGGACGGAAAACTGTGCAGTTCCAGGGTGGAGGTTGGACCAGGCGACCCCAAGTCCCTCCTCGGAGCAACATTATGAGGATTCCATGACTCTACAAAACCCAGACACTCTCCTGCAGAACAGCATGATGCTGGCACAACTGACTGACACCGTCAGACAAAACTTCTTGCCCACAGTCTAATCAATAAACAAGAAAAGGCTCAGACTGATCCCCCCAGAGCAGCACAAAGAGGGTGATGTCAGACGGAGGTTACTGCGGCAAAACAACCTTGCTGAGGTTTCCAAAATAAGGAAGCAAAGCCAGACATGGCCCTCAGACTCATGAGACCACAGGTCAGCCCATCTGAATAAAAAATTGAGTATTAAAAAGGGCAGGGGGGGCAGTATGTGTATTTTGGGGGGAAGGAGGAAAGGGAAAGTAATGCTTGTGATTCGAGCAGGGCATGCCTTTTTTTCTTGGCAATCTCTGCCTTCTCTTTTCAACAGACACATCCTTTGGGGCCTCAATTGTGAGTTAGACACATGCACAGAGAGAAACAGCCCTCTGTTTTCTGCAGAACGACAGACTACTTATTTTTCAGTCCATATCTGGTATTTAACTTACATGTACAGCAGTCCCAGCAGAGCTCCCCCTCTTAATGGCTCACACAACTTTGGAAAGCAGAGCTTTTTCTGCTCTTGGGCTGGACTCATCAGTGGTGCATTAACTCAAAACGACAGTGAACCCAAGTCTGTCCAGCTCGGGGGGCTGGTGTGGAGTGATGAGGCTTCTTGGCAGACCTGAACTACTTGGGAAGTCAGAAGTGAATCAAAGGCTATTACAGAGATACTGAAAAAAACATTAGAGATTCTGACAGGCCTAATCCTTCCAAAATGTTTGATGTTTCGCTGTTCTCAAGTGACTCATGTGATTAACAAAGGAGGCAGATTTGTCATCTCCTTGGACAGAACTAGAAACGTACTTTGTTAGGAGGAAACACGGAGAGGCTTTTGGAGAAACACCACAGGTGAATCCCACCCACAGCACAGACACCCTTTTTTACGGGAATTCCCAGAAGCAAGGAGAGAAGAGAGTTTCAGGGTGAAATACTGCAGTTTAGGTCTGAATAATGTTTGCTGTCTGTGAGCTTCCCTATAAAGAAAACCATTTTATACTCAGGTCTGAAGTGGGAAACAATTTGGGTGTGATACTATTATTGCTTTTTAATGAGTATATTTGTAAAGGCCTGGAAAGATATGTGAGAGAGATATTCACTGAAAGGAGCCTAGGGAAGCTGGTTCCCCTGGGATCGTCACCAGGATAACCAGAGTCATATAGATGGGGCAGAGTCCTCTTCCCATGTCCTAATAAAAACCTAATCTCTGGTTCAAACACAGCTCTCACAGCCTACCAGGACGGTGAAGGGCTTTATTCTCCCTACCCTGGCAAGTTTTTTTCCCCTCATATCTAAATTAAATCTCTTCTGTCCTAAATCAGGTCAGATACACTTTGTCCTACTGGGAACAAGCTGGTTTTTGCCTCCCCGTAACAGAATCATCTGCCTTTTCCTTTCCACCGCCTCCTTTCTGGTGATGCAGCCACAGTTCACCCATCCTTACCAGGCTATCTGCTGAGCCCTGTGATGCCTGCTGTTCCCACCTTTCCCAGGACAGCTTCCCAAGCCCAGGTCCCAGCCATGCTGAGCAGAGGGACAGAGGATTCTTGTCCCCCCAGTCCTGCTCTGCTGATGCAGCCAAACACTTCTCCTCACAGAGCACCACTTGGCTCTGTCCCTCCTCCATGGGAACTCCACCATCAGCTCAAGAGATTTGTCCTTGTCAAAACCATTTTAACTTGCTATTTATCTCCTCCTTATCTTCCAGCTGCTTGCAAATAATTTATCTGTTGTTAAGCACATGGATATCGAAACCCTTTGCACTTCCTTTTTAACAGGCTCCGTGTTTGCCCTTTTCCCATTCCCAATTTTCTGGGCTTCTCCCCATCACTCCTGAGACCAACCTGGACTGAGGTCAGACACCTGGCAGGAGAAATCCCAAAACATTCAAGACTGTTACACAAAATACTTCTCAAAGGTGGCAAATCTAAAAGCCCTTTGTCATCTTCTATTTGAGAAAAGAGCATTTCAACCCCATGTTGTGCTATTTCAGGCAGTGCCAGGAGATGCATTTATTTAACAACGGTAGCAATTTAGAAACAATTAGTTTGGGTTTTGTCACTGTCCTGCTTCCCCCCTCGCCCCCACAAACCTGGGAGGCGCACAGGGGGAACGGCAGAGCCTTTGGCAGGATTGGAGACAGTGGATGAGGAATCTGGGCTCAGGCATAAGGATTAATGTATGTGAGAGGGCTGCATATGGCACACACAGGCAAGCTCCCACTCCGCTTCAAAAATAAATAAAAGAATGAATAAATAAAAAGGCTTTGATCTTGACATTTTGGTAGAAGAGGCATATGGAAGAGCAGATCCCTAGCTTTTACTCCCAGCCCTGCTATGGGTTCTCTTTTGGGATCCCAAACAATTTAACCTGTGCTCCTCTACATATACCTACAAGGAACAACTGCAACACTCACAGCAAGCCACAGTGAAAAATTAAAAACCATTCATAAACACTTCTGAGATTCCTTGACCAAACCTACTATTAAAATAAAATTGATAACTTCTGGCTACTATCACCAAGAGACAGAAAAGGAATAAAAACTGAGTTCACTATATTTCTTTTAGATGGAACACTGAAAAGATTTGCTTTTTTTCTCTTCTGCCAAACTGCAATAAGAACCATATTTTCTGCATGAAACTTAACACCCAGAAGAAACTGTAAAGGACCAGAGGGTCTCGTGTCCCTGTGCACTTATTACTGCTGGAAGCTCCAGAACATATGGAAAGAACACTCTCTAGGTTGCCTGGAGATGATGGAAATACAGATAAGTGCATTCATCTGCTCAAAGAAAAGAAGAAAAAGAAAACCTACAGATCTTATTAAATAAGTTATCACAAAAATATGGAAGTACATGTCTGCAGTACGTAGGTCCAGGCACATCATTTTTTACATGTTTTACGTGCTTTGTGTTTTTGTGCTTTTCCCTTTAGTAGGTTTCTCAGGACCCAGAGGAAAAAACCTGGAATATCTGAACCCAGGATTTATTTGGGTCCTCCCCATCCTGCCTGAACACACATCAGTGGCCTAAGCCAAAACACCAGTCGGGAAGCAATCCCAAGGTACGACAGGTGTTCCAAACCTGCTTTCCATCACACAGCTCCACCTATTCCTGCTTCCCCAAGCCAGGACAAACGAGTGCAAATATTAACTCTGATACATAAATTGTGCACGGTTCTCCAGCAGCACCTCCTCTCCCAAACCCAGATCCTTGAGGCAAACCAGCTGCTCCAGCCCAGAACGGGGTAAATCCAAACACATCACACTCCAGTCCTGCTTTATGGGAGATTTAGGAGAGACCACAATCATCCTAACCCTGATCCCCCGCGTGACACACGCCACAATTCCCAGCATCCAGCGATCCTGAGAGCGCATTGTCCCCCAAGTCAGCCCGGATTTAAAGGCTTCCCAGTGATGAAGAGCCCCCCACATCATCTGACCCTTTGTTTTCAACAAATTGCTCCTGTCAAAGTGAAGAACTTGCAGAGGAAAATTGCAGTTGGCTCCCTTTAACTCAAGCTAACACGAGTCTGTCCCCCTGCAAACCACACTGGAACGGAGAATTCCAGGAGCCAGCTGGGCACCAGGAATGGGGCACCACCAGCTACAGAGAGCCTACACCAAGCACCCAAAATAAATGATGTGCTTTCACACTGCTCTGACTCATTTCTGTGGAGTTAAGTCAGCGTGTTCAAAACAAACTCCGAGCAAAAACACCTTTTTTGTTTATAAGGCTTTGCTTTCCAAATCATTTCCAAGCACTTGTCTGTAAACACAGCGCTTCTCAAAGAGCTCAGCCCTCTGGATGCTGAGGGATCCTTTGGGAATGCACCTGGGAGACTTCAAGACCTTCAGTGTGTCACTGGCTATTGGAGGCTCAGCCACAGCAATGGTGCAAGTGGATCCCGAGGAAGGCACTGCCTTGGGAAACGAGTTTGTACCAAAAGAGCCAATTTCAGGATCACACCTCAGCCTTCGCCTTGTGCTGCTTTAATGAGAAGCTACAAAGTGAGATTAAAGCTGCAGCAAAACGAGGATTAGTCCCACACAAGGCTGGGCAAGGAGGGACAAAAGCTGAGCTCATGCCACAGGACACCCTGCTACCTTCTTTGCCCCAGTCTCCCTGACTGCTTCCATGAAGTTCAGTCTGAAGTTATATTTTGTTATAACTCAGCCTTAACATTTGGATGAAACCAAAAGAAACCTCGGCCGGGCTGTAGCCTGTTAATGATCCCGTGCTCTCCTCTGGCCCCCTGCCAAGGAGTGAACAGTGCCAACATTTGCAGACTTCCAACAGGAAATTAAATAACTGCCCTGTTGGAAATATAAACCCATTTACAGTGGTCAGACTTGCATTTTCCAAAACAACGCTACAGTTTGTGCACATAAAGCTCTGCGAGAATTTGTCAGAAGGTTTGGCCAAAGGAATATGAAACAAAGCCTTGTGAGAAGGTGTTTCACACAGGTCTACAAATTAGGGCTTTGTCAGGTGCGTTTCCTGACCTGAGGCTTCTGCAGGAACAATTCCAGGGGTCTTTAGGGCTGCACACACACAGCCAGTGACTGAAGATTAACAGAAGACCTGCTTATTTCATCATTTTCTATATTCTTACGCTGATTTCTTGGGAAGTGTTTTGGGCAGCTCATAAAGTGCTGCTGGAGGCTTGGGAGAGCCTGTGCTTTATTTTTAACCTGTTCTGTGTCTTTTGGTCACATCTTTGCTCCAGGCTTCTGTTCCTCCTCAAACACTTCATCATATAGAGTCATAGAATCACACACCGGCTTGGGCTGGAAAGGACCTTAAAGACAACCTCATCCACCCCCTGCCATGGGCAGGGACACCTTTCACTGTCCCAGGTCACTCCAAGCCCCGTCCAACCTGGCCTCGGACACTTCCAGGGATCCAGGGGCAGCCACAGCTTCTCTGGGCACCCTGTGCCAGGGCCTGCCCACCCTCCCAGGGAGGGATTTGTTTCTAATATCCAACCTAAACCTACGCTCAGATTGAAGCCATTCCCCTTTGTCCCATCACTACGTGCCCTTGCAGAAGTTTCTCTCCATCTCTGTTGTATGTACATGGAGGAGAGAGGCAAACTCCCATCCCTGCTGGAGTCTCACCAGTGACACCAGCACCCCTGAGATCTGACCCAGGAAGGTACCAGAGACAGGAGCCTTTTCCTTTCCAGGTATTTGCCAGACTGGACTGTGGCATAGATCATGCCCAGGCCCCATGGGTACAATACACAACAAAAAATGCTATTATTGTGTAAGTATTACTCTTCAGCAAGTCTCTCATCTTCATCACTCAGCCACTGCAACCTTTTTCCTCTGCCAGCTCCATTTGGAGTCAGCAACGACACAGACACACAATCCAGGAGGGGATTAATCCAGGAGGCAGCATCTTAGGCAGAAGCAGAACACTCAGTAACAGGAATATTCAGCAGGAACAGCACAACACAATTTCCACAGGGATTAGAAAACCGTCCTTCACCTTTCTGCCAACACTAAGGTAGTGACAACTAGAGCATTACTGTTAACTCTGCTCCTTTCCAAAGCCAAGTGGAAGCCAGCTGCCCCTCACCTATCCAGCAGTGAACCCTTCCCTGCAAACAGCCCAAGGTTGCAGGTACAGGACGTCCCCTTCCCCCCAATAGTGCCACCTTGTATTTCTGCACAGTAGGGCCTTTCATTGCCGGAGCTGAACTTGTATTACACAGGTGAGTAAACATTATTATCCAGCTCCACACACACTGGGAAGGGACGGATTGTTGCAGAGTAAGTCCCTGGCAGACCTGCAGTGCAGGGGCATTCCCTGCAGGGAAGTCTTCTCTGGAGCAAAGACATCTTGCAAAAGGAATAGTTTGTGGGATTGAGCCCACTAAACAAGTTTCTCCCAGGAATGAAAGTCATATGGAAATAACCTCTTGAAAAAAAATCCCGTTTCCCTAAGAAACTTTCCTAAGATTCCCAAAAAGATAGGGATTATCTCCATCTTTTAAAACCTTACCTAGAGTTTTCTGTGCACTTACAGAAACCTAACGATTTTACAGGTGTTTAACGCCAGCAAAGCAGAAAGATGCTTTTTTTTGCTCCTTCCCTTCCTCCTCTTCCACCACACCAGGTGGAACACCTGCACCTCTCAGACCCACATCCTGAACGAGCCATTTGAGCTGCGAGCAGGAAAACAAGCCAGGGAAGAGCAGCAGGAGGGACAGGGCGTGGAGAAGCCTCTCTGAGACGCCCCAGGACACCACGGAGCACCAGGCAGGGCTCACCTTCAAACCTCACTCCTGCAAATGCACAGCAGCTCCAGGTCTCACTCACTTAGGCCCTGGTCCAGAAAGGCACTCAGGCGAGGCTCTGAGGTTAAACACGCGGCTAGTCCCGCTTCAATCAGCTGCACTGTTTACAGCTACAATGCATGTGTAAGTGCTCTGCTGGACCGGGGCCTCGAGCAGAGATTGTTATTTAACACTTTCTTCAAGTGATCCTGCCAGTTCCTTGTGCCTCAGCAAACTTCATCTATTTTCCATCCTCTGCATCTCCTGGTGTTCCGTGAACAAACACAGATGTCCCTGGTTTGAGCACTTTGGATTCTGCCACCACAGCAATGCAGGACCTGGCAGATATTGAATTAAAAGGAGAGTTACTATTTTCCTCAAGACAAGAATAAATTAGCACCACTCACTGCCAGGCCAGGAGAAAAGGCAAACACAGGCACTGGAGCCTTTGGGAAAGGGCAAAACAAACCAGCCCCCAGGAGGAGGTAACACCTTGAGGGTTTTTTCCTCGGTAAAAAGATGAACAGGAGAAGCTCTCACTTCTTGCTGGGGCGGATAAAACACCAGACCGTGACTGAGGAGCTGGGAATGACCAGACATTTGCAGCAAAGCCTCTTCCAGCTTCTCCAGCAAAGGAGAAGCAAAGGCTCCTTGATGTAGCCCCCCAGGCTGGGCTGACACCGCAGGGATGCTCAAGGACACATCCCTGTTGGATGAGACATCCCCACAGCACTGGCAGCTCTTCCACCACAAAGACACTGATCACACACGGCAATGGAATTGTTTGAGGAATCAAAGGCAATGACTTCTTTTAAATCAGGCCTGAAGAAACTGCTTAGACAGACCTCGGAATAGCCACAGGGGATCACTTTGGAAAAACAAGACTCCTGAGGACCAGAAAGAAAAAACCCCACTGGAGAACAGAGATTAGAAAAGAGGAAAGGAACAGCATGGAGAGGAAGAAGTTTCACGTGCCCTGCTAACTGCACCTCTTAATTAAAAGAACACAGCTCTGGCTCAGGGAATTAATGTCCCTGCACATTCCCCTGCCCTTCCTCCCAATGCTGCGGGCTCAGACTGGACTGTGGCCCAGCACGGCACACAACTCCAGCACAGCCAGATAATCTCTCCAAAGCCCGGGCTGTTATTCATATATTGAAACATAAGTAAGATATTATTGGGTTGGAAGCTGTCAAGACACTTCCCTGTGTGCAGCAACAGGAGTCAGGAGGAGACATTATCCAGCTCCTACCCAAGGCTTCCATTGGACACCGGGAAAATCAAAGGCCAGAAATCCCTCGGGGTGTTGACATTACTTTTCTAAACTAAACCATCACAAGTATAGTTCCCGTTCCCATAAAACTAATTTTATTTGAGATATAAAGCTTCTAATATAAACAAAGGTTTTGAAAGAAAAACAGGTCAATCACTTTGGCTGCCACACCAAGTAACAGTGCAGATTTTTCATTCTAATACCATTTCAGGGGCTGGGCAAGTGAACGTGTGATCCTGCTCCACAGGACCTTCTCCAAGAGGGACAGATGGATTTATTTATTTTTTTTAATAACCGCAGTCACTAAAAAAAATGGAAAATAACAAAAAAAGCATTGTCATTAGTGGGCCCCCCATCTATTCTTTATTAAGCAGCTCAGATGAGCAGGCAAGGCCTGCAAGTGTGCTTGGAAAGTGAGAAAAATTTGGATCTTGCTGAACCAAAGGGACTTGAAGCTTCCAAATCATGGAGTGTTTAACAATTTACTACCAGCATCAGTCACGGGATGCGTTTATTCTGCATTTCCATTCGTGTAAGGAAGAACTGGTTTGCTCCAAAGATCTTCCTGGGACTTCAAAGACCCAATTTAGCAAAGCACGTCCCATAATTAAAGGGATGTTAATAGAAAACTCCTAAGCAGTTGTTGGTTGACAGGAGAACACGCTGAAACCCAAACAACCCCCCAGGAGTTTTGGGTTGCTGATAGAAATGATCCTCCAGAGCAGACCCACAGTCCAAGTGTGCTCTGCTCCTCCTGGAAGAACAGGAGTGGAACAGCAGCTGCTTTCCAACCTCTCAGCACCCCACGTGTAAATCACAAAGTCCAGTGTCACCAAAGCTCAGGTCCACAGAGGGCAAGTTCACCATTAAAACACACATCAGAAAAAAAACCACAAAAACCAAAAATTCCACCCTGGCAAGCAGCGCTAGCACTGAATTCCCAAACATTTAGTGTCTGTGCTCTCCAGAGGTGACCCATCCTGCATCTTCAGACACACCAGTATCCAGAAGTGGCATGGAAAGCCCAGGAATACCTTGGATTACACTGGCCCGGGACAGAACCTGTAGGGGCAGGCCAGGTGCGCCCCTTTTCCAGCACATTTCCACCTGGGCTTACATCCAAAATAAACCACCGAGGTCCCAAACCCCAAACATCAAAGATGAATGAGCCCAGAGTGTCCAAAATGTTTCCCAGTATGGCTCAAACCAGTAAACGCTGCAGAACTGGAACAAGGGTCCAACTTTGGGCAAGAGGAAGGAGACACTTGAAGCTGTTTTCCCTTTCACTTCACGGGAACAAATGTTGGATAGATTCAGGTAAAACGGAAAAATCTTGACGACTATAAAATCCTTCTCCTACAAACACAAAAATCAGTCATTTCAGAACTCTATGAAAGTGATGAGCAAACTAATAAAAGCCAAAAAAGCCACGTAAGAGACTAAACCACGAGTGGTTTCCCAACCAAGAGAGCTGATTTAAAGGCACAGCATTAAACAGCTCCTTTTTCATTTCTTTATATTCCTCCAAAAGGTGAAAAGCTCCTGCTCAGAGAACCATTACCCCCTTGAATTGCACATGCAGTTACTAAACACGGGCTTCAAGAACAAATATTGTCTCAAACAGCAACAAGTTTCACCAAATGCTGTAAATGTTTTCCCGACACACAAACTGGCTCAAAATTTGGAATTTATTTCGAGTCCCACATTCAGCGTGAGAAATGTTTCTCGTAGAAACAAACAGCATTTTTTCACCAGGATTTGACTGACTTCCACACAAAAGGCAGACGAGAAGCCTTTTAATTTCCTAGAATAGAGTTCTGGGGGGAAAAAGCGGGATATCATGGCTAAGGTTGGTGGAGGGCACGAGAACATACACGGAACAAGAAGTGCAACTATTATTGATTTGGCTGCTCATTCAAACTCTGTTATGGCATGAAAGCCACGCAAGGAATATGTTGTTTGGAGAAACCCAACCTCCCCTGAGCAGCTATTTTGTTGTATGCCAAGCACTGCTTTTCTCCACAGGAGAATAGTCAGGGTGCTCAGGGTCTGGAAACACGGCAGCAAAAGCAGTTTGGGTGGAAAAAGTGGGTTTGATTGTAAAAATAAGTGAAAATTTACTTCAGTATACTTCCATTTACTTTCTTTGTCTACTAGTAAGTATCACTAGCAGGAATGAGTTCATACTTTGAGCTCTCCTAGAGCAATAAGATCCAATAAAAGGGGTGGGATACATCATCATTTTCATGTGGAAAGTGGCTCTATTCTCCCCACAGTCCCAAGGAAAGCCCAGAGAGCGATTCCACCCAAGCCAAAATTAAGGCACACGAGTCTTTTTTGAAAGGTTAAATAATTCACCTTTACCTCTTATTTAAATGAATCTGATACTCCGACTGCGTTCAGACACCTGGATTACCAACGCTGCTGCCGTTCACAAAAAGCAACTCGCAACCCAGGAATACAAAACAGAACAAAAATAAAACCAGAACACACAAATCCAGTGCTGGTAACACAAATGAGGTATTTGTAAGGAGAAGGTGCCACCAACCCGGCCTGTTATTTCCAACAGGACGGCACTTCCTATCACAAGTCCAGCAGAGCAGGTATCCCCTTACACAGGAAATATTCCAGCTGACTGAAAGCAACTGCCCTCTAAATTTACCGAAAGATTCATTACATGGAATTTTTTTAAGGAGCCAAGCAGAAAATCTGCCAGGTTCTGCTGCTCAGATTGACTATTTCAATCCACATTACTGAGATACTGAGCCCACAACCACTTGTAGGGTCTTTAAACCAGCAAAGCAAGTGGAGATTAAAAACTGTTTCCTTCCTATCTTCGCTTTAATCCCCAACCAGCTCTGGTGGCAGTAATTTACAGTGAGAGCAGAGGAACAAATAGCAGGATAATATCAAGCCTTGAGAGCTGATGAAATGAAAGCTAAATTAGCACAATGATCCTTCAAGAACATAAGTGTCTTCTCAAGGAGCCTGACACCAGTTTATCCAGGCAGGGGGAGGAAAAAAGGGGATAAAATCAGCTCCAGGGGGATAATGCAACAAAAGCTAAGGAAAGTTGAGCCTCCTATCACCACATATCTATCCTTTGCAACATTTCAAATGATTTTACAGTCCTCCTGACAGATGTTCCAGAGACACCTCTCAGCAAATTACACGGAATATATACACACCTAATCCCCTTCTTGCGCCGCCGAGACACAATTCCTGCCCTCGGGCCCTTTCAGTTATTACAATTAGTCCATGTGAAGGTACCCTCGATAATCTCGGGAGATAATAACTGGCAGGAGGAATAGGAGAACAGAACATCCGACAATTACAGGGCTCGGCGAGGGGATTTCTGCAGAGCTGACAAGAAAATAAACAACACCTAGTGTAGGAACCTCTGCAGAACCCCGAGCTGTGGTTTTCCCAAAGCACCGCTGTCCCTGCTGTGACCCTGCTGGATGCTCTGGGATGCCCGAGGCGAGAGCTTCCCTGGGTTACTGACACAGGAAGGGCACCCAGTTAAGACTCTGGTGCTGCATTCAGCCAGAACCTTCCTGAGAAAGGGCATTGCTCTTGGAGCTACACAGGGATTTTCAGAGCTGGGTGGGATCATTACACTACAGGGACTTTGTGATAAACATATTAGAGAGCAAGAACTTCACACAGGGCTTCAGAGCTCCAAGCCCAGAGGCTTCAGAATGGCCTCAGATGAGAGAGCTGAGGTCCCAAAACTCCCTGGAAAGGTCCCACGCTCACAGGAGCTGCTCCCACCATGGGATTCCTTTCCCCACCCAAGGGCCTCGTGGCAAGGAAAAGCAGGGAGTTTGCAGATGGTTTCCTTGTCTTTATTGAAAAAAATTCACTAAAAATTCACTTCACCTGCAATCCACACTGAGAAGACCTTCTGCTCCTTCCCCCAGTACCAAACATCAACTCTCTAAGTTTTCAAGATAGGTCAAACAACTTCAATTATCAGGGCTGACAGAAGTTTTGAAACCAGAGATACGAGTGTGACCAGTGATAAATGTGGCTCCCCATTAAAACCAGTTCAGGAAGGAGAGACTAGGCCAGTTGCTTAATGGTCAGCCTAATCCCTCTCACCCTGAAGAATTCAACCAACAAAATAAAGCAAATCAGTCTGACTCTGATATTCCCTGGAGATCTACAGCCTGAAATGAGAAGGGTTATCACACAGCTCCTCACATCAGGACCACAATTGCTGCTACGAAAAGCAGGAGACCACAGGTTTTAAGTGAAAAGTCCATACAGAGTGTCAAAGTTCTGCACATAAAATACTCCCAAGCTTTGTGAACCTTTTTCTACTGCTCAGGGTTCACTTCACAACCAGTTGTAAGTCAGAAACACTCATTAGGATTTAAAAAAGGATTATGTAAAAAAAAAAGAAGAAATCACAAACAGGGAATGCAAGAACATAAATCACATCCTAAAAACAGACTCTCCAAGGAAAACTGGGAAATCAGGTATCATCTCTCCCTATATGATGGGAGAAAATCAGGAGAACATCTTCTTTTAAGCTCTGATGAAACAGAATTCTGCTAATGGCTGAGATTTCTCTGTAGTGAGAGGATTCCTTCAGAGCTGCTTCCCTTGCCTGGGCCTCTTTTGGAGAACTTACAGAGCAGTGAGGACTAAAAGAAGCAAAAACCCTTAGACACTTTTCAGCTGAGTGTCCAAAGGCCTTCCTAAAGCCCTTTGCTGTTCTAAAAAACTAGTTTACACACATGTAAAATGTTCCTGTTCTCAATGCCATCAAGAACACGTGTTTTACAACACAGAGCAACAAACCATAGAGAGAAAAGATAACAACAACATCCAACTTAGGGCCTGGCAGGGGAATGACCCAGAACCTGGGAGAAAAGCAGTGCAGAGCTCCAGTGGCCCTCCATCCACCAGAATGCAGCCTCTTAGCCCACACCAGGTTTCAATTATTCATCTCTTAATCAACTTCAGGCTTTACTTATTTAAAAGGATACAATTTTAACAATAAATCTCAAGGACAGTGTTAATTAAAAGCTAAATCTTGCCCTGAGCTGGACTTCCAAGGTCTACGAGAATGTTCACAGCCCATTTATTTATTCCAGCATTGTGTCAGTTATTAAATTACAGTAAATTAAAACCACAGTGACAGAGCAATAGCTAAAATAAGTGAGGCTTGTTGCATCTCACTTACAAAGGTTGCCAGACTTGGGCTCTGACAGGCTGCCAAGAAAAGTGAACGTAAAAGTCAGGGGCCCTGCGTTCAAAAACGTCCCATCGCGAGCGTGAAGTGTTTCAGGCTCGGAGATGCCAGCAAAGATCCACCTCCTGATATTCCTGGGCCTCCTGAAAGCATTTAATGATAGAAATCCATCTTCCTGACAATCAGCTGGGAATTGAGTGACCTCTTGTCATTTGAGGTGAAACGCACTGAAAGCGGAGCTCAACGTGGTGCTCTCTCCACTCAGCACGTCCTGGAGAAAAAGAGATGTCTCCATCAAGCCACAGATCTGCAGCAAATTCACAGGGAGACGATGTGCTTCAGAAAGCAAAAATCAAAACATATGGAATGAATAATTAACATCGACAAAAAAAATTTGAATGAAAATGCACAGAATGCTTATACAGCACATCAACTATTTCAGAGTAAACAAGACAATTACAAAGACACCTCCTTTTATTTGAAGCCAAGTTAATTTTGGAGAAGAGATGTTCTCCCGTGATTAACTGACCTGCTACAGGAAAAACTGGGAGAGGCAAAATCTGCTGTAAATACAGCGTGGACTCCACAGCACTCAGAGAGATTAACTCCACAAAGGAGTCACAGGTGCCAGGGATATTCCCCGTACCGTGAGGATGATCCCTCTCCACAAAGAGGGGTAACAGAAGCTTTGCAAAGACAACTCCACTGATCAAAAATGGATCTGATTTTAGTCTTAACATCCATTTGAATTTTTGTCATCTGGCCCAGCTTCTGTTTTCTTGGAGACCGCTCTGTTCACAACCACACTTATCTGTGAGGGCAGAATCACTGAAACTGGATTCAAGAGGCAGAAAACAAACCCTCTCTCCGAGTCACATGTTCCACAAACATGGTCAGGGCTAAAGGTCCTCATGAGTTTTGAAACTAAGGCCACACAGACCCAAAGCCCTCCTCCTCCAGCATGTATTCTCACACCGAGGCAGCTTCCCTGAAGGAGCAGCCACACCATGGACGCCCTCAGCTCATCACACATACTTTAAAGGTCAGCTTCACATCTTCAGGAGGGACTGGGCCACCTCCTTCCGAGGGGGACACAACAGCAGTCTCTGAGGAGGGATGTTCCCACTGTGAATATGGATAATGTCAAATCCTGAGGGTAGGAAAAGCACGTTCCCAGCCTCTGGAGGGAACGTGTGAGGAGGTTCTGAAGCTGCTGAACGCTCTCCCTCGCTTATCTCTGACCTCTCCACACAGAGCTCCACCACTCCAGCTCTTCCCGGATCCAGATGTTCGGGGCTCTGCTGCAGACAGAGCATCTGGGAATGGGACAGGAGGACACCCCTCGGAGGAGAAGAGCACAAGGTCACAGGAAGCCCTGGTGCAGTATCAGTTTCAACGTGCGACCTGAGCAGTTGGGGAAAAAGCCTTTAATAAAACGCAGACTTTCCCCGTAACTTTTCTCAAGAGCTCATCTCGTTGTGAAACTTTCCCACTGAATGTTGGGATGGCAAAGCCTTAACATGAAGCTGGTCCCAAGTAGCTGCTGGTGAGTGAAAGCACG
Source organism: Sclerurus mexicanus (assembly GCA_013396755.1). NCBI lineage: Eukaryota > Metazoa > Chordata > Aves > Passeriformes > Furnariidae > Sclerurus > Sclerurus mexicanus. The sequence goes on along the minus strand of VWZF01007175.1, from coordinate 904,505 downwards.
GCTTTGTACAGCCCAGCTCAGGGCATCAGTGGTACAAAACTCACACAACATCTGTACAAAGTTACCAGCACTTCTGCTCGAGCTCTTTGGGACTGTCTTGCCTCTACATACAGGGATTTGTCTTATTTTTTATTTTTTTAACTTTCCCTGACACCAAGGCCAGGCAGATCTCCTTTTCCTTCAACATTCCCAAACACCATAAATACACCCAGGACCCCTATCTCCAATGCAACATCACAGGATGATAAAATATCCTCACTTGGAAGGGCCCATCAGGATCATCGGTCCAACCCCCAGCCCTGCACAGCCCCATCCCCAAGAGTCACCCCCTGTGCCCCAGAGCATCACCCCAACCCTCCTGGAGCTCTGGCAGCCTTGGGGCCGTGCCCACTGCCCTGGGGAGCCTGGGCAGTGCCCACCACCCTCTGGGGGAAGAGCCTTTCCCTGAGATCCCACCTGAGCCTGCCCTGGCACAGCTCCAGCCCTTCCCTGGGTGCTGTCCCTGCTCACAAAAGCCAAGAGATCAAGAAATCTCAGGAAGGCCTGGCTGGGTTAAGCTGTGCCTGGACCAGCAGCACCACACTGGCCACGGGGTCACAGTGCCCAGTCCCCACCGACCCCAGTGGCACAGGACACTGCCTGCGGGGGCCCAAGCTCTGCTGGTGCTGCCCCTCCCGTGAGGGTGCTCTGCAGCACCCTCTGATCACACAGCTCTCCAAAGGGTTGTGTTGGGACAGGATACCAAGCACAATTACCCTGTGGAACTCCAAACACGCAACAAAGCAGACCTGCCCTGAGCTTCCTCCTGCTTCTGCCCTGGGCAGGATCTCCAGGTGATGGATGACTTGTTGAAACACAGCAGAAGGAGCCCAGCTCTGAACACAGCCCTGGCCCCACAGTTCAGTTATCCCTGCCCATTCCTCCTCCCTGGCAGTGCCATGGCTCTCTGTCCCTCTCAGTGACCACCCTGCACTACTTTTTTCAGGAATCCCACCTAATAATCACCCTCCAAATCCGGGCCCATCCCAGCAATGTGCACCACAGGATCCCTTCACGAGCCACCAGCCATTTCCTTCCCTGTAGTGCTGTGCAGATTTACTTGGAAACAGTGGCACTCCAACGTCTCCACTTCAGGAGGAGATCCTGGAAAGCAATCTTCCTCACCACAGGATGCTGGCATGGAAGATGCTGAGAAGTCTGCCTTATTGCTTTCCCTCACTAAAGGGTTCCTTTCCCAAGCTACATCTTTTTCCCAAGCTGCCTGACTTTGGCAGAGCATCATTTTCAATATCACATTGCATTATGTTCCAAATATATGGAAGTTCTTTTATTTTACATTATATTCCCAGGGAGACCTAAAAGAACTTTACTATTGAATAACAGTAATATTCAGAGCTTTATTATTACATAACACACCCATGGTATCTATTTAAGCTGAAGTTATTCCCTTTTTCCACCTTAGCAAACTCCGTAGCCCTCCTGTGCATCTTTTCTGCCCAATTAAATGACATTAAACATGTCCAAGCCTCTCACACGCCACACTCCTGGCAGGGACAGCAGTGGCTCTGCTTGTAAACAGGCAGAAAAGTTTGTAACTTCTGCAGCACCTAACCAAGTTAAATTTGACACCAAATGTACAATTTCAGGGATTTTTTTACATCATTGCATTTATCATGAAGCATGTAAAACTGCAATCACCAAACCTACAGACCTTCAGCTCACACCAGGATTTTGTTATTATTCTCTAAGAGTCACAGACAACTGTTCTCACTTATTCATTTCACTTCTGTTTCACTTTAAAATGTGCAGATTCATTGACTTTGAATATATCCACGAGCAGAATGAGAGGGAAACCAGGAAGGAAGAAGCCCTACAAAGTCACCTAACAAACCAACTGTTTGGAGCTGCCCCAGCCCCAGATTAATTTCTTTAAGCTCAGCTTTAGGGAGTTGGTTTCAAGACACAGCCCTTAGTCGGCTAATTTTTAAGAGCAGAAACTTGGACCAAACCCAGCATCTTAACAAGCAAATAACTTCATCTGATACTCATTTAAGTGTGTCAAGAGGTAGGAGTCACTGTCCAAACGCAAGCTGGGTTATCCCTGTCACACCTCCTCCTCCCCAAGGCTGGGTGTGAGACTCTCCAGCTGTGCCAAGGCTGCCCAGATTCCTTTGGTTCAGGCAGCAATTTCCCCTGGGCAGCACCAGCACAGACTCCCTGGGTACCCACAGCAAGGGAGAACATCACACTGGCACAGCAGATGAACCTTTTGCAGCAGGGAACTGCAGCTCCCGGGGGGGGGCAGATTCCCCAAAATCCTGAAGGTACAGCATTTCAAAACCATGCACTACTGCGAACATCAAATTTGCAGCTGAGGATGGCCGAGGGCTCTTTTTACAGGGCTCAGGGAAGAAAAGGTTTACACTTTTTCTTTTGTGCGGGTTAACTTTCTACATATTTCTGACTTGCAAGACAGTCACTGTGTGGAAGCAGCTGCATTTACTTAGAGACTCTTTAAAAAGAGTTTGCAGCTCCGAGGTGCTCTTTGCAGTCTCAGAAGAATTCTGCATTTCTACATCTGTTTCCAAAGAGTGGGATCCAGTGTCACACCTCGGGGAAACTCTTTTTTTCCCCCCTCTCCTTGCCTACTTAAATCCAAACACAAGCTTTAAAACGCTCCCCTGCCCAGCTCTCATTTGCAATGCTTTAAAACCCTGTGAGCACATAATTAACACAGCAGTTGCAGTAGATGTTAATTACAGAAACAAAGAAATGGTGTCCCGAAGATAATTTGCTGATACTTCAAGCCGATTTTGTCAAGAAATAGGAGACTACAAGCTCAAACAGTGACAGCCACTCTCATCCTCTAAGAGGCTTAAGGCAACAAAAGCATTTTGTTTGTTTGTCGACTCGCTCCTGAATCGTGGCTGAACCAGCAGCCTGTGACCCATGGATGAAACAATTAACCACAGGGACTAATCAACAGCTGGGGAACTTTATCTCGCAGGTTTCAAGGCAATCAGCAGTACCTATAATCTAAAACATGATCTAGAGATCTGTGGGTTCACTACGTGCTTTTAAAACGCTTTTATACTCATCACCCTTCTTCCACTGTGACTCCTCACAAAGTTCCATGACCTGGAGTTAGAATAATAATAATAAAGCCGGACTGGGAATAGCCAGAGTCACATACTGCAAAAAACATCCAAGCTGCAGAGTTCCCGCACTTACACTGACATTACATTTGTGCTTTTATCTGGAACAGCCCACAAGCACCCTCGGGAAGAGCATCAGAGACAGCAGGAATGCACAAGGGAAAATGTGCTTTTTGGGTTGTTTTGCACATCGGACAAAAAGGCAGCAGCAGCAGCAGACAGTGGTCACATTCTGATTTTAAAATATCAGGATTAAAGGGAAGGGACTCAAGGATTCTGTACATCTGGCTGGGTTTCTGATGGCACAAGATCTATTTACCCAAGCACTCTAGTTACCTTAAAGAAATTTGTAAAACAGTTTATAATAGCTTTTTCTCTGGTTTTCTAATTAGTGTTAGATGTCCAGCTTCCCTTATTCTTCCACAAAACCTGCGTCTTTAACAAGTTTGGGGGAAAACACGGTGTGTGGTTGTAACATGTGACACGTCTGTCTATAAAAAAATAAATCACTTCATCTGCCCGTGAAACAACACTGGAAGCATTTGCCAAAGATATTAAAATCCAGAAGATACTTCACTGTATACAGTCAGAGATCACAGTCCAGGTTGGAAAGGAACTGGAAGGATCACCTGGTCCAACCTGAGGTGGGAAAGGGAGCCCGGCTGGGATTATCCAGCCTCCTCCTGGAAATCTTTCCTATGTTTAGCTGAAACCCCTCTTGGTGTAACTTGCACTGCAACGACTATATTAAGTCATACATAAAGGGGAATTCACACAGTGAAAGAAGTTTCCCAGCAGAATTCACACTAAATGAGAAACGCCCAATTTTGGATCAAATACGATCAGTTGCTTTATGTTTGTGGGGGGTTTTTTTCTCCCTTCCAGACTCTTAGAAACCCACAAAAAATCATATTATGACCCTAAAAAGCTTTTTAAATGATCTGAAAAACATTTTAAAACACAGTCATTTGTTAAGTACACACAGCATTCCCTGGAGACACTAGAAAACAACTTTGGAAAACATTCCCATTGAGATGCCACGAAGAATTCCTACCCTAAGCCAGGACTCATCCAGCCACTGAATCTGCAGCAGGGGACTGGGATACTGGGAAGTCGTTCCTGCAGATCCACTGCCCAACACACAGTGCCAGGCAATGGCATCATTAAGGACACCCTGGAACGCCGAAATCCAGGCACAGGGATAAATGCCAAGAGTTGTATCCACAGGAGCCGCAACTGGGCTTAAAGTTTGGCTTTTTCCGTGCTGAACTGAAACTCAATCGGTTATTTTACCTCTTCAGCGTCGGCTTTTCTGTCGCCTCTACCTCCTGAGCACAGCCCTGTTATCCACGGGGATGTCTCAGCAGTGGCTTGTGACTCACATTACCCCATAACACACTTTTGGGGGCCGGAGCTCAGGGAACATCCAGCTCTCTGAGACCCTCATGCAGGCTCCAAGAACACGGCTCGCTGTGCCCGGCTTGCCCTCCAGGAGCCAGTCCTTGCCCAGTTCCAGCTGTGCCGGCTCCAAGATCCCTTTAATCCCGAGCTAAACCGAGCAAATAAATCAGGGACCAGGACCCAGGTACAACAGAGGGATGGATGGAGGGGTAAACACCAGCGTGAGAGCCAAACCAAGCAGGGCTTTCACTAAAAACAGATAAATAGATGGGGATAAATAAGCATTTGTGAGGGATACACGGGGAGAGGGGCAACAACACATCCTCGTGGGCTGGACCTGAAGGGCAAGCCACGAGTGTGGTGACACACCTCGGGCACCATCCCTGGGGTACCATCCCTGGGACAACATCCATCACACACTGTCCATCGGGTACCATCCCTGGGGCACCATCCCTGGGGTACCATCCCTGGGACAACATCCATCACACACTGTCCATCGGGTACCATCCCTGGGGCACCATCCATCACACACTGTCCATCGGGTACCATCCCTGGGGCAACATCCTTGGGGTACCATCCATCACACACTGTCCATCGGGTACCATCCCTGGGGCACCATCC